>OZ035833.1:39470268-39677768 GCA_964034765.1 Knipowitschia caucasica | reverse complement strand
CAGGAGCACTCTGTCCAGTCACTGTCAGTTAGAACACTTTAGTACCAGCTCGGCCTGGAGAGAACCAGGACTAAAGATGGACCTGGTACTGGTTACACTGGGTAGGGTTGGGTAGAGTAGAGTAGGGTAGGGTAGGGTAGAGTAGGGTAGAGTAGGGTAGGGTAGGGTAGAGTAGGGTAGGGTAGAGTAGGGTAGGATAGGGTTGGGTAGAGTAGGGTAGGGTAGAGTAGGGTAGGGTAGAGTAGGGTAGGATAGGGTTGGGTAGAGTAGGGTAGGATAGGGTTGGGTAGAGTAGGGTAGGGTAGGGTAGGGTAGAGTAGGGTAGGATAGGGTTGGGTAGAGTAGAGTAGGGTAGGGTAGAGTAGGGTAGGATAGGGTTGGGTAGAGTAGAGTAGGGTAGGGTAGGGTTGGGTAGAGTAGAGTAGGGTTGGGTTGGGTAGGGTAGGGTAGAGTAGGGTAGGGTAGGGTAGGATAGGGTTGGGTAGAGTAGGGTAGGGTAGGGTAGGGTAGGGTAGGGTGGGGTACAGTAGGGTAGGTGGAAACGGGGCTCTGGTCTTTGGGACACAGTGTGATTCATGATTTAAAAAGATTTGTCTAAATTTCAACTTCAATTGAAATTCTTCGCTTTTTGACTCAAACCAAGAATATTTTAATATTTCGATATATTTTTAACATGTGTCTTATTACAAGTAGGAACATACCTTAAAGCTCGGGTACCTAACTTTCAGATCTCATGCACACTAGTTCCAGGCTCTAGAACTGTTTTGGTTTGATTCAGGACTCAGTATTTTTGCCTCAGTCACGTCTTTAAATCAGCCTTTTCAGAAAAGTGACAAAGAGAGCACCCCCCTCTCTCGACCAATCAGCTCTCAGCCCAAAGCATCAAATAGTGACTCACAGGGATCTCTCTCACACACAAAGGATATGCGTTTTCTAATGAGATCAAGACAGCATGGCCCGATTCAAACATTTAACCGACTATAGGGACAAAAACGTGTATTATTTATGGTGAAAAACGCAGGTACCCCAGCTTTAATTCAAGCTGTTTCTGGAAAATTGTCTGAAATGTTGTGTGCAATGTTAAGCCTGAAATTGTCTACACTTTTTGCACATAAACCGACCGTGTGGAGGCTGTCGGCTGGGGTCACGGCTGGGGTCACGGCTGGGGTCACGTGCCCTGGAAGAGAAGGGTCGTCCCTGATTTCCCCTTCGCCTCTAAAATTCCCAGTGCGTTGTTCAGGACGGTCTGGAGCGCCGTTCGTCACGACTGCGTTCTCGTTGGTTTTAACATTTTGCTGCTGGAGGTTTGACTTTGAAGTGCCATTTTAGTTTGATTTATTTTGAAAGAACATTGTAACGAGAGAAACTGCAGCAGTTTAAAAGTGTTCAAATAATAAACTACAAATGTGAAAGTGCGGTTTCCGTTGTCTCTATGGTCTCTCCGGTCTGTGTTAAAAAACTAAACAATAGTAAAAACAAAAACCTGCAAACTAACAGACACAAAAAGGAAGACAAAAATTCCAACAGTGTCTGTGTTAGCATGTAGCATCTGTGTACAGTCAGTATTAGCATCGTCCATCTGTATACAGTCTGTGTTAGCATTGTCCATCTATATACAGTCTGTGTTAGCATTGTCCATCTGTATACAGTCTGTGTTAGCATTAGCATTTGTATACAGTCTGTTAGCATGTAGCATCTGTATACAGTCTGTGTTAGCATTGTCAATCCGTATACAGTCTGTGTTAGCATGTAGCATCTGTATACAGTCTGTGTTAGCATTGTCCATCTGTATATAGTCTGTGTTAGCATTGTCCATCTGTATATAGTCTGTGTTAGCATGTAGCATCTGTATACAGTCTGTGTTAGCATTGTCCATCTGTATATAGTCTGTGTTAGCATTGTCCATCTGTATACAGTCTGTGTTAGCATGTAGCATCTGTATACAGTCTGTGTTAGCATGTAGCATCTGTATAGTCTGTGTTAGCATGTAGCATCTGTATACAGTCTGTGTTAGCATTGTCCATCTGTATACAGTCTGTGTTAGCATGTAGCATCTGTATAGTCTGTTAGCATGTAGCATCTGTATAGTCTGTTAGCATGTAGCATCTGTATAGTCTGTTAGCATGTAGCATCTGTATAGTCTGTTAGCATGTAGCATCTGTATAGTCTGTTAGCATGTAGCATCTGTATAGTCTGTGTTAGCATGTAGCATCTGTATACAGTCTGTGTTAGCATTGTCCATCTGTATACAGTCTGTGTTAGCATTGTCCATCTGTATACAGTCTGTGTTAGCATGTAGCATCTGTATACAGTCTGTGTTAGCATGTAGCATCTGTATAGTCTGTGTTAGCATGTAGCATCTGTATACAGTCTGTGTTAGCATGTAGCATCTGTATAGTCTGTGTTAGCATGTAGCATCTGTATACAGTCTGTGTTAGCATGTAGCATCTGTATACAGTCTGTGTTAGCATGTAGCATCTGTATATAGTCTGTGTTAGCATGTAGCATCTGTATAGTCTGTTAGCAGCACAAACCAGGCCTCCGTATGTTGGTCTATCCATATGCTTTATTGTGCGTCACAGAACAGTTTTAAATATGAACACATCAACGACTCCACAAACTATCGCAGCAGTTACATTTCCATAAACTTCTCTTTAGCAAACGTCCTCAGAGCGTCTGCGTTTGTCCACCTCAGAGTCCGGTCTGTGTGAGGTCTCAGGACTCGCTCTGGTCATGCTGAAGATCCAGGTCCTGAAGAAGGTCCAACCACACTCTACAGCCGGATCCACCCCTCCCAGCCCCGTTCCAACACATTCATTGAGAAATAGTTTTTTAGTGTAAACAAAAATCATGTTTGTTTTTCTCTGCGAGGAGGAGGAGGACTGGCCGATCGGGCGCCAGGTTTGTCCAAACGTCGGGGAAAAAGCACAAACAAGTTGCTAATTCAATGAGTTAAGCTAACGTGGTTGTTTACATTGTGTTTAGCTCATAGAGAAATAAAAGCCCTGTTTCCACCAGCCTCTCTCTGCTCTGGTACTACAGAACTGGTACCAGGTCCAGAGTGCTGCTGGAAGCCATGGTTACCAAGGAATTTCTCTGGATACAGGTTTGTTGTGGTTAGTTGCTAGGCTACGGTACCAGATACTAAAGTCTAATGGAAACGCAACCAGGTAGAGTAGAGTAGAGTAGGGTTGGTGGAAACAGGGCAATAGTTTAAAAGTTTGTGAGAAAAGGCCACATTCAAAACTCTGCAGTGAAGCGTCCGAGAGGGAAGTTTAATAACATTCTGAATAATAATAATCTGTGGATATAAACTCGTGTCCTACTCTTCTATTGTGTTAGATTTGATAAACTTTGATACAGGTTTGTGGAAAACTCTCAAAGGGACACAGTTAAAGCTGAGGTACGTAACTTTCACAACAACAAAGCTAATGCATCTGTGACGAGATCCTGCTTCTGTCACTGGTCTGGTCTCGGCCCTGGTCTCGGTCTAGATTTTAAAGCATGTATTTTTGAGGACTCGGTCTAGATCACGGCCCTGGTCTCGGTCTTGTTTTAAAATCATGCATTAACATTTTTAAACTAACTTGTGTTATTATGGGAACAAAAGTGAAGTACCCCAGCTTTAAAACGTCCTCTTAACACTACAATAGTTTAGGTTCATTTAATTATATATTCTGCAAACTCTCTTTGAACACATGAGCTAACGGCCAGAGGGTAGTGTCACCACCAGGGTTTGTCCGTCTGTCCAGGTCTTAAAGCTGATCACAAAAACCACTGCTGTTTATCAACATCAAAAACCAAGTCGGGAACTCCAGAAGGACTAGAGGTCTCTCTCTCCTGTCTCTCTCTTCGGTCTCTCCCTCTGCTCTCTCTCTCCTGTCTCTCTCTTCGGTCTCCCCCTCTGCTCTCTCTCTCCTGTCTCTCTCTCTGGTCTCTCTCTCTGGTCTCCCTCTCTGGTCTCTCTCTCCGGTCTCTCCCTCTGCTCTCTCTCTCCTGTCTCTCTCTTCGGTCTCTCTCTCCGCTCTCTCTGTTCTCTGATATGACATGTCCAATAAGCACAGACCACTGATCTGAATGAGCAGACATCTTGGAAAGACCCAGGGCAGACATCTTGGAAAGACCTGGGACAGACATCTTGGAAAGACCTGGGGCAGACATCTTGGAAAGACCTGGGGCAGACATCTTGGAGAGACCAGGGCAGACATCTTGGAGAGACCTGGGGCAGACATCTTGAAGAGACCTGGGGCAGACATCTTGGAAAGACCTGGGGGTTTGCAGTCTTCTATTCATTAGTGCTAACGTTAGCCTAATTAATTAAAAAGGAGCAGCTATCTGACTTCTCTTTGTAAAACGGCCTCATCAAAATCCCAAGATAAAAGCATAAAAACAAGTGGCAGCGGCTCTAACCTGAGCACCAGAGGAGGTTATGGACGCGGCGTTAGTGCTCTCCTTGGAACAACAGCAGTGAGATTGAGAGAAGAGACTCGCCTGTTGCCATGGAAGCGTCATCGTTTAGTTTGGAATGTTATTTATCTATGTTTTCACCAGGGGGTTGTTCAGTAAAGCTCTGAAACGGGACCTAAAGCCCACAGTCTACAGAATGGAACTGCGCCTCTTGGTGGAGGTCTGCGCTCTACGGCTGTGCCTGCTGCTCTCCTCTGCGCAGACCTGACACTGTGAATATGGACCAACGTCTCTGTGTTTGTCATCGTTGCATTCCCAGTGTTTGAACAGTTTGATTCTCTGATCTGTCGGCGGCAAATCCACAACTTCAGAACGTCCTCAGAGAAAACGACTGTCGTGATTTAGGGCGATACAAAAATAAATGGAACTAAGTCAATCGTCTTCGTAATCCTCGTCCTCGTCGTCTTTGATCTCCACATAGTCCACACTCTCCGGCTCCGACTTGTCCTCACCCTGCTCCACCAGGTCCTGCTCCACCTCCTCCTCCCCCTCCTCCCCCTCCTCCTCCTCGTCATAGGAGGAGATGGGGGAGTAGTGGGGGAGGTGGAAGCAGGGGGGGCTGGAGGAGCGCTCGGAGCCGCTGGGGGCCAGTGTGATGGGGATGGAGTATTCGGGGGAGGCCCTGGAGGTGAGGGAGGAGGAGGAGGGGGGGAGGACCGCCATGCCCAGCCCGTAGCCCAGCCCCTCCCCCCCCGCCGGGCCCTGGTACTCCCGGATCTCGCCCGGCTCCAGGGGGTGGGGGCCGCAGGGGTCGTGCTCGCTGCAGAGGAGTTTCCCGTCGACTTTGGACTTGAACAAACGACCGTCTTTGTGAACGTCGCAGAAAGAACTCGGACAAATCTCACAAAACGACTTCGCTTCTTTACCGCAGGAGTCGCACTGGTGCCTCGGACACTCCCACCGACCTGAGGGAGACCAGAGGGAGACCAGAGGGAGACCAGAGGGAGACCAGAGGGAGACCAGAGAGAGACCAGAGGGAGACCAGAGGGAGACCAGAGGGAGACCAGAGAGAGACCAGAGGGAGACCAGAGAGAGACCAGAGAAAGACCAGAGGGAGACCAGAGGGAGACCAGAGGGAGACCAGAGGGAGACCAGAGGGAGACCAGAGAGAGACCAGAGGGAGACCAGAGGGAGACCAGAGAGAGACCAGAGAAAGACCAGAGGGAGACCAGAGGGAGACCAGAGGGAGACCAGAGGGAGACCAGAGAGAGACCAGAGAGAGACCAGAGGGAGACCAGAAGGAGACCAGAAGGAGACCAGAGGGAGACCAGAGGGAGACCAGAGGGAGACCAGAGGGAGACCAGAGAGAGACCAGAGGGAGACCAGAGGGAGACCAGAGGGAGACCAGAGGGAGACCAGAGGGAGACCAGAGAGAGACCAGAGGGAGACCAGAGGGAGACCAGAGAGAGACCAGAGAAAGACCAGAGGGAGACCAGAGGGAGACCAGAGGGAGACCAGAGGGAGACCAGAGAGAGACCAGAGAGAGACCAGAGGGAGACCAGAAGGAGACCAGAGGGAGACCAGAGGGAGACCAGAGGGAGACCAGAGGGAGACCAGAGAGAGACCAGAGGGAGACCAGAGGGAGACCAGAGAGAGACCAGAGAAAGACCAGAGGGAGACCAGAGGGAGACCAGAGGGAGACCAGAGGGAGACCAGAGGGAGACCAGAGGGAGACCAGAGGGAGACCAGAGAGAGACCAGAGAGAGGGTTACATTGACATCATACTATTACAGGACTGAGACAGAAGGGGCGGAGCTATATCTTTATACTTCCTGATATTAGTCTGGATGGATCTAAACACCGCTCCTCCCCCCCTCACCCTCACCTGTGATAGTATAGGTAATTTAACTATACGTTCTACCCCTTCCTCCCCTCACCCCCCCCTCCCTCACCCTTTCCCTCCCCCTTCACCCCCCCTTACCTGCAGGTCTGCGGGTGAGCTGCAGGCAGTCTGCGTGGTAGACCTTGGGGCAGCCCGGCTTCTTGCAGGAGACCAGCTGACCCCCGTCTCCGCAGCTGAAGCACTCGTCCTCTCGCTCTTTGGTCTCCACGAC
Organism: Knipowitschia caucasica; assembly: GCA_964034765.1. Lineage (NCBI taxonomy): Eukaryota > Metazoa > Chordata > Actinopteri > Gobiiformes > Gobiidae > Knipowitschia > Knipowitschia caucasica. Next base: position 39,671,247 of record OZ035833.1, on the reverse strand, counting down.
TCGACTCTTTCTGCGACCGCGACGTTTACACTTACGACCCGAGTCCTCAGAGACCGGAGGCTTGTTCTGAGGCGGGGACCAGAAGGAGACCAGAGGGAGTCAGGGAGAGACCAGAGAGAGGCCAGAGAGAGACCAGAGAGAGACCAGAGAGAGACCAGAGAGAGACCAGGGAGAGACCAGAGAGAGACCAGAGAGAGACCAGGGAGAGACCAGAGAGAGACCAGAGAGAGACCAGGGAGAGACCAGAGAGGGACCAGAGAGAGACCAGAGAGAGACCAGAGAGAGACCAGAGAGAGACCAGAGAGAGACCAGAGAGAGACCAGAGAGAGAGGCCAGAGTGAGACCAGAGTAGAGAGAGACTGTAGAGTGAGAGATAGAGACCGTAGAGACTGTAGACTGTAGAGACTGTAGAGACTGTAGACTGTAGAGACTGTAGAGACTGTAGACTGTAGAGACTGTAGAGACTGTAGTGACTGTAGAGACTGTAGACTGTAGAGACTGTAGAGACAGTAGACTGTAGAGACTGTAGACTGTAGAGACTGTAGACTGTAGAGACTGTAGAGACTGTAGAGACTGTAGAGACTGTAGACTGTAGAGACTGTAGAGACTGTAGAGACTGTAGACTGTAGAGACTGTAGAGACTGTAGAGACTGTAGACTGTAGAGACTGTAGAGACTGTTGACTGTAGAGACTGTAGAGACTGTAGAGACTGTAGACTGTAGAGACTGTAGACTGTAGAGACTGTAGTGACTGTAGAGACTGTAGAGAGTGTAGTGACTGTAGAGACTGTAGAGACTGTAGACTGTAGAGACGGTAGAGACTGTAGAGACTGTAGAGACTGTAGACTGTAGAGACTGTAGACTGTAGACTGTAGTGACTGTAGTGACTGTAGAGACTGTAGACTGTAGTGACTGTAGAGACTGTAGACTGTAGAGACTGTAGAGACTGTAGAGACTGTTGACTGTAGAGACTGTAGAGACTGTAGAAACTGTAGACTGTAGAGACTGTAGAGACTGTAGAGACTGTAGACTTTAGAGACTGTAGAGACTGTAGAGACTGTAGACTGTAGAGACTGTAGAGACTGTAGAGACTGTTGACTGTAGAGACTGTAGAGACTGTAGAGACTGTAGAGACTGTAGACTGTAGAGAATGTAGACTGTAGAGACTGTAGTGACTGTAGAGACTGTAGAGAGTGTAGTGACTGTAGAGACTGTAGAGACTGTAGAGACTGTAGAGACGATAGAGACGGTAGAGACTGTAGAGACTGTAGAGACTGTAGAGACTGTAGACTGTAGAGACTGTAGAGACTGTAGAGACTGTAGAGACTGTAGACTGTAGACTGTAGAGACTGTAGTGACTGTAGAGACTGTAGAGAGTGTAGTGACTGTAGAGACTGTAGAGACTGTAGAGACTGTAGAGACGATAGAGACGGTAGAGACTGTAGAGACTGTAGACTGTAGAGACTGTAGAGACTGTAGACTGTAGAGACTGTAGAGACTGTAGAGACTGTAGAGACTGTAGAGACGAATAGAGACGGTAGAGACTGTAGAGACTGTAGAGACTGTAGAGACTGTAGAGAGTGTAGTGACTGTAGAGAGTGTAGTGACTGTAGAGACTGTAGAGACTGTAGAGACGATAGAGACGGTAGAGACTGTAGAGACTGTAGAGACTGTAGACTGTAGAGACTGTAGAGACTGTAGAGACGATAGAGACGGTAGAGACTGTAGAGACTGTAGAGACTGTAGACTGTAGAGACTGTAGAGACTGTAGAGACTGTAGAGACTGTAGTGACTGTAGAGACTGTAGAGAGTGTAGTGACTGTAGAGACTGTAGAGACTGTAGAGACTGTAGAGACTGTAGAGACGATAGAGACGGTAGAGACTGTAGAGACTGTAGAGACTGTAGACTGTAGAGACTGTAGAGACTGTAGACTGTAGAGACTGTAGAGACTGTAGAGACTGTAGAGACTGTAGAGACGGTAGAGACTGTAGAGACTGTAGAGACTGTAGAGACGATAGAGACTGTAGAGACTGTAGAGACTGTAGAGACTGTAGAGACGATAGAGACGGTAGAGACTGTAGAGACTGTAGACTGTAGAGACTGTAGAGACTGTAGACTGTAGAGATTGTAGAGACTGTAGAGCAGGGGTGTCAAACCGGTCCTCAAAGGGCCGATGTGGCTGCAGGTTTTAGTTCCAACTTGAGCAGGAGCACACCAGACTCCACCCATTTCCTCAAATCTTAAGGTGAAAAATGGTCTCACCTGAGGAAATGGGTGGAGTCTGGTGTGCTCCTGCTCAAGTTGGAACTAAAACCTGCAGCCACATCGGCCCTTTGAGGACCGGTTTGACACCCCTGCTGTAGAGACTGTAGACTGTAGAGACTGTAGAGACTGTAGAGACTGTAGACTGTAGAGACTGTAGAGACTGTAGTGACTGTAGAGACTGTAGAGACTGTAGACTGTAGAGACTGTAGAGACTGTAGTGACTGTAGAGACTGTAGAGACTGTAGACTGTAGAGACTGTAGAGACTGTAGAGACTGTAGAGACTGTAGAGACTGTCTTCCTGCAGCAGATTCCTGTTCCTCACTCTCTCTGTAGAAGAAGATGTTTAATCCAACTTCTTCATTTTCCATGTTTTGATAAACTCGAAACTCCTTAAAGTTAGGTTTGTAGGAAAATAATATTTCTTGATGCTGTTTTGAAGCCTTTCATCAGATTTAAATGCAAAGTATTGTTTTTCACGTAACAGGACTCTAAAGTCCAGCTCTACAGTCCGACTCTACAGTCCGACTCTACAGTCCGACTCTACAGTCCGACTCTGAAGTCCGGCTCTACAGTCCGACTCTACAGTCCGACTCTACAGTCTGACTCTACAGTCTGACTCTACAGTCTGACTCTACAGTCTGACTCTACAGTCTGACTCTACAGTCCGACTCTACAGTCTGACTCTACAGTCCGACTCTACAGTCCGACTCTACAGTCCGACTCTAAAGTCCGGCTCTACAGTCCGACTCTACAGTCCGACTCTACAGTCCGACTCTACAGTCTGACTCTACAGTCTGACTCTACAGTCCGACTCTAAAGTCCGACTCTACAGTCCGACTCTAAAGTCCGACTCTACAGTCTGACTCTACAGTCCGACTCTACAGTCCGACTCTAAAGTCCGACTCTACAGTCTGACTCTACAGTCCGACTCTACAGTCCGACTCTACAGTCCGACTCTAAAGTCCGGCTCTAGAGTCCGACTCTACAGTCCGACTCTACAGTCCGACTCTACAGTCTGACTCTACAGTCTGACTCTACAGTCTGACTCTACAGTCCGACTCTAAAGTCCGACTCTACAGTCCGACTCTAAAGTCCGACTCTACAGTCTGACTCTACAGTCCGACTCTACAGTCCGACTCTACAGTCCGACTCTACAGTCCGACTCTACAGTCTGACTCTAGTGACTGTAGAGACTGTAGAGACTATAGAGACTGTAGAGACTGTAGACTGTAGAGACTGTAGAGACTGTAGAGACTGTAGAGACTGTAGACTGTAGAGACTGTAGAGACTGTAGTGACTGTAGAGACTGTAGAGACTGTAGAGACTGTAGACTGTAGAGACTGTAGAGACTGTAGACTGTAGAGACTGTAGAGACTGTAGTGACTGTAGAGACTGAAGTGACTGTAGAGACTGTAGAGACTGTAGAGACTGTAGACTGTAGAGACTGTAGAGACTGTATAGACTGTGGAGACTGTAGAGACTGTAGAGACTGTAGACTGTAGAGACTGTAGAGACTGTAGTGACTGTAGAGACTGTAGACTGTAGAGACTGTAGAGACTGTGGAGACTGTAGAGACTGTAGAGACTGTAGACTAGAGACTGTAGAGACTGTAGACTGTAGACTGTAGAGACTGTAGAGACTGTAGAGACTGTAGAGACTGTAGAGACTGTAGAGACTGAAGTGACTGTAGAGACTGTAGAGACTGTAGAGACTGTAGACTGTAGAGACTGTAGACTGTAGAGACTGTAGAGACTGTAGACTGTAGAGACTGTAGGGCTGTGGAGACTGTAGAGACTGTAGAGACTGTAGACTGTAGAGACTGTAGAGACTGTAGTGACTGTAGAGACTGAAGTGACTGTAGAGACTGTAGAGACTGTAGACTGTAGAGACTGTAGAGACTGTAGAGACTGTGGAGACTGTAGAGACTGTAGAGACTGTAGACTAGAGACTGTAGAGACTGTAGACTGTAGAGACTGTAGAGACTGTAGTGACTGTAGAGACTGTAGAGACTGAAGTGACTGTAGAGACTGTAGAGACTGTAGAGCCTGTAGACTGTAGAGACTGTAGAGACTGAGACTGTAGACTGTAGAGACTGTAGAGACTGTAGACTGTAGACTGTAGAGACTGTAGAGACTGTAGTGACTGTAGAGACTGAAGTGACTGTAGAGACTGTAGAGACTGTAGAGACTGTAGACTGTAGAGACTGTAGAGACTGTGGAGACTGTAGACTGTAGAGACTGTAGAGACTGTAGACTGTAGACTATAGAGACTGTAGACTGTAGAGACTGTAGAGACTGTAGACTGTAGAGACTGTAGAGACTGTAGAGAATGTAGAGACTGTAGAGACTGTAGACTGTAGAGACTGTAGACTGTAGAGACTGTAGAGACTGTGGAGACTGTAGACTGTAGAGACTGTAGAGACTGTAGACTGTAGAGACTGTAGAGGCTGTAGAGACTGTAGACTGTAGAGACTGTAGAGACTGTAGAGAATGTAGAGACTGTAGAGACTGTAGACTGTAGAGACTGTAGAGACTGTAGAGACTGTAGTGACTGTAGAGACTGTAGAGACTGTAGACTGTGGAGACTGTAGAGACTGTAGACTGTAGAGACTGTAGAGACTGTAGAGACTGTAGACTGTAGAGACTGTAGACTGTAGAGACTGTAGACTGTAGAGACTGTAGACTGTAGAGACTGTAGACTGTAGAGACTGTAGAGACTGTAGACTGTAGAGACTGTAGAGACTGTAGACTGTAGAGACTGTAGAGACTGTAGAGACTGTAGACTGTAGAGACTGTAGAGACTGTAGACTATAGAGACTGTAGAGACTGTAGAAACTGTAGAGACTGTAGACTGTAGAGACTGTAGAGACTGTAGAGACTGTGTAGACTGTAGAGACTGTAGACTGTAGAGACTGTAGAGACTGTAGTGACTGTAGACTGTAGAGACTGTAGAGACTGTAGACTGTAGAGACTGTAGAGACTGTAGAAACTGTAGACTGTAGAGACTGTAGACTGTAGAGACTGTAGAGACTGTAGAGACTGTAGAGACTGTAGAGACCGTAGAGACTGTAGACTGTAGAGACTGTAGAGACTGTAGACTGTAGAGACTGTAGAGACTGTAGACTGTAGAGACTGTAGAGACTGTAGTGACTGTAGAGACTGTAGACTGTAGAGACTGTAGAGACAGTAGACTGTAGAGACTGTAGACTGTAGAGACTGTAGACTGTAGAGACTGTAGAGACTGTAGAGACTGTAGAGACTGTAGAGACTGTAGACTGTAGAGACTGTAGAGACTGTAGAGACTGTAGACTGTAGAGACTGTAGAGACTGTAGAGACTGTAGACTGTAGAGACTGTAGAGACTGTTGACTGTAGAGACTGTAGAGACTGTAGACTGTAGAGACTGTAGACTGTAGAGACTGTAGTGACTGTAGAGACTGTAGAGAGTGTAGTGACTGTAGAGACTGTAGAGACTGTAGACTGTAGAGACGGTAGAGACTGTAGAGACTGTAGAGACTGTAGACTGTAGAGACTGTAGACTGTAGACTGTAGTGACTGTAGTGACTGTAGAGACTGTAGACTGTAGTGACTGTAGAGACTGTAGACTGTAGAGAGACTGTAGAGACTGTAGAGACTGTTGACTGTAGAGACTGTAGACTGTAGAGACTGTAGAGACTGTAGAGACTGTAGACTTTAGAGACTGTAGAGACTGTAGAGACTGTAGACTGTAGAGACTGTAGAGACTGTAGAGACTGTTGACTGTAGAGACTGTAGAGACTGTAGAGACTGTAGAGACTGTAGACTGTAGAGAATGTAGACTGTAGAGACTGTAGTGACTGTAGAGACTGTAGAGAGTGTAGTGACTGTAGAGACTGTAGAGACTGTAGAGACTGTAGAGTACGATAGAGACGGTAGAGACTGTAGAGACTGTAGAGACTGTAGAGACTGTAGAGACTGTAGACTGTAGAGACTGTAGAGACTGTAGAGACTGTAGAGACTGTAGACTGTAGACTGTAGAGACTGTAGTGACTGTAGAGACTGTAGAGAGTGTAGTGACTGTAGAGACTGTAGAGACTGTAGAGACTGTAGAGACGATAGAGACGGTAGAGACTGTAGAGACTGTAGACTGTAGAGACTGTAGAGACTGTAGAGACTGTAGAGACTGTAGAGACTGTAGAGACTGTAGAGACGATAGAGACGGTAGAGACTGTAGAGACTGTAGAGACTGTAGAGACTGTAGAGAGTGTAGTGACTGTAGAGAGTGTAGTGACTGTAGAGACTGTAGAGACTGTAGAGACGATAGAGACGGTAGAGACTGTAGAGACTGTAGAGACTGTAGACTGTAGAGACTGTAGAGACTGTAGAGACGATAGAGACGGTAGAGACTGTAGAGACTGTAGAGACTGTAGACTGTAGAGACTGTAGAGACTGTAGAGACTGTAGAGAGAGACTGTAGTGACTGTAGAGACTGTAGAGAGTGTAGTGACTGTAGAGACTGTAGAGACTGTAGAGACTGTAGAGACTGTAGAGACGATAGAGACGGTAGAGACTGTAGAGACTGTAGAGACTGTAGACTGTAGAGACTGTAGAGACTGTAGACTGTCGAGACTGTAGAGACTGTAGAGACTGTAGAGACTGTAGAGACGGTAGAGACTGTAGAGACTGTAGAGACTGTAGAGACGATAGAGACTGTAGAGACTGTAGAGACTGTAGAGACGATAGAGACGGTAGAGACTGTAGAGACTGTAGACTGTAGAGACTGTAGAGACTGTAGACTGTAGAGATTGTAGAGACTGTAGAGCAGGGGTGTCAAACCGGTCCTCAAAGGGCCGATGTGGCTGCAGGTTTTAGTTCCAACTTGAGCAGGAGCACACCAGACTCCACCCATTTCCTCAAATCTTAAGGTGAAAAATGGTCTCACCTGAGGAAATGGGTGGAGTCTGGTGTGCTCCTGCTCAAGTTGGAACTAAAACCTGCAGCCACATCGGCCCTTTGAGGACCGGTTTGACACCCCTGCTGTAGAGACTGTAGACTGTAGAGACTGTAGAGACTGTAGACTGTAGAGACTGTAGACTGTAGACTGTAGACTGTAGAGACTGTAGAGACTGTAGACTGTAGAGACGTGTAGAGACTGTAGTGACTGTAGAGACTGTAGAGACTGTAGACTGTAGAGACTGTAGAGACTGTAGAGACTGTAGAGACTGTAGAGACTGTCTTCCTGCAGCAGATTCCTGTTCCTCACTCTCTCTGTAGAAGAAGATGTTTAATCCAACTTCTTCATTTTCCATGTTTTGATAAACTCGAAACTCCTTAAAGTTAGGTTTGTAGGAAAATAATATTTCTTGATGCTGTTTTGAAGCCTTTCATCAGATTTAAATGCAAAGTATTGTTTTTCACGTAACAGGACTCTAAAGTCCAGCTCTACAGTCCGACTCTACAGTCCGACTCTACAGTCCGACTCTACAGTCCGACTCTGAAGTCCGGCTCTACAGTCCGACTCTACAGTCCGACTCTACAGTCTGACTCTACAGTCTGACTCTACAGTCTGACTCTACAGTCTGACTCTACAGTCTGACTCTACAGTCCGACTCTACAGTCTGACTCTACAGTCCGACTCTACAGTCCGACTCTACAGTCCGACTCTAAAGTCCGGCTCTACAGTCCGACTCTACAGTCCGACTCTACAGTCCGACTCTACAGTCTGACTCTACAGTCTGACTCTACAGTCCGACTCTAAAGTCCGACTCTACAGTCCGACTCTAAAGTCCGACTCTACAGTCTGACTCTACAGTCCGACTCTACAGTCCGACTCTAAAGTCCGACTCTACAGTCTGACTCTACAGTCCGACTCTACAGTCCGACTCTACAGTCCGACTCTAAAGTCCGGCTCTAGAGTCCGACTCTACAGTCCGACTCTACAGTCCGACTCTACAGTCTGACTCTACAGTCTGACTCTACAGTCTGACTCTACAGTCCGACTCTAAAGTCCGACTCTACAGTCCGACTCTAAAGTCCGACTCTACAGTCTGACTCTACAGTCCGACTCTACAGTCCGACTCTAAAGTCCGACTCTACAGTCCGACTCTACAGTCTGACTCTAGTGACTGTAGAGACTGTAGTGACTGTAGAGACTGTAGAGACTATAGAGACTGTAGAGACTGTAGACTGTAGAGACTGTAGAGACTGTAGAGACTGTAGAGACTGTAGACTGTAGAGACTGTAGAGACTGTAGTGACTGTAGAGACTGTAGAGACTGTAGAGACTGTAGACTGTAGAGACTGTAGAGACTGTAGACTGTAGAGACTGTAGAGACTGTAGTGACTGTAGAGACTGAAGTGACTGTAGAGACTGTAGAGACTGTAGAGACTGTAGACTGTAGAGACTGTAGAGACTGTAGAGACTGTAGAGACTGTAGACTGTAGACTGTAGAGACTGTAGAGACTGTAGAGACTGTAGACTGTAGATACTGTAGACTGTAGAGACTGTAGACTGTAGAGACTGTAGAGACTGTAGAGACTGTGGAGACTGTAGAGACTGTAGAGACTGTAGAGACTGAAGTGACTGTAGAGACTGTAGAGACTGTAGAGACTGTAGACTGTAGAGACTGTAGACTGTAGAGACTGTAGAGACTGTAGACTGTAGAGACTGTAGAGACTGTGGAGACTGTAGAGACTGTAGACTGTAGAGACTGTAGAGACTGTAGTGACTGTAGAGACTGAAGTGACTGTAGAGACTGTAGAGACTGTAGACTGTAGAGACTGTAGAGACTGTAGAGACTGTGGAGACTGTAGAGACTGTAGAGACTGTAGACTAGAGACTGTAGAGACTGTAGACTGTAGAGACTGTAGAGACTGTAGTGACTGTAGAGACTGTAGAGACTGAAGTGACTGTAGAGACTGTAGAGACTGTAGAGCCTGTAGACTGTAGAGACTGTAGACTGTAGAGACTGTAGACTGTAGAGACTGTAGAGACTGTAGAGACTGTGGAGACTGTAGAGACTGTAGAGACTGTAGAGACTGTAGTGACTGTAGAGACTGTAGAGACTGTAGAGACTGTAGAGACTGTAGACTGTAGAGACTGTAGAGACTGTAGAGACTGTGGAGACTGTAGAGACTGTAGAGACTGTAGAGACTGTAGACTGTAGAGACTGTAGAGACTGTAGACTGTAGAGACTGTAGAGACTGTAGACTGTAGAGACTGTAGAGACTGTAGACTGTAGAGTAGACTGTAGAGACTGTAGACTGTAGAGACTGTAGAGACTGTAGAGACTGTAGAGACTGTAGTTACTGTAGAGACTGTGGAGACTGTAGAGACTGTAGACTAGAGACTGTAGAGACTGTAGACTGTAGACTGTAGAGACTGTAGACTGTAGAGACTGTAGAGACTGTAGAGACTGTAGACTGTAGAGACTGTAGAGACTGTAGAGAATGTAGAGACTGTAGAGACTGTAGACTGTAGAGACTGTAGACTGTAGAGACTGTAGAGACTGTAGAGACTGTGGAGACTGTAGACTGTAGAGACTGTAGAGACTGTAGACTGTAGAGACTGTAGAGACTGTAGAGACTGTAGACTGTAGAGACTGTAGAGACTGTAGAGAATGTAGAGACTGTAGAGACTGTAGACTGTAGAGACTGTAGAGACTGTAGAGACTGTAGTGACTGTAGAGACTGTAGAGACTGTAGACTGTGGAGACTGTAGAGACTGTAGAGACTGTAGAGACTGTAGACTGTAGAGACTGTAGACTGTAGAGACTGTAGACTGTAGAGACTGTAGACTGTAGAGACTGTAGACTGTAGAGACTGTAGAGACTGTAGACTGTAGAGACTGTAGAGACTGTAGACTGTAGAGACTGTAGAGACTGTAGAGACTGTAGACTGTAGAGACTGTAGAGACTGTAGACTATAGAGACTGTAGAGACTGTAGAAACTGTAGAGACTGTAGACTGTAGAGACTGTAGAGACTGTAGAGACTGTGTAGACTGTAGAGACTGTAGACTGTAGAGACTGTAGTGACTGTAGACTGTAGAGACTGTAGAGACTGTAGACTGTAGAGACTGTAGAGACTGTAGAAACTGTAGACTGTAGAGACTGTAGACTGTAGAGACTGTAGAGACTGTAGACTGTAGAGACTGTAGAGACTGTAGAGACCGTAGAGACTGTAGACTGTAGAGACTGTAGAGACTGTAGACTGTAGAGACTGTAGAGACTGTAGACTGTAGAGACTGTAGAGACTGTAGTGACTGTAGAGACTGTAGACTGTAGAGACTGTAGAGACAGTAGACTGTAGAGACTGTAGACTGTAGAGACTGTAGAGACTGTAGACTGTAGAGACTGTAGAGACTGTAGAGACTGTAGAGACTGTAGAGACTGTAGAGACTGTAGACTGTAGAGACTGTAGAGACTGTAGAGACTGTAGACTGTAGAGACTGTAGAGACTGTAGAGACTGTAGACTGTAGAGACTGTAGAGACTGTAGAGACTGTTGACTGTAGAGACTGTAGAGACTGTAGAGACTGTAGACTGTAGACTGTAGAGACTGTAGTGACTGTAGAGACTGTAGAGAGTGTAGTGACTGTAGAGACTGTAGAGACTGTAGACTGTAGAGACGGTAGAGACTGTAGAGACTGTAGAGACTGTAGACTGTAGAGACTGTAGACTGTAGACTGTAGTGACTGTAGTGACTGTAGAGACTGTAGACTGTAGTGACTGTAGAGACTGTAGACTGTAGAGACTGTAGAGACTGTAGAGACTGTTGACTGTAGAGACTGTAGAGACTGTAGAGACTGTAGACTGTAGAGACTGTAGAGACTGTAGAGACTGTAGAGACTGTAGAGACTGTAGAGACTGTAGACTGTAGAGACTGTAGAGACTGTAGAGACTGTTGACTGTAGAGACTGTAGAGACTGTAGAGACTGTAGAGACTGTAGACTGTAGAGAATGTAGACTGTAGAGACTGTAGTGACTGTAGAGACTGTAGAGAGTGTAGTGACTGTAGAGACTGTAGAGACTGTAGAGACTGTAGAGACGATAGAGACGGTAGAGACTGTAGAGACTGTAGAGACTGTAGACTGTAGAGACTGTAGAGACTGTAGAGACTGTAGAGACTGTAGACTGTAGACTGTAGAGACTGTAGTGACTGTAGAGACTGTAGAGAGTGTAGTGACTGTAGAGACTGTAGAGACTGTAGAGACTGTAGAGACGATAGAGACGGTAGAGACTGTAGAGACTGTAGAGACTGTAGACTGTAGAGACTGTAGAGAGACTGTAGACTGTAGAGACTGTAGAGACTGTAGAGACTGTAGAGACTGTAGAGACGATAGAGACGGTAGAGACTGTAGAGACTGTAGAGACTGTAGAGACTGTAGAGAGTGTAGTGACTGTAGAGAGTGTAGTGACTGTAGAGACTGTAGAGACTGTAGAGACGATAGAGACGGTAGAGACTGTAGAGACTGTAGAGACTGTAGACTGTAGAGACTGTAGAGACTGTAGAGACGATAGAGACGGTAGAGACTGTAGAGACTGTAGAGACTGTAGACTGTAGAGACTGTAGAGACTGTAGAGACTGTAGAGACTGTAGTGACTGTAGAGACTGTAGAGAGTGTAGTGACTGTAGAGACTGTAGAGACTGTAGAGACTGTAGAGACGATAGAGACGGTAGAGACTGTAGAGACTGTAGAGACTGTAGACTGTAGAGACTGTAGAGACTGTAGAGACTGTAGAGACTGTAGAGACGGTAGAGACTGTAGAGACTGTAGAGACTGTAGAGACGATAGAGACTGTAGAGACTGTAGAGACTGTAGAGACGATAGAGACGGTAGAGACTGTAGAGACTGTAGACTGTAGAGACTGTAGAGACTGTAGACTGTAGAGATTGTAGAGACTGTAGAGCAGGGGTGTCAAACCGGTCCTCAAAGGGCCGATGTGGCTGCAGGTTTTAGTTCCAACTTGAGCAGGAGCACACCAGACTCCACCCATTTCCTCAAATCTTAAGGTGAAAAATGGTCTTACCTGAGGAAATGGGTGGAGTCTGGTGTGCTCCTGCTCAAGTTGGAACTAAAACCTGCAGCCACATCGGCCCTTTGAGGACCGGTTTGACACCCCTGCTGTAGAGACTGTAGACTGTAGAGACTGTAGAGACTGTAGACTGTAGAGACTGTAGACTGTAGACTGTAGAGACTGTAGAGACTGTAGAGACTGTAGACTGTAGAGACTGTAGAGACTGTAGTGACTGTAGAGACTGTAGAGACTGTAGACTGTAGAGACTGTAGAGACTGTAGAGACTGTAGAGACTGTAGAGACTGTAGAGACTGTAGAGACTGTAGAGACTGTAGAGACTGTAGACTGTAGAGACTGTAGAGACTGTAGAGACTGTAGACTGTAGAGACTGTAGAGACTGTAGTGACTGTAGAGACTGTAGAGACTGTAGACTGTAGAGACTGTAGAGACTGTAGAGACTGTAGAGACTGTCTTCCTGCAGCAGATTCCTGTTCCTCACTCTCTCTGTAGAAGAAGATGTTTAATCCAACTTCTTCATTTTCCATGTTTTGATAAACTCGAAACTCCTTAAAGTTAGGTTTGTAGGAAAATAATATTTCTTGATGCTGTTTTGAAGCCTTCCATCAGATTTAAATGCAAAGTATTGTTTTTCACGTAACAGGACTCTAAAGTCCAGCTCTACAGTCCGACTCTACAGTCCGACTCTACAGTCCGACTCTACAGTCCGACTCTGAAGTCCGGCTCTACAGTCCGACTCTACAGTCCGACTCTACAGTCTGACTCTACAGTCTGACTCTACAGTCTGACTCTACAGTCTGACTCTACAGTCCGACTCTACAGTCTGACTCTACAGTCCGACTCTACAGTCCGACTCTACAGTCCGACTCTAAAGTCCGGCTCTACAGTCCGACGTCGACTACAGTCCGACTCTACAGTCGACTCTACAGTCGACTTACAGTTGACTTACAGTTCGGACTTGTACAGTGTAGAGACTGTGAGACTGTAGACTTACAGTTGACTTACAGTTGAGACTGTAGAGACTGTAGAGACTGTAGAGACTGTTAGAGACTGTTAGAGACTGTAGACTGTAGAGACTGTAGAGACTGTAGACTGTAGAGACTGTAGAGACTGTAGAGACTGTAGAGACTGTAGAGACTGTGTGTAGAGACTGTAGAGACTGTAGAGACTGTAGAGACTGTAGAGACTGTAGAGACTGTAGAGACTGTAGAGACTGTAGAGACTGTAGAGACTGTAGAGACTGTAGAGACTGTAGACTGTAGAGACTGTAGACTGTAGGACTGTAGAGACTGTAGAGACTGTAGAGACTGTAGACTGTAGAGACTGTTAGAGACTGTAGAGACTGTAGAGACTGTAGAGACTGTAGAGACTGTAGAGACTGTAGAGACTGTAGACTGTAGAGACTGTAGACTGAGACTGTAGAGACTGTAGACTGTAGAGACTGTAGAGACTGTAGAGACTGTAGAGACTGTAGAGACTGTAGAGACTGTAGACTGTAGAGACTGTAGACTGTAGAGACTGTAGAGACTGTAGAGACTGTAGAGACTGTAGAGACTGTAGAGACTGTAGACTAGAGACTGTAGAGACTGTAGACTGTAGAGACTGTTAGAGACTGTAGAGACTGTAGAGACTGTTAGAGACTGTAGAGACTGTAGAGACTGTAGAGACTGTAGAGACTGTAGACTGTAGAGACGTGTTAGAGACTGTTAGAGACTGTAGAGACTGTAGAGACTGTTAGACTGAGACTGTTAGAGACTGTAGAGACTGTAGAGACTGTAGAGACTGTAGAGACTGTAGAGACTGTTAGAGACTGTAGAGACTGTAGAGACTGTAGAGACTGTAGACTGTAGAGACTGTAGAGACTGTAGAGACTGTAGACTGTAGAGACTGTAGAGACTGTAGACTGTAGAGACTGTAGAGACTGTAGACTGTAGAGACTGTAGAGACTGTGAGACTGAGAATGTAGACTGTAGAGACTGTAGACTGTAGAGACTGTTAGAGACTGTAGAGACTGTAGAGACTGTAGTTACTGTAGAGACTGTAGAGACTGTAGAGACTGTGATAGAGACTGTAGAGACTGTAGAGTAGACTGTAGAGACTGTAGACTGTAGAGACTGTTAGAGACTGTAGACTGTAGAGACTGTAGAGACTGTAGAGACTGTAGAGACTGTAGAGACTGTAGACTGTAGAGACTGTAGACTGTAGAGACTGTAGAGACTGTAGAGACTGTAGAGACTGTAGACTGTAGAGACTGTAGAGACTGTAGACTGTAGAGACTGTAGAGACTGTAGAGACTGTAGACTGTAGAGACTGTAGAGACTGTAGAGACTGTAGAGACTGTAGAGACTGTAGAGACTGTAGAGACTGTAGAGACTGTAGAGACTGTAGAGACTGTAGAGACTGTAGAGACTGTAGAGACTGTAGAGACTGTTAGAGACTGTAGAGACTGTAGAGACTGTAGAGACTGTAGACTGTAGAGACTGTAGACTGTAGAGACTGTAGACTGTAGAGACTGTAGACTGTAGAGACTGTAGAGACTGTAGACTGTAGAGACTGTTAGAGACTGTAGACTGTAGAGACTGTAGAGACTGTAGAGACGTAGCTGTAGAGACTGTAGAGACTGTTAGAGACTGTAGAGACTGTAGAGACTGTAGAGACTGTAGACTGTAGAGACTGTAGAGACTGTAGAGACTGTGTAGACTGTAGAGACTGTAGACTGTAGAGACTGTAGTGACGTAGACTGTAGAGACTGTAGAGACTGTAGACTGTAGAGACTGTAGAGACTGTAGAACTGTAGACTGTAGAGACTGTAGAGACTGTAGAGACTGTAGAGACTGTAGAGACTGTAGACTGTAGAGACTGTAGAGACTGTAGAGACTGTAGAGACTGTAGAGACTGTAGAGACTGTAGAGACTGTAGACTGTAGAGACTGTAGAGACTGTAGAGACTGTAGAGACTGTAGAGACTGTAGACTGTAGAGACTGTAGAGACTGTAGAGACTGTAGAGACTGTAGAGACTGTAGACTGTAGACTGTAGAGACTGTAGAGACTGTAGAGACTGTAGACTGTAGAGACTGTAGAGACTGTAGAGACTGTTGACTGTAGAGACTGTAGAGACTGTAGAGACTGTTGACTGTAGAGAGACTGTAGAGACTGTAGAGACTGTAGACTGTAGAGACTGTAGACTGTAGAGACTGTAGTGACTGTAGAGACTGTAGAGAGTGTAGTGACTGTAGAGAACTGTAGAGACTGTAAGACGATAGAGACGGTAGAGACGGTAGAGACTGTAGAGACTGTAGAGACTGTAGACTGTAGAGACTGTAGACTGTAGTGACTGTAGTGACTGTAGAGACTGTAGACTGTAGAGACTGTAGAGACTGTAGACTGTAGAGACTGTAGAGACTGTAGAGACTGTTGACTGTAGAGACTGTAGAGACTGTAGACTGTAGAGACTGTAGAGACTGTAGAGACTGTAGACTGTAGAGACTGTAGAGACTGTAGAGACTGTAGACTGTAGAGACTGTAGAGACTGTAGAGACTGTTGACTGTAGAGACTGTAGAGACTCTAGAGACTGTAGACTGTAGAGAATGTAGACTGTAGAGACTGTAGTGACTGTAGAGACTGTAGAGAGTGTAGTGACTGTAGAGACTGTAGAGACTGTAGAGACTGTAGAGACGATAGAGACGGTAGAGACTGTAGAGACTGTAGAGACTGTAGAGACTGTAGACTGTAGAGACTGTAGAGACTGTAGAGACTGTAGACTGTAGACTGTAGAGACTGTAGTGACTGTAGAGACTGTAGAGAGTGTAGTGACTGTAGAGACTGTAGAGACTGTAGAGACGATAGAGACGGTAGAGACTGTAGAGACTGTAGAGACTGTAGACTGTAGAGACTGTAGAGACTGTAGACTGTAGAGACTGTAGAGACTGTAGAGACTGTAGAGACTGTAGAGACGATAGAGACGGTAGAGACTGTAGAGACTGTAGAGACTGTAGAGAGTGTAGTGACTGTAGAGAGTGTAGTGACTGTAGAGACTGTAGAGACTGTAGAGACTGTAGAGACGATAGAGACGGTAGAGACTGTAGAGACTGTAGAGACTGTAGACTGTAGAGACTGTAGAGACTGTAGAGACGATAGAGACGGTAGAGACTGTAGAGACTGTAGAGACTGTAGACTGTAGAGACTGTAGAGACTGTAGAGACTGTAGAGACTGTAGTGACTGTAGAGACTGTAGAGAGTGTAGTGACTGTAGAGACTGTAGAGACTGTAGAGACTGTAGAGACGATAGAGACGGTAGAGACTGTAGAGACTGTAGAGACTGTAGAGACTGTAGAGACTGTAGAGTAGAGACTGTAGAGACTGTAGAGACTGTAGAGACGATAGAGACGGCAGAGACTGTAGAGACTGTAGAGACGATAGAGACTGTAGAGACTGTAGAGACTGTAGAGACGATAGAGACGGTAGAGACTGTAGAGACTGTAGAGACTGTAGAGACTGTAGACTGTAGAGACTGTAGAGACTGTAGAGACTGTCTTCCTGCAGCAGATTCCTGTTCCTCACTCTCTCTGTAGAAGAAGATGTTTAATCCAACTTCTTCATTTTCCATGTTTTGATAAACTCGAAACTCCTTAAAGTTAGGTTTGTAGGAAAATAATATTTCTTGATGCTGTTTTGAAGCCTTTCATCAGATTTAAATGCAAAGTATTGTTTTTCACGTAACAGGACTCTAAAGTCCAGCTCTACAGTCCGACTCTACAGTCCGACTCTACAGTCCGACTCTACAGTCCGACTCTGAAGTCCGGCTCTACAGTCCGACTCTGAAGTCCGGCTCTACAGTCCGACTCTACAGTCCGACTCTACAGTCCGACTCTACAGTCCGACTCTGAAGTCCGGCTCTACAGTCCGACTCTACAGTCCGACTCTACAGTCCGACTCTACAGTCTGACTCTACAGTCCGACTCTACAGTCCGACTCTACAGTCCGACTCTACAGTCCGACTCTACAGTCCGACTCTGAAGTCCGGCTCTACAGTCCGACTCTACAGTCCGACTCTACAGTCTGACTCTACAGTCTGACTCTACAGTCCGACTCTACAGTCCGACTCTACAGTCCGACTCTACAGTCCGACTCTACAGTCCGACTCTACAGTCCGACTCTAAAGTCCGGCTCTACAGTCCGACTCTACAGTCCGACTCTACAGTCCGACTCTACAGTCTGACTCTACAGTCTGACTCTACAGTCTGACTCTACAGTCCGACTCTAAAGTCCGACTCTACAGTCCGACCCTAAAGTCCGACTCTACAGTCTGACTCTACAGTCCGACTCTACAGTCCGACTCTAAAGTCCGACTCTACAGTCCGACTCTACAGTCTGACTCTAGTGACTGTAGAGACTGTAGTGACTGTAGAGACTGTAGAGACTATAGAGACTGTAGAGACTGTAGACTGTAGAGACTGTAGAGACTGTAGAGACTGTAGAGACTGTAGACTGTAGAGACTGTAGAGACTGTAGTGACTGTAGAGACTGTAGAGACTGTAGAGACTGTAGACTGTAGAGACTGTAGAGACTGTAGACTGTAGAGACTGTAGAGACTGTAGTGACTGTAGAGACTGAAGTGACTGTAGAGACTGTAGAGACTGTAGAGACTGTAGACTGTAGAGACTGTAGAGAGTGTATGTACTGTGACTGTAGAGAGTGTAGTGACTGTAGAGACTGTAGAGACTGTAGAGACTGTAGAGACGATAGAGACGGTAGAGACTGTAGAGACTGTAGAGACTGTAGACTGTAGAGACTGTAGAGACTGTAGAGACGATAGAGACGGTAGAGACTGTAGAGACTGTAGAGACTGTAGACTGTTGAGACTGTAGAGACTGTAGAGACTGTAGTGACTGTAGAGACTGTAGAGAGTGTAGTGACTGTAGAGACTGTAGAGACTGTAGAGACTGTAGAGACGATAGAGACGGTAGAGACTGTAGAGACTGTAGAGACTGTAGACTGTAGAGACTGTAGAGACTGTAGACTGTAGAGACTGTAGAGACTGTAGAGACTGTAGAGACTGTAGAGACTGTAGAGACGATAGAGACGGCAGAGACTGTAGAGACTGTAGAGACGATAGAGACTGTAGAGACTGTAGAGACTGATAGAGACGTAGAGACTGGTAGAGACTGTAGAGAGACTGTAGACTGTAGAGACTGTAGAGTAGACTGTAGAGACTGTAGAGACTGTAGAGACTGTAGAGACTGTAGAGACTGTAGAGACTGTAGAGACTGTAGAGACTGTAGAGACTGTAGAGACTGTAGAGACTGTAGACTGTAGAGACTGTAGAGACTGTAGACTGTAGAGACTGTAGAGACTGTAGAGACTGTAGAGACTGTAGAGACTGTAGACTGTAGAGACTGTAGAGACTGTAGAGACTGTAGAGACTGTAGAGACTGTAGAGACTGTAGAGACTGTAGAGACTGTAGAGACTGTAGACTGTAGACTGTAGAGACTGTAGACTGTAGAGACTGTAGAGACTGTAGAGACTGTAGAGACTGTAGACTGTAGAGACTGTAGAGACTGTAGAGACTGTAGAGACTGTAGACTGTAGAGACTGTAGACTGTAGAGACTGTAGAGACTGTAGAGACTGTAGAGACTGTAGAGACTGTAGACTGTAGAGACTGTAGACTGTAGAGACTGTAGAGACTGTAGAGACTGTAGACTGTAGAGACTGTAGAGACTGTAGAGACTGTAGAGACTGTAGAGACTGTAGACTGTAGAGACTGTAGAGACTGTAGAGACTGTAGACTGTAGAGACTGTAGAGACTGTAGACTGTAGAGACTGTAGAGACTGTAGAGACTGTAGACTGTAGACTGTAGAGACTGTAGAGACTGTAGACTGTAGAGACTGTAGAGACTGTAGGACTGTAGAGACTGTAGAGACTGTAGAGACTGTAGACTGTAGAGACTGTAGACTGTAGAGACTGTAGACTGTAGAGACTGTAGAGACTGTAGAGACTGTAGAGACTGTAGACTGTAGAGACTGTAGAGACTGTAGACTGTAGACTGTAGAGACTGTAGAGACTGTAGAGACTGTAGAGACTGTAGAGACTGTAGACTGTAGAGACTGTAGACTGTAGACTGTAGAGACTGTAGAGACTGTAGACTGTAGAGACTGTAGAGACTGTAGACTGTAGACTGTAGACTGTAGAGACTGTAGACTGTAGAGACTGTAGAGACTGTAGACTGTAGAGACTGTAGAGACTGTAGAGACTGTAGACTGTAGAGACTGTAGACTGTAGACTGTAGAGACTGTAGACTGTAGACTGTAGAGACTGTAGACTGTAGAGACTGTAGAGACTGTAGAGACTGTAGACTGTAGAGACTGTAGAGACTGTAGAGACTGTAGAGACTGTAGAGACTGTAGACTGTAGAGACTGTAGACTGTAGAGACTGTAGAGACTGTAGAGACTGTAGAGACTGTAGACTGTAGAGACTGTAGAGACTGTAGACTGTAGAGACTGTAGAGACTGTAGAGACTGTAGAGACTGTAGAGACTGTAGAGACTGTAGAGACTGTAGAGACTGTAGACTGTAGAGACTGTAGAGACTGTAAGACTGTAGAGACTGTAGAGACTGTAGAGACTGTAGACTGTAGAGACTGTAGAGACTGTAGACTGTAGAGACTGTAGAGACTGTAGAGACTGTAGACTGTAGAGACTGTAGACTGTAGAGACTGTAGACTGTAGAGACTGTAGAGACTGTAGAGACTGTAGAGACTGTAGAGACGTAGTAGACTGTAGAGACTGTAGACTGTAGAGACTGTAGAACTGTAGAGACTGTAGAGACTGTAGAGACTGTAGAGACGTAGACTGTAGAGACTGTAGAGACTGTAGAGACTGTAGAGACTGTAGACGTAGACTGTAGAGACTGTAGAGACTGTGAGACTGTAGAGACTGTAGACTGAGACTGTAGAGACTGTAGAGACTGTAGAGACTGTAGAGACTGTAGAGACTGTAGAGACTGTAGAGACTGTAGAGACTGTAGAGACTGTAGACTGTAGAGACTGTAGAGACTGTAGACTGTAGAGACTGTAGAGACTGTAGAGACTGTAGACTGTAGAGACTGTAGAGACTGTAGAGACTGTAGAGACTGTAGAGACTGTAGAGACTGTAGAGACTGTAGAGACTGTAGACTGTAGAGACTGTAGAGACTGTAGACTGTAGAGACTGTAGAGACTGTAGAGACTGTAGACTGTAGAGACTGTAGAGACTGTAGAGACTGTAGAGACTGTAGACTGTAGAGACTGTAGAGACTGTAGAGACTGTAGACTGTAGAGACTGTAGAGACTGTAGACTGTAGAGACTGTAGACTGTAGAGACTGTAGACTGTAGAGACTGTAGAGACTGTAGAGACTGTAGTGACTGTAGAGACTGTAGAGACTGTAGAGACTGTAGAGACTGTAGAGACTGTAGACTGTAGAGACGGTAGAGACTGTAGAGACTGTAGAGACTGTAGACTGTAGAGACTGTAGAGACTGTAGAGACTGTAGAGACTGTAGAGACTGTAGACTGTAGAGACTGTAGAGACTGTAGACTGTAGACTGTAGAGACTGTAGAGACTGTAGACTGTAGAGACTGTAGAGACTGTAGAGACTGTAGACTGTAGAGACTGTAGAGACTGTAGAGACTGTAGACTGTAGAGACTGTAGAGACTGTAGAGACTGTAGACTGAGACTGTAGAGACTGTAGAGACTGTAGACTGTAGAGACTGTAGAGACTGTAGAGACTGTAGAGACTGTAGACTGTAGAGACTGTAGAGACTGTAGTGACTGTAGAGACTGTAGAGACTGTAGAGACTGTAGAGACTGTAGACTGTAGAGACTGTAGAGACGTAGAGACTGTAGAGACTGTAGAGACTGTAGAGACTGTAGAGACTGTAGACTGTAGAGACTGTAGAGACTGTAGAGACTGTAGAGACTGTAGACTGTAGAGACTGTAGAGACTGTAGACTGTAGAGACTGTAGAGACTGTAGACTGTAGAGACTGTAGAGACTGTAGAGACTGTAGAGACTGTAGAGACTGTAGAGACTGTAGAGACTGTAGACTGTAGAGACTGTAGAGACTGTAGACTGTAGAGACTGTAGAGACTGTAGAGACTGTAGAGACTGTAGAGACTGTAGAGACTGTAGAGACTGTAGACTGTAGAGACTGTAGAGACTGTAGAGACTGTAGAGACTGTAGAGACTGTAAGACTGTAGAGACTGTAGAGACGTAGAGACTGTAGAGACTGTAGAGACTGTAGAGACTGTAGACTGTAGAGACTGTAGAGACTGTAGAGACTGTAGAGACTGTAGAGACTGTAGAGACTGTAGAGACTGTAGAGACTGTAGAGACTGTAGAGACTGTAGAGACTGTAGAGACTGTAGACTGTAGAGACTGTAGAGACTGTAGAGACTGTAGACTGTAGACTGTAGAGACTGTAGAGACTGTAGAGACTGTAGAGACTGTAGAGACTGTAGACTGTAGGACTGTAGAGACTGTAGAGACTGTAGACTGTAGAGACTGTAGAGACTGTAGACTGTAGAGACTGTAGAGACTGTAGACTGTAGAGACTGTAGACTGTAGACTGTAGAGACTGTAGAGACTGTAGACTGTAGACTGTAGAGACTGTAGAGACTGTAGACTGTAGAGACTGTAGAGACTGTAGACTGTAGAGACTGTAGAGACTGTAGAGACTGTAGAGACTGTAGAGACTGTAGAGACTGTAGACTGTAGAGACTGTAGAGACTGTAGACTGTAGAGACTGTAGAACTGTAGAACTGTAACTGTAAGACTGTAGAGACTGTAGGAATAATACTTCTTGATGACTGTTTTGAAGACTTTCAGCAGACTGTAGAACTGTAGAGACTGTAGTGTTATTACTGTAGAGGACTGTAAGACTGTCCAGCTCTACAGTCAGACTGTACAGTCCGACTCTACAGTACGACTCTACAGTCCGACTCTAAGTCCGACTCTACAGTCCGACTCTGAAGTCCGACTCTACAGTCCGACTCTACAGTCCGACTCTACAGTCCGACTCTACAGTCCGACTCTGAAGTCGACTCTACAGTCCGACTCTACAGTCGACTCTACAGTCTGACTCTACAGTCCGACTCTACAGTCCGACTCTACAGTCCGACTCTACAGTCCGACTCTACAGTCCGACTCTACAGTCCGACTCTACAGTCCGACTCTACAGTCCGACTCTACAGTCTGACTCTACAGTCTGACTCTACAGTCTGACTCTACAGTCCGACTCTACAGTCCGACTCTACAGTCCGACTCTACAGTCCGACTCTACAGTCCGACTCTACAGTCCGACTCTACAGTCCGACTCTACAGTCTGACTCTACAGTCCGACTCTACAGTCCGACTCTACAGTCTGACTCTAAAGTCCGACTCTACAGTCCGACTCTAAAGTCCGACTCTACAGTCCGACTCTACAGTCCGACTCTACAGTCTGACTCTACAGTCCGACTCTACAGTCGACTCTAAAGTCCGACTCTACAGTCCGACTCTACAGTCTGACTCTAGTGACTGTAGAGACTGTAGAGACTGTAGAGACTGTAGAGACTGTAGAGACTGTAGAGACTGTAGACTGTAGAGACTGTAGAGACTGTAGAGACTGTAGAGACTGTAGACTGTAGAGACTGTAGAGACTGTAGTGACTGTAGAGACTGTAGAGACTGTAGAGACTGTAGACTGTAGAGACTGTAGACTGTAGAGACTGTAGAGACTGTAGACTGTAGAGACTGTAGAGACTGTAGAGACTGTAGAGACTGTAGTGACTGTAGAGACTGTAGAGACTGTAGAGACTGTAGACTGTAGAGACTGTTAGAGACTGTAGAGACTGTAGAGACTGTAGAGACTGTAGAGACTGTAGAGACTGTAGACTGTAGAGACTGTAGAGACTGTAGTGACTGTAGAGACTGTAGACTGTAGAGACTGTAGAGACTGTGAGACTGTAGAGACTGTAGAGACTGTAGACTAGAGACTGTAGAGACTGTAGAGACTGTAGAGACTGTAGAGACTGTAGAGACTGTAGACTGTAGAGACTGTAGACTGTAGAGACTGTAGACTGTAGAGACTGTAGAGACTGTAGAGACTGTGAGACTGTAGAGACTGTAGAGACTGTAGAGACTGAGGACTGTAGAGACTGTAGAGACTGTAGAGACTGTAGACTGTAGAGACTGTAGACTGTAGAGACTGTAGAGACTGTAGACTGTAGAGACTGTAGAGACTGTAGAGACTGTAGAGACTGTAGAGACTGTAGACTGTAGAGACTGTAGAGACTGTAGTGACTGTAGAGACTGTAGTGACTGTAGAGACTGTAGAGACTGTAGAGACTGTAGAGACTGTAGAGACTGTAGAGACTGTAGAGACTGTAGAGACTGTAGAGACTGTAGAGACTGTAGAGACTGTAGAGACTGTAGAGACTGTAGACTGTAGAGACTGTAGAGACTGTAGACTGTAGAGACTGTAGAGACTGTAGAGACTGTAGACTGTAGAGACTGTAGAGACTGTAGAGACTGTAGAGACTGTAGAGACTGTAGAGACTGTAGAGACTGTAGACTGTAGAGACTGTAGAGACTGTAGAGACTGTAGAGACTGTAGAGACTGTAGAGACTGTAGAGACTGTAGAGACTGTAGACTGTAGAGACTGTAGAGACTGTAGAGACTGTAGAGACTGTAGAGACTGTAGAGACTGTAGAGACTGTAGACTGTAGAGACTGTAGAGACTGTAGAGACTGTAGAGACTGTAGAGACTGTAGAGACTGTAGAGACTGTAGACTGTAGAGACTGTAAGACTGTAGGACTGTAGAGACTGTAGAGACTGTAGTGACTGTAGAGACTGTAGAGACTGTAGAGACTGTAGACTGTAGAGACTGTAGAGACTGTAGAGACTGTAGACTGTAGAGACTGTAGAGACTGTAGAGACTGTAGGACTGTAGAGACTGTAGACTGTAGAGACTGTAGAGACTGTAGAGACTGTAGACTGTAGAGACTGTAGAGACTGTAGAGACTGTAGAGACTGTAGAGACTGTAGACTGTAGAGACTGTAGAGACTGTAGACTGTAGAGACTGTAGAGACTGTAGACTGTAGAGACTGTAGAGACTGTAGAGACTGTAGACTGTAGACTGTAGAGACTGTAGACTGTAGAGACTGTAGAGACTGTAGAGACTGTAGAGACTGTAGTGACTGTAGAGACTGTAGAGACTGTAGAGACTGTAGACTAGAGACTGTAGAGACTGTAGAGACTGTAGACTGTAGAGACTGTAGAGACTGTAGAGACTGTAGAGACTGTAGACTGTAGAGACTGTAGAGACTGTAGAGACTGTAGAGACTGTAGAGACTGTAGACTGTAGAGACTGTAGACTGTAGAGACTGTAGAGACTGTAGAGACTGTAGAGACTGTAGACTGTAGAGACTGTAGAGACTGTAGACTGTAGAGACTGTAGAGACTGTAGAGACTGTAGACTGTAGAGACTGTAGAGACTGTAGAGACTGTAGAGACTGTAGAGACTGTAGAGTAGACTGTAGAGACTGTAGACTGTAGTGACTGTAGAGACTGTAGAGACTGTAGACTGTAGAGACTGTAGAGACTGTAGAGACTGTAGAGACTGTTAGACTGTAGAGACTGTAGAGACTGTAGTGTAGAGACTGTAGAGACTGTAGGACTGTAGAGACTGTAGAGACTGTAGAGCTGTAGACTGTAGAGACTGTAGACTGTAGAGACTGTAGAGGACTGTAGAGACTGTAGAGACTGTAGTGAGACTGTAGAGACTGTAGAGACTGTAGAGACTGTAGACTGTAGAGACTGTAGAGACTGTAGAGACTGTAGAGACGTAGACTGTAGAGACTGTAGAGACTGTAGACTGTAGAGACTGTAGAGACTGTAGAGACTGTAGAGACTGTAGAGACTGTAGACTGTAGACTGTAGAGACTGTAGGACTGTAGAGACTGTAGAGACTGTAGAGACTGTAGAGACTGTAGAGACTGTAGAGACTGTAGAGACTGTTAGAGACTGTAGAGACTGTAGACTGTAGACTGTAGAGACTGTAGAGACTGTAGAGACTGTAGAGACTGTAGAGGACTGTAGAGACTGTAGACTGTAGAGACTGTAGAGACTGTAGACTGTAGAGACTGTAGAGACTGTAGAGACTGTAGAGACTGTAGACTGTAGAGACTGTAGAGACTGTAGACTGTAGAGACTGTAGAGACTGTAGAGACTGTAGACTGTAGAGACTGTAGAGACTGTAGAGACTGTAGAGACTGTAGAGACTGTAGACTGTAGAGACTGTAGAGACTGTAGAGACTGTAGACTGTAGAGACTGTAGAGACTGTAGACTGTAGAGACTGTAGAGACTGTAGATGTAGAGACTGTAGAGACTGTAGAGACTGTAGACTGTAGAGACTGTAGACTGTAGAGACTGTAGACTGTAGAGACTGTAGAGACTGTAGACTGTAGAGACTGTAGAGACTGTAGACTGTAGAGACTGTAGACTGTAGAGACTGTAGAGACTGTAGACTGTAGAGACTGTAGAGACTGTAGAGACTGTAGAGACTGTAGAGACTGTAGAGACTGTAGAGACTGTAGAGACTGTAGAGACTGTGAGACTGTAGAGACTGTAGACTGTAGAGACTGTAGAGACTGTAGTGACTGTAGACTGTAGAGACTGTAGAGACTGTAGACTGTAGAGACTGTAGAGACTGTAGAGACTGTAGACTGTAGAGACTGTAGACTGTAGAGACTGTAGAGACTGTAGACTGTAGAGACTGTAGAGACTGTAGAGACTGTTAGAGACTGTAGACTGTAGAGACTGTAGAGACTGTAGACTGTAGAGACTGTAGACTGTAGAGACTGTAGAGACTGTAGAGACTGTAGACTGTAGAGACTGTAGAGACTGTAGAGACTGTAGAGACTGTAGACTGTAGAGACTGTAGAGACTGTTAGAGACTGTAGAGACTGTAGAGACTGTAGAGACTGTAGACTGTAGAGACTGTAGAGACTGTAGACTGTAGACTGTAGAGACTGTAGAGACTGTAGACTGTAGAGACTGTAGAGACTGTAGAGACTGTAGAGACTGTAGAGACTGTAGAGACTGTAGAGACTGTAGAGACTGTAGAGACTGTAGAGACTGTAGAGACTGTAGAGACTGTAGAGACTGTAGAGACTGTAGAGACTGTAGAGACTGTAGAGTAGACTGTAGACTGTAGAGACTGTAGGACTGTAGAGACTGTAGAGACTGTAGACTGTAGAGACTGTAGAGACTGTAGACTGTAGAGACTGTAGAGACTGTAGAGACTGTAGACTGTAGAGACTGTAGAGACTGTAGAGACTGTAGACTGTAGAGACTGTAGAGACTGTAGAGACTGTAGACTGTAGAGACTGTAGAGACTGTAGAGACTGTAGACTGTAGAGACTGTAGAGACTGTAGAGACTGTGACTGTAGAGACTGTAGAGACTGTTAGAGACTGTAGAGACTGTAGACTGTAGAGACTGTAGAGACTGTAGAGACTGTAGTGACTGTAGAGACTGTAGAGTGTAGAGACTGTAGAGACTGTAGAGACTGTAGAGACTGTAGAGACTGTTAGAGACTGTAGAGACTGTAGAGACTGTAGAGACTGTAGAGACTGTAGAGACTGTAGAGACTGTAGAGACTGTAGAGACTGTAGAGACTGTAGACGTAGACTGTAGAGACTGTAGAGACTGTAGAGACTGTAGAGACTGTAGAGACTGTAGAGACTGTAGAGACTGTAGAGACTGTAGAGACTGTAGAGACTGTAGAGACTGTAGAGACTGTAGGACTGTAGAGACTGTAGAGACTGTAGAGACTGTAGAGACTGTAGAGACTGTAGAGACTGTAGAGACTGTAGAGACTGTTAGAGACTGTAGAGACTGTAGAGACTGTAGAGACTGTAGAGACTGTAGAGACTGTAGAGACTGTAGAGACTGTAGAGACTGTAGACTGTAGAGACTGTAGAGACTGTAGAGACTGTAGAGACTGTAGACTGTAGAGACTGTAGAGACTGTTAGAGACTGTAGAGACTGTAGAGACTGTAGAGACTGTAGACTGTAGAGACTGTTAGAGACTGTTAGAGACTGTAGAGACTGTAGAGACTGTAGAGACTGTAGACTGTAGAGACTGTAGAGACTGTAGAGACTGTAGAGACTGTTAGAGACTGTAGAGACTGTAGAGACTGTTAGAGACTGTAGAGACTGTTAGGACTGTAGAGACTGTAGACTGTAGAGACTGTAGAGACTGTTAGAGACTGTAGACTGTAGAGACTGTAGAGACTGTAGACTGTAGAGACTGTTAGAGACTGTAGAGACTGTAGAGACTGTTAGAGACTGTAGAGACTGTTAGAGACTGTAGAGACTGTAGAGACTGTTAGAGACTGTAGAGACTGTAGACTGTAGAGACTGTTAGAGACTGTAGAGACTGTAGAGACTGTAGAGACTGTGAGACTGTAGAGACTGTAGAGACTGTAGAGACTGTTAGAGACTGTTAGAGACTGTAGAGACTGTAGAGACTGTTAGAGACTGTAGAGACTGTAGAGACTGTAGAGTGAGACTGTTAGAGACTGTAGAGACTGTAGACTGTAGAGACTGTAGAGGACTGTAGAGACTGTAGAGACTGTAGAGACTGTAGAGACTGTAGAGACGTGTTAGAGACTGTTAGAGACTGTAGAGACTGTAGAGACTGTTAGGACTGTAGAGACTGTAGAGGACTGTAGAGACTGTTAGACTGTAGGACTGTAGAGACTGTTAGAGACTGTAGAGACTGTTAGAGACTGTAGAGACTGTAGAGACTGTTAGAGACTGTTAGAGACTGTAGAGACTGTTAGAGACTGTAGAGACTGTTAGAGACTGTAGAGACTGTTAGAGACTGTAGAGACTGTAGAGACTGTAGAGACTGTAGACTGTAGAGACTGTAGAGACTGTAGGACTGTAGAGACTGTAGAGACTGAGCTGTAGAGACTGTAGAGACTGTAGAGACTGTAGAGACTGTAGAGACTGTAGACTGTAGAGACTGTAGAGACTGTAGAGACTGTAGAGACTGTAGAGACTGTAGAGACTGTAGAGACTGTAGAGACTGTAGAGACTGTAGACTGTAGAGACTGTAGAGACTGTAGAGACTGTAGACTGTAGAGACTGTAGAGACTGTAGAGACTGTAGAGACTGTAGAGACTGTAGAGACTGTAGAGACTGTAGAGACTGTAGAGACTGTAGACTGTAGAGACTGTAGAGACTGTAGAGACTGTAGAGACTGTTAGAGACTGTAGAGACTGTAGAGACTGTTAGACTGTAGAGACTGTAGAGACTGTAGAGACTGTAGAGACTGTAGAGACTGTTAGAGACTGTAGAGACTGTAGACTGTAGACTGTAGAGACTGTAGAGACTGTAGACTGTAGAGACTGTAGAGACTGTAGAGACTGTAGAGACTGTAGAGACTGTAGAGACGTAGACTGTAGAGACTGTAGAGACTGTAGAGACTGTAGAGACTGTAGACTGTAGAGACTGTAGAGACTGTAGAGACTGTAGAGACTGTAGAGACTGTTAGACGTAGACTGTAGAGACTGTGAGACTGTAGAGACTGTAGAGACTGTAGAGACTGTAGACTGTAGAGACTGTAGAGACTGTAGAGACTGTAGAGACTGTTAGAGACTGTAGAGACTGTAGACTGTAGAGACTGTAGAGACTGTAGAGACTGTAGAGACTGTAGAGACTGTAGAGACTGTAGAGACTGTAGAGACTGTAGAGACTGTAGAGACTGTAGAGACTGTAGACTGTAGAGACTGTAGAGACTGTAGAGACTGTAGAGACTGTAGAGACTGTAGAGACTGTAGAGACTGTAGAGACTGTAGACTGTAGAGACTGTAGAGACTGTAGACTGTAGAGACTGTAGAGACTGTAGAGACTGTTAGAGACTGTAGAGACTGTAGAGACTGTAGAGACTGTTAGAGACTGTAGAGACTGTGACTGTAGAGACTGTAGAGACTGTAGAGATGTAGAGACTGTAGACTGTAGAGACTGTAGTGTAGAGACTGTAGAGACTGTAGAGACTGTAGAGACTGTAGAGACTGTAGAGACTGTTAGACTGTAGAGACTGTAGAGACTGTAGAGACTGTAGAGACTGTTAGAGACTGTAGAGACTGTAGAGACTGTAGAGACTGTTAGAGACTGTAGAGACTGTAGAGACTGTAGAGACTGTAGAGACTGTAGAGACTGTAGAGACTGTAGACTGTAGAGACTGTAGAGACTGTAGAGACTGTAGAGACTGTAGAGACTGTAGAGACTGTAGAGACTGTAGAGACTGTAGAGACTGTAGAGACTGTAGACTGTAGAGACTGTAGAGATGTAGAGACTGTAGAGACTGTAGAGACTGTAGAGACGTGACTGTAGAGACTGTAGAGACTGTAGAGACTGTAGAGACTGTAGAGACTGTAGAGACTGTAGAGACTGTAGAGACTGTAGACTGTAGAGACTGTAGAGACTGTAGAGACTGTAGACTGTAGAGACTGTAGAGACTGTAGAGACTGTAGAGACTGTAGAGACTGTAGAGACTGTTAGAGACTGTAGAGACTGTTAGAGACTGTAGAGACTGTAGACTGTAGAGACTGTAGAGACTGTAGAGACTGTTAGAGACTGTAGAGACTGTTAGAGGACTGTAGAGACTGTAAGAGACTGTTAGAGACTGTAGAGACTGTAGATACTGAGACTGTAGACTGTAGAATGACTGTAGTGACTGTAGAGACTAGTAGAGACTGTAGATGTAGTGACTGTATAGACTGTAGAGACAGTAGAGACTGTAGAGACTGATAGATACGGTAGAGACTGTAGAGACTGTAGAGACTGTAGACTGTCAGAGACTGTAGAGACTGTAGGACTGTAGGAGACTGTAGAGACTGTAGAGACCTGTAGAGACTGATAGAGACGGTAGAGACTGTAGTAGACTGACTGTAGAGACTGTAGAGAATGTAGAAGACTGTAGAGACTGTAGATGACTGATAGAGACTGATAGAGACGGGTAGAGACTGTAGAGACAGTAGACTGTAGAGACTGTTAGAGACTGTAGAGACTGTAGACTGTAGAGACTGAAGAGACTGTAGAGATGTAGAGACTGTAGTGTAGAGACTGTATAGACTGTAGAGACTGTAGACTGTAGAGACGGTAGAGACTGTTAGAGAACTGTTAGAGACTGTTAGAGACTGTTAGACTAGACTTAGAGACTGTTAGAGACTGTTAGAGACTGTTTAGAGACTGTTAGAGACTGTTAGAGACTGTTAGAGACGTGTTAGAGACTGTTAGAGACTGTTTAGAGACTGTTAGAGACTGTTTGAGACGTGTACGACTGTTAGAGACTGTTTAGAGACTGTTTAGAGACGTGTTAGAGACTGTTAGACTGTTAGAGACTGTTAGAGACTGTTAGACTGTTAGAGACTGTTAGAGACGTGTTAGAGACTGTTAGAGACTGTTAGAGACAGAGACTGTTAGAGACTGTTAGAGACTGTTAGAGACGTGTTAGAGACTGTTTAAGACTGTTAGAGACTGTTAGAGACTGTTAGAGACTGTTAGAGACTGTTAGAGACTGTAGAGACTGTTAGAGACTGTTAGAGACTGTTAGAGACTGTTAGAGACTGTTAGAGACTGTTAGAGACTGTTAGAGACTGTTAGAGACTGTTAGAGACTGTTAGAGACTGTTAGAGACTGTTAGAGACTGTTAGAGACTGTTAGAGACTGTTAGAGACTGTTAGAGACTGTTAGAGACTGTTAGAGACTGTTAGAGACTGTTAGAGACTGTTTAGAGACTGTTAGAGACTGTTAGAGACTGTTAGAGACGTGTTAGAGACTGTTAGAGACTGTTAGAGACGTGTTAGAGACTGTTAGAGACTGTTAGAGACTGTTAGAGACTGTTAGAGACTGTTAGAGACTGTTAGAGACTGTTAGAGACTGTTAGAGACTGTTAGAGACTGTTAGAGACTGTTAGAGACGGTTAGAGACGTGTTAGAGACTGTTAGAGACTGTTAGAGACTGTTAGAGACTGTTAGAGACTGTTAGAGACTGTTAGAGACTGTTAGAGACTGTTAGAGACTGTTAGAGACTGTTAGAGACTGTTAGAGACTGTTAGAGACTGTTAGAGACTGTTAGAGACTGTTAGAGACGTGTTAGAGACTGTTAGAGACTGTTAGAGACTGTTAGAACTGTAGAGACTGTTAGAGACTGTTAGAGACTGTTAGAGACGTGTTAGAGACTGTTAGAGACTGTAGAGACTGTTAGAGACGTGTTAGAGACGTGTTAGAGACTGTTAGAGACTGTTAGAGACTGTTAGAGACGTGTTAGAGACTGTTAGAGACGTGTTAGAGACTGTTAGAGACTGTTAGAGACTGTTAGAGACTGTTAGAGACTGTTAGAGACTGTTAGAGACGTGTTAGAGACTGTGTAGAGACTGTTAGAGACTGTTAGAGACTGTTAGAGTAGACGTGTTAGAGACTGTTAGAGACTGTTAGAGACTGTTAGAGACTGTTAGAGACGTGTTAGAGACTGTTAGAGACTGTTAGAGACTTAGAGACTGTTAGAGACTGTTAGAGACTGTTAGAGACTGTTAGAGACTGTTAGAGACTGTTAGAGACTGTTAGAGACGTGTTAGAGACTGTTAGAGACTGTTAGAGACGTGTTAGAGACTGTTAGAGACTGTTAGAGACTGTTAGAGACGTGTTAGAGACTGTTAGAGACTGTAGAGACTGTTAGAGACTGTAGAGACTGTTAGAGACGTGTTAGAGACTGTTAGAGACTGTTAGAGACTGTTAGAGACTGTTAGAGACGTGTTAGAGACTGTTAGAGACTGTTAGAGACTGTAGAGACTGTTAGAGACTGTTAGAGACGTGTTAGAGACTGTTAGAGACTGTTAGAGACTGTTAGAGACTGTTAGAGACTGTTAGAGACTGTTAGAGACGTGTTAGAGACTGTTAGAGACTGTAGAGACGTGTTAGAGACTGTTAGAGACTGTTAGAGACTGTTAGAGACTGTTTAGAGACTGTTAGAGACGTGTTACGACTGTTAGAGACTGTTAGAGACTGTTAGAGACTGTTAGAGACTGTTAGAGACGTGTTAGAGACTGTTAGAGACTGTTAGAGACTGTTAGAGACTGTTAGAGACTGTTAGAGACTGTTAGAGACTGTTAGAGACTGTTAGAGACTGTTAGAGACTGTTAGAGACGTGTTAGAGACTGTTAGAGACTGTTAGAGACTGTTAGAGACTGTTAGAGACTGTTAGAGACTGTTAGAGACTGTTAGAGACTGTTAGAGACTGTTAGAGACTGTTAGAGACTGTTAGAGACTGTTAGAGACTGTTAGACTGTAAGACTGTTAGAGACTGTTAGAGACTGTTAGAGACTGTTAGAGACTGTTAGAGACTGTTAGAGACGTGTTAGAGACTGTTAGAGACTGTTAGAGACTGTTAGAGACTGTTAGAGACTGTTAGAGACTGTTAGAGACGTGTTAGAGACTGTTAGAGACTGTTAGAGACTGTTAGAGACTGTTAGAGACGTGTTAGAGACTGTTAGAGACGTGTTAGAGACTGTTAGAGACTGTTAGAGACTGTTAGAGACGTGTTAGAGACTGTTAGAGACTGTTAGACTGTTAGAGACTGTTAGAGACGAGTTAGAGACGTGTTAGAGACTGTTAGAGACTGTTAGAGACTGTTTAGAGACTGTTAGAGACTGTTAGAGACTGTTAGAGACTGTTAGAGACTGTTAGAGACTGTTAGAGACTGTTAGAGACTGTTAGAGACTGTTAGAGACGTTAGAGACGTGTTAGAGACTGTTAGAGACTGTTAGAGACTGTTAGAGACTGTTAGAGACTGTTAGAGACTGTTAGAGACGTGTTAGAGACTGTTAGAGACTGTTAGAGACTGTTAGAGACGTGTTAGAGACTGTTAGAGACGTGTTAGAGACTGTTAGAGACGTGTTAGAGACTGTTAGAGACTGTTAGAGACTGTTAGAGACGTGTTAGAGACTGTTAGAGACTGTTAGAGACTGTTAGAGACTGTTAGAGACTGTAGAGACTGTAGACTGTTAGAGACTGTTAGAGACTGTTAGAGACTGTTAGAGACTGTTAGAGACTGTTAGAGACTGTTAGAGACTGTTAGAGACGTGTTAGAGACTGTTAGAGACTGTTAGAGACTGTGACTGTTAGAGACTGTTAGAGACTGTTAGAGACTGTTAGAGACTGTTAGAGACGTGTTAGAGACGGTTAGAGTTGTAGAGACTGTTAGAGACTGTTAGAGACGTGTTAGAGAGAGACTGTTAGAGACTGTTAGAGACTGTTAGAGACTGTTAGAGACGTGTTAGAGACTGTTAGAGACTGTTAGAGACTGTTAGAGACGTGTTAGAGACTGTTAGAGACTGTTAGAGACGTGTTAGAGACTGTTAGAGACGTGTTAGAGACTGTTAGAGACTGTTAGAGACTGTTAGAGACTGTTAGAGACTGTTAGAGACTGTTAGAGACTGTTAGAGACTGTTAGAGACTGTTAGAGACTGTTAGAGACTGTTAGAGACTGTTAGAGACTGTTAGAGACTGTTAGAGACTGTTAGAGACGTGTTAGAGACTGTTAGAGACTGTTAGAGATTTAGAGACTGTTAGAGACTGTTAGAGACGTGTTAGAGACGTGTTAGAGACTGTTAGAGACTGTTAGAGACTGTTAGAGACTGTTAGAGACTGTTAGAGACTGTAGAGACTGTTAGAGACTGTTAGAGACTGTTAGAGACTGTTAGAGACTGTTAGAGACTGTTAGAGACTGTTAGAGACTGTTAGAGACTGTTAGAGACGTGTTAGAGACTGTTAGAGACTGTTAGAGACTGTTAGAGACTGTTAGAGACTGTTAGAGACTGTTAGAGACTGTTAGAGACTGTTAGAGACTGTTAGAGACTGTTAGAGACTGTTAAGACTGTTAGAGACTGTTAGAGACTGTTAGAGACTGTTAGAGACTGTTAGAGACTGTTAGAGACTTTAGAGACTGTTAGAGACTGTTAGAGACTGTTAGAGACTGTTAGAGACTGTTAGAGACTGTTAGAGACTGTTAGAGACGTGTTAGAGACTGTTAGAGACTGTTAGAGACGTGTTAGAGACTGTTAGAGACTGTTAGAGACTGTTAGAGACTGTTAGAGACTGTTAGAGACTGTTAGAGACTGTTAGAGACTGTTAGAGACGTGTTAGAGACTGTTAGAGACTGTAGAGACTGTTTAGAGACTGTAGAGACTGTAGAGACTGGTAGAGACTGTTAGAGACTGTAGAGACTGTTAGAGACGTGTTAGAGACTGTTAGAGACTTAGAGACTGTTAGAGACTGTTAGAGACTGTTAGACTGTTAGAGACTGTTAGAGACTGTGACTGTAGAGACTGTTAGAGACTGTTAGAGACTGTAGAGACTGTTGTAGAGACTGTGAGAGACTGTTAGAGACTGTAGAGACTGTTAGAGACTGTTAGAGACTGTAGAGACTGTTAGAGACTGTTAGAGAGACTGTTAGAGACTGTTAGAGACTGTTAGAGACTGTAGAGGACTGTTAGAGACTGTTAGAGACGTGTAGAGACTGTAGAGACTGTAGAGACTGTTAGAGACGTGTTAGAGACGTGTAGAGACTGTTAGAGACTGTTAGAGACTGTTTTAGAGTGTGTTAAGACTGTTAGAGACCTGTTAGAGACTGTGAGAGACTGTTAGAGACTGTTAGAGACTGTAGAGACTGTAGAGACTGTTAGAGACTGTTTTGACGGTGTAGAGACTGTTAGAGACTGTAGAGACTGTTAGAGACGTTTAGAGACTGTAGAGACTGTAGAGACGTGTTTAGAGACGTGTAGAGACTGTTAGAGACTGTAGAGACTGTAGAGACTGTAGAGACTGTTTAGTAGACTGTAAGAGACTGTAGAGACTGTAGAGACTGTAGAGACTGTTAGAGACTGTTAGAGACGTGTAGAGACTGATAGAGACTGTTAGAGACTGTTAGAGACTGTTAGAGACTGTTAGAGACGTGACTGTAGAGACGTGTAGAGACTGTAGAGACTGTAGAGACTGTTTAGAGACGTGTTAGAGACTGTTAGAGACTGTTAGAGACGGTAGAGACTGTTAGAGACTGTTGAGAGACTGTAGAGACGAGTGAGAGACTGTTTTAGAGACTTGTAGTGACTGTTAGAGACTGTTAGAGACGGTAGAGACTGTAAGAGACGTGTTTAAAGACTGTTAGAGACTGTAGAGACTGTTAGAGACTGTAGAGACTGTAGAGACTGTAGAGACTGTTAGAGACTGGGGACTGTCAGAGACTGTAGAGACTGTTAGAGACTGTAGAAGACTGTAAATGACGTTAGAGACTGTAGAGACTGTAGACTGTTAGACCCATTTAGAGACTGTAGATCTGTAGAGACTGTAGAGACTGTTAAGACTGTAGAGACTGTAGAGACTGTTAGAGACTGTATAGACGTGTAGAGACTGTAGAGACTGTAGAGACATCGTAGCCCTTTGAGAGACTGTTAGCAGACGTGCTTAGAGACTGTAGAGACTGTAGAGACTGTAGAGATGTAGAGACTTTAGAGACTAGAGACTGTTAGAGACAGTTAGCCTGTAGAGACTGTTAGAGACTGTAGAGACTGTAGAGACTGTAGAGACTGTAGAGACGTGTAGAGACTGTAGAGACTGTAGAGACTGTAGAGACTGTAGAGACTGTAGAGACTGTAGAGACTGTAGAGACTGTCTGCCTGCAGCAGAATTCCTGTCCTCACTCTCTCTGTAGAAGAAGATGTTTAATTCCAACTTCTTCATTTTCCCATGTTTTGATAAACTCGAAACTCCTTAAAGTTAGGTTTGTAGGAAAATAATATTTCTTGATGCTGTTTTGAAAGCCCTTTCATCAGATTTAAATGCAAAGTATTGTTTTTCACGTACAGGACTCTAAAGGGTCCAGCTCTACAGTCCGACTCTACAGTCCGACTCTACAGTCCGACTCTACAGTCCGACTCTGAAGTCCGCCTCTACAGTCCGACTCTGAAGTCCGCTCTACAGTCCGACTCTACAGTCCGACTACAGTCAGACTCTACAGTCTGACTCTACAGTCCTGACTCTACAGTCCGACTCTACCGATTCTGACTCTACAGGTCCTCTCTACAGTCCGAAGTCTACAGTCCGACTCTACAGTCCGACTCTACAGTCGACTCTACAGTCCGACTCTACAGTCCGACTCTACAGTCCGACTCTACAGTCCGACTCTACAGTCCGACTCTGAAGTCCGGCTCTACAGTCCGACTCTACAGTCCGACTCTACAGTCTGACTCTACAGTCTGACTCTACAGTCTGACTCTACAGTCCGACTCTACAGTCCGACTCTACAGTCCGACTCTACAGTCCGACTCTACAGTCCGACTCTAAAGTCCGGCTCTACAGTCCGACTCTACAGTCCGACTCTACAGTCCGACTCTACAGTCTGACTCTACAGTCTGACTCTACAGTCTGACTCTACAGTCCGACTCTAAAGTCCCGACTCTACAGTCCGACCTAAAGTCCGCACTCTACAGTCTGACTCTACAGTCCGACTCTACAGTCCGACTCTAAAGTCCGACTCTACAGTCCGACTCTACAGTCTGACTCTAGTGACTGTAGAGACTGTAGTGACTGTAGAGACTGTAGAGACTATAGAGACTGTAGAGACTGTAGACTGTAGAGACTGTAGAGACTGTAGAGACTGTAGACTGTAGAGACTGTAGAGACTGTAGTGACTGTAGAGACTGTAGAGACTGTAGAGACTGTAGACTGTAGTAGACTGTAGAGACTGTAGACTGTAGAGACTGTAGAGACTGTAGTGACTGTAGAGACTGAAGTGACTGTAGAGACTGTAGAGACTGTAGAGACTGTAGACTGTAGAGACTGTAGAGACTGTTAGGAGACTGTAGAGACTGTAAGTAGACTGTAGACTGTAGAACTGTAGAGACTGTAGAGACTGTAGAGACTGTAGAGACTGTAGATACTGTAGAGACTGTAGAGACTGTAGAGACTGTAGAGACTGTAGAGACTGTAGAGACTGTAGAGACTGTAGAGACTGTAGAGACTGTAGAGACTGTTTGAGTGACTGTAGAGACTGGTAGAGACTGTAGAGACTGTAGACTGTAGAGACTGTAGACTGTAGAGACTGTAGAGACTGTAGAGACTGTAGAGACTGTAGAGACTGTGTAGAGACTGTAGAGACTGTAGAGACTGTAGACTGTAGAGACTGTAGAGACTGTAGTGACTGTAGAGACTGTAGAGACTGTAGTAGAGACTGTAGAGACTGTAGACTGTAGAGACTGTAGAGACTGTAGAGACTGTAGAGACGTAGGACTGTAGAGACTGTAGAGACTGTAGACTAGAGACTGTAGAGACTGTAGACTGTAGAGACTGTAGAGACTGTAGTGACTGTAGAGACTGTAGAGACTGAAGTGACTGTAGAGACTGTAGAGACTGTAGAGCCTGTAGACTGTAGAGACTGTAGACTGTAGAGACCTGTAGACTGTAGAGACTGTAGAGACTGTAGAGACTGTAGAGACTGTAGACTGTAGAGGGACTGTAGAGACTGTAGTGGACTGTAGAGACTGTAGACTGTAGAGACTGTAGAGACTGTCTGAGACTGTAGACTGTAGAGACTGTAGAGACTGTAGAGACTGTAGAGACTGTAGAGACTGTAGAGACTGTAGAGACTGTAGACTGTAGAGACTGTAGAGACTGTAGACTGTAGAGACTGTAGAGACTGTAGACTGTAGAGACTGTAGAGGACTGTGGAGACTGTAGACTGTAGACTGTAGAGACTGTAGACTGTAGAGACTGTAGAGACTGTAGAGACTGTAGAGACTGTAAGTACTGTAGAGACTGTGGAGACTGTAGAGACTGTAGACTAGAGACTGTAGAGACTGTAGACTGTAGGACTGTAGAGACTGTAGACTGTAGAGACTGTAGAGACTGTAGACTGTAGAAGACTGTAGAGACTGTAGAGAATGTAGAGACTGTAGAGACTGTAGACTGTAGAGACTGTAGACTGTAGAGACTGTAGAGACTGTAGAGACTGTGTAGAGACTGTAGACTGTAGAGACTGTAGAGACTGTAGACTGTAGAGACTGTAGAGACTGTAGAGACTGTAGACTGTAGAGACTGTAGAGACTGTAGAGAATGTAGAGACTGTAGAGACTGTAGACTGTAGAGACTGTAGAGACTGTAGAGACTGTAGTGACTGTAGAGACTGTAGAGACTGTAGACTGTGACTGTAGAGACTGTAGAGACTAAGAGACTGTAGAGACTGTAGAGACTGTAGAGACTGTAGACTGTAGAGACTGTAGACTGTAGAGACTGTAGACTGTAGAGACTGTAGACTGTAGAGACTGTAGACTGTAGAGACTGTAGAGACTGTAGACTGTAGAGACTGTAGAGACTGTAGAGACTGTAGAGACTTGTAGAGACTGTAGAGACTGTAGACTGTAGAGACTGTAGAGACTGTAGACTGTAGAGACTGTAGAGACTGTAGAGACTGTAGAGACTGTAGACTGTAGAGACTGTAGAGACTGTAGAGACTGTGTAGACTGTAGAGGTACTGTAGACTGTAGAGACTGTAGAACTGTAGAGACTGTAGAGACTGTAGAGACTGTAGACTGTAGAGACTGTAGAGACTGTAGAGACTGTAGACTGTAGAGACTGTAGACTGTAGAGACTGGTAGAGACTGTAGACTGTAGAGACTGTAGAGACTGTAGAGACCGTAGAGACTGTAGACTGTAGAGACTGTAGAGACTGTAGACTGTAGAGACTGTAGTAGTGACTGTAGAGACTGGACTGTAGACTGTAGACAGTAGACTGTAGAGACTGTAGAGACTGTAGTGTAGAGACTGTAGACTGTAGAGACTGTAGACTGTAGAGACTAGTAGAGACGTAGAATGTAGAGACGGTGAGAGACTGTAGACTGTAGAGACTGTAGAGACTGTAGAGACTGTAGAGACTGTAGAGACTGTAGTGACTGTAGAGACTGTAGTGTAGACTGTAGAGACTGTAGAGATGTAGAGACTGTAGTAGAGACTGTAGACTGTAGAGATGTAGAGAGACTGTGTAGACTGTAGAGACGTAGAGAACTGTAGTGTAGACTGTAGAGACTGTAGAGACTGTAGAGACTGTAGAGACTGTAGACTGTAGGAGACTGTAGAGAATGTAGACTGTAGAGACTGTAGACTGACTGTAGAGACTGTAGACTGTAGAGACTGTAGAGACTGTAGAGACTGTAGAGACGATAGAGACGGTAGAGACTGTAGAGACTGTAGAGACTGTAGACTGTAGAGACTGTAGAGACTGTAGAGACTGTAGAGACTGTAGACTGTAGACTGTAGAGACTGTAGTGACTGTAGAGACTGTAGAGAGTGTAGTGACTGTAGAGACTGTAGAGACTGTAGAGACTGTAGAGACGATAGAGACGGTAGAGA
Organism: Knipowitschia caucasica; assembly: GCA_964034765.1. Taxonomy (NCBI): domain Eukaryota; kingdom Metazoa; phylum Chordata; class Actinopteri; order Gobiiformes; family Gobiidae; genus Knipowitschia; species Knipowitschia caucasica. Next base: position 39,631,475 of record OZ035833.1, on the reverse strand, counting down.
CTGTAGAGACTGTAGAGACTGTAGACTGTAGAGACTGTAGAGACTGTAGACTGTAGAGACTGTAGAGACTGTAGAGACTGTAGAGACTGTAGAGACGATAGAGACGGTAGAGACTGTAGAGACTGTAGAGACTGTAGAGACTGTAGAGAGTGTAGTGACTGTAGAGAGTGTAGTGACTGTAGAGACTGTAGAGACTGTAGAGACGATAGAGACGGTAGAGACTGTAGAGACTGTAGAGACTGTAGACTGTAGAGACTGTAGAGACTGTAGAGACGATAGAGACGGTAGAGACTGTAGAGACTGTAGAGACTGTAGACTGTAGAGACTGTAGAGACTGTAGAGACTGTAGAGACTGTAGTGACTGTAGAGACTGTAGAGAGTGTAGTGACTGTAGAGACTGTAGAGACTGTAGAGACTGTAGAGACGATAGAGACGGTAGAGACTGTAGAGACTGTAGAGACTGTGAGACTGTAGAGGACTGTAGAGACTGTAGAGACTGTAGAGACTGTAGAGACGGTAGAGACTGTAGAGACTGTAGAGACTGTAGAGACGATAGAGACTGTAGAGACTGTAGAGACTGTAGAGACGATAGAGACGGTAGAGACTGTAGAGACTGTAGACTGTAGAGACTGTAGAGACTGTAGACTGTAGAGATTTGTAGAGACTGTAGAGCAGGGGTGTCAAACCGGTCCTCAAAGGGCCGATGTGGCTGCAGGTTTTAGTTCCAACTTGAGCAGGAGCACACCAGACTCCACCCATTTCCTCAAATCTTAAGGTGAAAATGGTCTTACCTGAGGAAATGGGTGGAGTCTGGTGTGCTCCTGCTCAAGTTGGAACTAAAACCTGCAGCCACATCGCCCTTTGAGGACCGGTTTGACACCCTGCTGTAGAGACTGTAGACTGTAGAGACTGTAGAGACTGTAGACTGTAGAGACTGTAGACTGTAGACTGTAGAGACTGTAGAGACTGTAGAGACTGTAGACTGTAGAGACTGTAGAGACTGTAGTGACTGTAGAGACTGTAGAGACTGTAGACTGTAGAGACTGTAGAGACTGTAGAGACTGTAGAGACTGTAGAGACTGTAGAGACTGTAGAGACTGTAGAGACTGTAGAGACTGTAGACTGTAGAGACTGTAGAGACTGTAGAGACTGTAGACTGTAGAGACTGTAGAGACTGTAGTGACTGTAGAGACTGTAGAGACTGTAGACTGTAGAGACTGTAGAGACTGTAGAGACTGTAGAGACTGTCTTCCTGCAGCAGATTCCTGTTCCTCACTCTCTCTGTAGAAGAAGATGTTTAATCCAACTTCTTCATTTTCCATGTTTTGATAAACTCGAAACTCCTTAAAGTTAGGTTTGTAGGAAAATAATATTTCTTGATGCTGTTTTGAAGCCTTCCATCAGATTTAAATGCAAAGTATTGTTTTTCACGTAACAGGACTCTAAAGTCCAGCTCTACAGTCCGACTCTACAGTCCGACTCTACAGTCCGACTCTACAGTCCGACTCTGAAGTCCGGCTCTACAGTCCGACTCTACAGTCCGACTCTACAGTCTGACTCTACAGTCTGACTCTACAGTCTGACTCTACAGTCTGACTCTACAGTCCGACTCTACAGTCTGACTCTACAGTCCGACTCTACAGTCCGACTCTACAGTCCGACTCTAAAGTCCGGCTCTACAGTCCGACTCTACAGTCCGACTCTACAGTCCGACTCTACAGTCTGACTCTACAGTCTGACTCTACAGTCTGACTCTACAGTCCGACTCTAAAGTCCGACTCTACAGTCCGACTCTAAAGTCCGACTCTACAGTCTGACTCTACAGTCCGACTCTACAGTCCGACTCTAAAGTCCGACTCTACAGTCCGACTCTAAAGTCCGACTCTACAGTCCGACTCTACAGTCTGACTCTACAGTCCGACTCTACAGTCCGACTCTACAGTCCGACTCTAAAGTCCGACTCTACAGTCCGACTCTACAGTCCGACTCTAAAGTTTCTGATGTTTAGGACTCTCTCTGACAGGGCTCTGCAACATCGTGTGGGATCAGTGCCAAAGGAGTGGCAGACCAGGTTGGTCCCCCTCAGACCAGGTTGGTCACTCTCAGACCGGGGCGGTCCCCCTCAGACCAGGTTGGTCACTCTCAGACCGGGGCGATCCCCCTCAGACCAGGTTGGTCACTCTCAGACCGGGGCGGTCCCCCTCAGACCAGAGTGGTCCCTCTCAGACCGGGGCGGTCCCCCTCAGACCGGGGTGGTCCCCCCTCTACAAGACGGGACCAGAGGATGTGTTTCCATAATGGTGGGATCAGACCAGTGTGGGCGGGTCCCAGCTCAAAAGTGGCCAAAATGACGTGCACTGACATGCTGCAGTACCACCCCGAGCCTGTGGGGGTGGACCCAGAATAAGAATTAGCCAATGCTAACATATAGCATCTTCTTACCTCGGGAAAACGTCTTTACAGGATGGTCCTTAAAACAAAAGTCCCTAAATGTCCGCGGCTGTAACTCCTGAATGTTCAGACTCTTGTTTTGTTCCTTGTTTGTCCAGTAGAGGGCGCTCTACTTAAACCCAGATTTGTTCTCGTCCGTATTATTTAACAGCTCCAGTTCATCGGCAGTTATTGAATCATTTTATCTTGCATAATGTAAAATCTATAATTACAGATGGATTATAGTTTTGTCTAGTATATATATATAATATATATATATATATATATATATATATATATATATATATATATACATAGTTATATCATAGTTATACAAACATTAACCATTAAACAGTCTCTGTTCATTCTTCCATTCACAAAACCTCCAACACTCGTCCCAAAGTTCATTACCATTATCTTAAAATAGTTTTAGCTCAGCCCTTTTGTGATTATACTAAAAATACCTATATATATTGTATATATATATATATAGTTATATATATTGTATATATATATATATATATATATATATATATATATATATATATATATATATATATATATATATATACAATATCTCAAGAAGTCCTACCAATGGCTAGAAAGGGCTGGCCTACAGGACAGCACAGAGGCACTCATCATGGCTGCACAGGAACAGGCCCTGAGCACCAGAGCGATAGAGGCCCAGATATACCACACCAGACAAGACCCAAGGTGTCGGTTGTGCAAAGAGGCACCTGAGACGATCCAACACATAACTGCAGGGTGCAAGATGCTGCAGGGAAGGCCTACATGGAACGCCATAACCAAGTGGCTGGCATAGTGTACAGAAACATCTGTGCAGAGTATGGGCTGGAAACCCCAAGGTCTAAGAAACTCCTCCAAAGGTGGTGGAGAATGAGCGAAGATCCTGTGGGACTTCCAGATACAGACCGACCGAATGGTAATGAACCAACCTGACATCGTGGTGGTGGACAAAGGGCAGAGGACAGCCGTGGTGGTGGACAAAGGGCAGAGGACAGCCGTGGTGGAGGACAAAGGGCAGAGGACAGCCGTGGTGGTGGACAAAGGGCAGAGGACAGCCGTGGTGGTGGACAAAGGGCAGAGGACAGCCGTGGTGGTGGACAAAGGGCAGAGGACAGCCGTGGTGGTGGACAAAGGGCAGAGGACAACAAAGGGCAGAGGACAGCCGTGATGGTGGACAAAGGGCAGAGGACAGCCGTGGTGGAGGACAAAGGGCAGAGGACAGCCATGGTGGTGGACAAAGGGCAGAGGACAGCCGTGGTGGTGGACAAAGGGCAGAGGACAGTCGTGGTGGTGGACAAAGGACAAAGGACAGCCGTGGGGTGGACAAGGGCAGAGGACAGCCGTGGTGGTGGACAAAGGGCAGAGGACAGCCGTGGTGGTGGACAAAGGGCAGAGGACAGCCGTGGTGGTGGACAAAGGGCAGAGGACAGCCGTGGTGGTGGACAAAGGGCAGAGGACAGCCGTGGTGGTGGACAAAGGGCAGAGGACAGTCCGTGGTGGTGGACAAAGGACAGAGGACAGCCGTGGTGGTGGACAAAGGGCAGAGGACAGCCGTGGTGGTGGACAAAGGGCAGAGGACAGCCGTGGTGGTGGACAAAGGGCAGAGGACAGCCGTGGTGGTGGACAAAGGGCAGAGGACAGCCGTGGTGGTGGACAAAGGCAGAGGACAGCCGTGGTGGTGGACAAAGGGCAGAGGACAGCCGTGGTGGTGGACAAAGGGCAGAGGACAGCCGTGGTGGTGGACAAAGGGCAGAGGACAGCCGTGGTGGTGGACAAAGGGCAGAGGACAGCCGTGGTGGTGGACAAAGGGCAGAGGACAGCCGTGGTGGTGGACAAAGGGCAGAGGACAGCCGTGGTGGTGGACAAAGGGCAGAGGACAGCCGTGGTGGTGGACAAAGGGCAGAGGACAGCCGTGGTGGTGGACAAAGGGCAGAGGACAGCCGTGGTGGTGGACAAAGGACAGAGGACAGCCGTGGTGGTGGACAAAGGGCAGAGGACAGCCGTGGTGGTGGACAAAGGGCAGAGGACAGCCGTGGTGGTGGACAAAGGGCAGAGGACAGCCGTGGTGGTGGACAAAGGGCAGAGGACAGCCGTGGTGGTGGACAAAGGACAGAGGACAGCCGTGGTGGTGGACAAAGGGCAGAGGACAGCCGTGGTGGTGGACAAAGGGCAGAGGACAGCCGTGGTGGTGGACAAAGGGCAGAGGACAGCCGTGGTGGTGGACAAAGGGCAGAGGACAGCCGTGGTGGTGGACAAAGGGCAGAGGACAGCCGTGGTGGTGGACAAAGGGCAGAGGACAGCCGTGGTGGTGGACAAAGGGCAGAGGACAGCCGTGGTGGTGGACAAAGGGCAGAGGACAGCCGTGGTGGTGGACAAAGGGCAGAGGACAGCCGTGGTGGTGGACAAAGGGCAGAGGACAGCCGTGGTGGTGGACAAAGGACAGAGGACAGCCGTGGTGGTGGACAAAGGGCGGAGGACAGCCGTGGTGGTGGACAAAGGGCAGAGGACAGCCGTGGTGGTGGACAAAGGGCAGAGGACAGCCGTGGTGGTGGACAAAGGGCAGAGGACAGCCGTGGTGGTGGACAAAGGGCAGAGGACAGCCGTGGTGGTGGACAAAGGGCAGAGGACAGCCGTGGTGGTGGACGTGGAAATTCCAAGCGATGGTAACATCCGGAAAAAAGAACATGAAAAGCTTGAGAAATACCAAGGTCTCAGAGAGGAGCTGGAGAGGGCCTGGAGGGTAAAGGTCACAGTAGTGAGAGGGCCTGGAGGGTAAAGGTCACAGGAGTGAGAGGGCCTGGAGGGTAAAGGTCACAGGAGTGAGAGGGCCTGGAGGGTAAAGGTCACAGTAGTGAGAGGGCCTGGAGGGTAAAGGTCACAGTAGTGAGAGGGCCTGGAGGGTAAAGGTCACAGTAGTGAGAGGGCCTGGAGGGTAAAGGTCACAGTAGTGAGAGGGCCTGGAGGGTAAAGGTCACAGTAGTGCCCGTGGTGATCGGTGCACTCGGGGCAGTGACCCTGAAGCTAGAAGAGGTTACAGCGGATCCCCGGAACAACCTCGGACATCTCGGTCCAGAAATGTGCAGTGCTAGGAACAGCAAAGATACTGCACAGAACCCTCAAGCTCCCAGGCCTCTGGTAGAGGACCCGAGCTTAGAGAGGGATAACCGCCCGCGGAGGGCCAAAGGTGAGTGGACAATTTTTTATATATATATATATATATATATATATACATACAGTATTTAATATAATATATATATATATATATTATATTATATTATATATATACTGTATATATATATACATATATATACAGTGTTTCCCACAGGTTTGAAGGCAATGTGTGGTGGTCGTAAGTTGTTTACAACGTACGAATTAGCTATATAAGTTGTAAACAACTTATATAGCTAATTACACTGCGGACTGTTTCAGACCGATACCTCTGGTTCAGGCTGATCCTCATCCTCAACGCGTGTCTTTTTCAATCGCGGAAAATATTGTTCAATACTCATCTGGATTGAAGCAGCAAACATTCAGTGTAAGAGTAAAAAAATGACATAACGTTACTTATAACTTTATTTCTTGCTACAGCTGCTACATAGTGTTTTGACCCCGACAACCCAACTACATACCGCAAACTTGCGACTAATTAACTTTATAAAGAAAGCGTTATCGCTTGTTAAGGGAGTCGGGACGGAAATTCAACTTTGACACTGAACATTCAGCACTTTTTAATGTGTGATTTACGAGATCACGGGATACCAACCTTTAGTGAACTTCACCAGCCGTCTTCTCTGCACCAAAATTAATAGACACAGCTGCTTACAGCGATGATCGCTGATGGAGACGGAGACACGCGGTGTGCACGAAGGGGAGGGGCTGTGTGTATGTAGGTCTCTGTATGTGGGAGAGACGCGTAGCTTGAGTGAGAGTTACGAAGGGCCGCCACATTTTAAACCCCCCTCCCCGCTGTCAAATTGACCGCTGCGGCGGCACTAGACGATGCATGTTTTAAATAGCGTAACAAAAAATATATATATATATATAATACGAAACGCAATTTGTGGCGGGCGGTCTCTAATCTGTGGCGGTGCGCCACAGATTAGTCTATGTGTGGGAAACACTGTATATATATATAGATATATATATCTATATATATATATAGATCTACAGCCATGACATCGGGATGTCATTCAGACTCGAGAAATGTACGAGGATGGTGACTCGATACCGCAGTATCTCAGTATACCACAGTATCTCCGTATACCACAGTATCTCAGTATACCACAGTATCTCCGTATACCACAGTATCTCCGTATACCACAGTATCTCAGTATACCACAGTATCTCCGTATACCACAGTATCTCAGTATACCACAGTATCTCCGTATACCACAGTATCTCAGTATACCACAGTATCTCCGTATACCACAGTATCTCAGTGTACCACAGTATCTCAGTATACCACAGTATCTCAGTATACCACAGTATCTCAGTATACCACAGTATCTCCGTATACCACAGTATCTCCGTATACTACAGTATCTCAGTATACCACAGTATCTCAGTGTACCACAGTATCTCAGTATACCACAGTATCTCAGTATACCACAGTATCTCCCACAGGTTTGAAGTATACCACGGTATCTCAGTGTACCACAGTATCTCAGTGTACCACAGTATCTCAGTATACCACAGTATCTCAGTATACCACAGTATCTCAGTATACCACAGTATCTCAGTATACCACAGTATCTCAGTATACCACAGTATCTCAGTATACCACAGTATCTCAGTACACCACAGTATCTCACTATACTACAGTATCTCAGTATACCACAGTATCTACCACAGTATCTCAGTATACCACAGTATCTCAGTATACCACAGTATCTCAGTATACCACAGTATCTCACTATACTACAGTATCTCAGTATACCACAGTATCTCAGTATACTACAGTATCTCACTATACTACAGTATCTCCGTATACCACAGTATCTCAGTGTACCACAGTATCTCAGTGTACCACAGTATCTCAGTATACCACAGTATCTCAGTATACCACAGTATCTCAGTATACCACAGTATCTCAGTATACCACAGTATCTCAGTATACCACAGTATCTCAGTATACCGCAGTATCTCAGTATACCGCAGTATCTCAGTATACCACAGTATCTCAGTATACCACAGTATCTCAGTATACCACAGTATCTCAGTATACCACAGTATCTCAGTATACCGCAGTATCTCAGTATACCACAGTATCTCAGTATACCACAGTATCTCAGTATACCACAGTATCTAACCCAACCTCGAACAGGTGACGAGGAAAGCGGCAACTGCCAAATACCTCCAGCGAGTAAGGCAGGTCCTAAGAAGCCGGCTCAATGGCAAGAACAAGGCCCGGGCAATTAACAGCTACGCCCTGCCAGTGATCAGATACCCTGCAGGAATAATCAGGTGGCCAAAGGAAGAGATTCAGACCACGGATGTTAAAACTCGAAAGCTCCTTACCAAGCATGGCGGGTTCCATCCCAAATCCAGCACCCTGAGACTGTACGTAAGCCGTAAAGAAGGAGGCCGAGGACTAGTGAGTGTGAGAGCCACTGTCCAGGACCAAACATCCAAACTCCAGAACTACATCGTGCACTCCTCAGAGTCCCTAGCAGGAGTCAGTCCCTGGCTCCTCTGAGTCCAAGAAGGTGTCCAGTCCCTGTGCTCTCAGAGCTCCCAGCAGGAGTCCAGTCCCTGTGCTCCTTCAGAGTCCATGCCAGGAGTACAGTAACTGTGCTCCTCCGGAGTCCGGGCTGGTTCATATGGGTTACCAGGTACACTAACTATTATTATGGTGCGAGTCCATGGAGAGATTGTAACAAGCAGAGCTGTTGTAAAGTCTATTCTTGATCCACAGGAAGACCAGTGGGAGAAACTGAGGATGGACTAATGAGGTAGGTACTTCCTGGTTATAGTCAGACTAATGTGGGTCGTACTTCTGGTTCTAGTCAGGGACTAATGTGGTAGTACTTCATGGTTATAGTCAGACTAATATGAGTGTACTTAATGGTTATAGTCAGGAACTATATGGTCGTACTTCCTGGTTCTCGTCAGGACTCGAGCTGACTGCCATTTTGAATGTACTGCGCAGTTTTCTGCCTGTTTGGACCGACCTGTGAGCAGGCCATTGCGAGTAGTCTAAACTACTGGAGGGGACAAAAAATGCATGGATAAGAATATCCAAGTCAGACTTAGGACACTATTTTTTTGATCCTGGCAATGTTTTTTAGTTGGTAAATGCTGTGATGTTAATGATTTGATGTGGATCTTAAAATTTATAGTCCGAGCCCCCCCCCCCCCCCCCCCCACCACCGCCCCTCCCCCTCCCCCCCCCCCCAGAGTCCGTAATACCCCTAGTATTTCTGAAGTGTTTGAAGGGGTTAGGGTGAGAGATGTAGGTGACAGAAGACGCCTATCTCTTTGTTTCTCGTGGACCAAAGACAATATTTCAGTTTTGTCTCGCGTTTAGTGAAGGAAGTTGTTTTGCATCACACTCACTGATCTGTTGGATATGTGAAGGAGGGAGTCCATGGTCCATGTGGTCTCCTCATAAGTGCGAATTTGACTCTGAGTGTCGTCTGCCCATTGTTATGATCGGATAACTTTGTTGTCGGCTTATTAATGACCTAAAACGGCAGATGTAGAGGATTTATAACAGAAGAGGTCACAGGATCGATCCATGTGGTACTCACACAGGTCAGGCCATATGATATGTGACAAAGTTTCCAATCTCCACAAAGTATTCCTGTCTTCAAGGTAAGACATAAACCATCTTAGGGCGGTACCAGCGAAGCTCACCCCTGTCCCTAGTTCTGCTAAGTGCATCTCATGGCTCGACCAGTGTCTAAGGCTGCACTTAGTATCTAACAAGATTAAGATTGAGAAATTTGCCTGCGTCTGTGTTCAGCAGGATATCGTTTGTTACTGTGCGAGAGCAGTCTCAGTGCTGTGGTGGGGTCTAAAGACGGGAAGGACAACATATCACAATGAGTTGTTGATTATAAGGAAATCTTGTAAGCTGTAGGTAGACAACTTTTTCAGAGGACTTTCCCCATAAAGGACAGATTAGAGAGGGGACGATAGTTGTTGAGTACCGTAGAATACAGACTGCCTCTTTTAAGCAGGCGGCCAGATGACTGCAGTTATTAAGGGACTTTGGGAATATTCCAGAATGAAGGGACATGTTTACTATCTGTGTGAGTGAAGGTAACAGATAGCTAAGAACAGACACTTAGAACATCTAGTGGTAGTACATCCAGCTGCAAGTGGAGGAGCTCAAAAATCGGAGATTAACTCGTGGACAGTTTGACATCATTTACAGGTGCAAAGTAGTGTAGCTAAAAGAGCCTTTATGGATGTTGATGGTTATCCTGGGGATTTAGACAATGGCGTTTTTGATGCCTTGACAACCTTGTCATTGAAAAAATGTGCAAAAATCTCATTACATTTAACGTTTGGAAGTAGTTAATGGCAGCTGAACAGGGGGGTTTGTTAATTATTACTGTTGAAAACAGTTAAAATGGGTGGATAAATGGATAGCACTCGAGCATCTCAGCAAGAAGGTCCGGGGTTCACAATCCCGGTTAGGACCAGTGGTCTTTTCTGATTGGAAGTTTGCATGTTCTCCCCGCTGTCTGAGGAGGTTTCCATCGGGTGCTCGGTTTCAACCTACCACTAAAAATAAGCTTATATACAATAGGTCTTGCATGCGCCTCCCTGTAATGGAACCCCCACTCCCAAAAAAACAAAAAACTAATTGTAAACGGCTTTCGAGACTCCGATGTGCAGGAAAAGGCGGTTGTTGAAAGTCGTACCTTCTTCTTGAGCGACGGAGCGGCCTCTGCTTCCAGACAATACTCCAGGATTTTCTGAGTCGGTTTCCGCTTTCGTTTTTTCTCCAAAACTGAATTTCCTTCTGTTAATAATAACAATAAACAGTTTTAGAACAATAACAATAAACAGTTTTAGAACAATAACAATAATCAGTTTTAGAACAATAACAATAATCAGTTTTAGAATGAGATGAGTTATGTTACGTAAGAAAATTATTACTATTATAAAAACATGTCACAGATGGACTTTGGTGCGAGGCCTCGGAGAAACAAACAGAGCTGCGTTAAAGAAGCTATACTCGATTTTTTTTAATGAGTTCATAAAAATACTTATGAATTGGCAGACTTGTTTGTTTAAATAAGTTTATGTATTGTATAGTGTGCCTATTGTCTGGCATCTGGTGCTTTTGTTGGTGTTACTGGTGTCTTATAAGCCCATTAGGGCTGGGCATACAGTGTGTATGCAAGACACAATAATAAAAACTATTCATTCATTCATTCATTCATTCATTCATATTACTACTTACAAGTTGTATATAATCTGTTATTTAATTGAAAACTTGAGCTCAATGATTCAGCTGTGTATGAACCAGTGTGGGCGGGTCACGGCTCAAAAGTGGCCAAAATGACGTGCGCTGACATGCTGCAATACCAGGGGTTTTAGCCAATGCTAACCTTTAGCATTGGCTAAAGCATTGACCAGTCTAGTTTAGTCGCTATGGACTTTTGATGTCTCTTGTTTAAATGAATGGAGCTGTGCCGGCTGATGCATGCGCAGATCTGTTTTTTTCACATTTTCCAGCCCACGCGGCCATTTTGAATCACTCCATGAAAGCCCAGTTTTTGAGCCATTAGAACGGCGGAGATAGGCCTGACTACGGCCGTTAATATATACAGTCTATGGTATGAATTCAGGCGTAAAAAGTGCTGAGTAGAGACTTAGCGTGACGCCCGCTCTCCTCCAATCACAGAACGAGGCTGCGTCCTGTAGCCTCTACAGCGCTGCTAAACACAGTAGCATGTTAGCATAAGTGGCTATAACTCCTCTGGCTGTAACTGCAGACACAGCAAAACAGCCCAAACCACACAACAGTGAGGAAGAGAAGAGGAACTAAAGCTAAACATGATCAAAGAAGAAACCAAGCCCTGACCAGAGCTAGCTTACATCGTATCCTCTGGAGAGACTGGGCTATGGGAGAGACCTGCGGGACCGCCTCGGACTATCTACGCTCGGACTATCTACGCTCGGACTATCTACCCTTGGACTATCTACGCTCGGACTATCTACGCTCGGACTATCTACGCTCAGACTATCTACGCTCGGACTATCTACGCTCGGACTATCTACGCTCGGACTATCTCTGCTCGGACTATCTACGCTCGGACCACATTCGGACGTGAAACTAGCGGTAATCTTTCAGTTATATATTGTGTTAGCAGTGCGTTGCTTTTGTACCATTTCATCAGTGATTGTTGCACAGTTTACAAGAAGTTGCGCTCACGCTAATGTTAGCATACGTATCAGATCTCAAATAAAACTAGATGGCTCCGTGCGATGAGAGCGTAGGGGAAATGAGAAGCCTGTGAGCGAGTTGGGGGCGGGGCTAAACATTTAAACCTGCAGAAACGGGTATAGCTCCTTTAAAGTCTTTTCTCCAGAGACCTGAAACCAGGACTACAAATATGGTACTTCCTGGTTCTAGTCAGGACTCGAGCTGCAGAGTTTTGAAGATGCTGCAGATGTTTCATAGAGACCTGTGAGCAGCTGTTACAGTCTGACACTGGAGAAAAAGGCAAGAAAAGAATCTCTAAATCTGGTCGACCAATATGTTTTTAATTCTAGAAATATTTTTCAGATGGTAAAAAGCTTCTGATCTTTCTGATTGGATGTGGCTGTCATAATGCAAGTTAACCTATCAGCAGCATAGAGACCGAACAGAGGAGGTCCCAGGATCGACCCCTGTGGTACCCCTTTGGCATTGTTGGTATAACTTATAATATAGAGATATAAACAACCAGTTATGTGTTTTTGATCTAAGCTTGATGCAGAAAAGGTTTTAGTGAAGCTTGTGGAGGATACTTTAATAAAATAAAAATATTTCAATGTGATTTTTTTGCAATGTTTTGTGTCCTCCTTTGTCTTGGATTAGAGAAATTCCCATGTCCTCACCTGAGTCTTTCCCGGCCTCTGTCGGTGCAGGCTCAGTCTCGGGGGGCGGGGTGAGCGTATCCACGGAGATCACTGGTGCATTCTGGGAGCTGGAGTTTTCAGCGTGGGGCAGCTGTAGTTCGGGGGCAGCGGTGGCGAGCGGCTCTTCAGGAGGCGGAGTTTGCATTTCTGGAAACACACAGGAGTTCTGCGAGGACGGCTGCTCCGAGTCCGGCGAGGTCTGCTCCTTTACACAACAACAAACACAACATTCCATTTTATGTATTTGTGATGCAGGCGTCTCAGAGGACTTTACAAAGTTGTGGATCCACCAACAACAGATCAGAGAATCAAACCGTTTGAACAAAAGAAATGCAACGATAATAAACACATAGGAGCCATTGGTCCAAAGGAAGCGGGATGTGGACCCAGGACTGAGGCTGTAGATCCAGGACTGAGGCTGTAGATCCAGGACTGAGGCTGTGGACCCAGGACTGAGGCTGTAGACCCAGGACTGAGGCTGTAGATCCAGGACTGAGGCTGTAGATCCAGGACTGAGGCTGTAGATCCAGGACTGAGGCTGTAGACCCAGGACTGAGACTGTAGACCCAGGACTGAGGCTGTAGACCCAGGACTGAGACTGTAGACCCAGGACTGAGGCTGTAGACCCAGGACTGAGACTGTAGACCCAGGGCTGAGGCTGTAGATCCAGGACTGAGGCTGTAGACCCAGGACTGAGGCTGTAGCCCCAGGACTGAGGCTGTAGACCCAGGACTGAGGCTGTAGACCCAGGACTGAGGCTGAAGACCCAGGACTGAGGCTGAAGACCCAGGACTGAGGCTGTAGACCCAGGACTGAGGCTGTAGACCCAGGACTGAGGCTGTAGACCCAGGACTGAGGCTGAACACATGATGCTATAAGTTAATAAAGTTTTACCTTGTCGGTCGACAGCTTCTTGGTTTTCTTTCGGTTTGAAAATATCTGGTCATACTCCTCCGTCCATTCAATCAGTCGTTTGCTGGGTTTTCTGATTCGCTTATGGCCTAAAAAAATAATTGAGAAGTTAGGATTGTAGTGTGACATCACCAGCGTTAGCCTTAATGCGGAAGAAGTTGGTTTGAACTTAAGCTAGCTAGAGCAGCTAAGGCGGTAGCTAAGGCAAGCTGGAGATTTCCTCAGACCTCTGATTGGTCAACCTTTAAATCACCAAGAGCGATAAACCACGGATTTAAGCCCAAAATGGTGATGTCACACAAACAGCTACTGAGTTAAAGGAGTTTTCTTTTACATTAGTCAATAGGAGCCAGAGAGAGGAGCCAAACTTCCCCATGAGCACTTCCCTATTGGGCTTCATTGAGCTATCAGGTTAGGTTTAGGAGTCAAAATCACATAACCGCATACTCCGAGCTGTATCATCTTAATTGCTTATACACCACGGTCCAAAAATTCCAGCTAGCTTATGTTAAAATCAGCTTCTTGCGCATTAAGGCTAACACTATGGTGACGTCCCATAGATGTGAGAGAGGCCAAAATACATGTGAAAATGTTTCTTTTCTTTCTGCTCGATGGCCCGCATTCTCTCTCTGTGAGGAGCGAGTTCTTATACCAGTTGAGGTATTTTTTCTTATTAGTAGTTGGTACTCGGTTTAAGACCATGTGAAGGGTCTGAGGTGCTTTTCTTTGCTTGTCTAATAATCCTCAAATATCTGTAGCAATGAAGGATGCTCCCTCACTACCATGACCTTTACCATATCTTATAACACTCTCAATCACAGAATGATATAAAGGGTTCCGATTGGTTCTCACCTTCTTGAGTCTTGTCCCCTGTGATTTTGATAATGAGACTGGTCCTCTTCTCTCCGTTCACCTGTGGCCCTGTGTCCTCTACCTCCTTCTGGACGCACTCCCAGGTTTTATGCTTCTCCGGCAGATGAACCACAAAGTCCCTGTCCTCCCGCTGATCGGCCCCAGACCTAATCCCGGGCACGCCAGGTCCACAGCGCCCCCCTTTGCTCTTCTTCTTAACCCACACAGAGCTGGTTTTCTTCAGGTAAAGCTTTTTTGGCGACTGGCTTTCCTCCACCTCTTTAACGTCTTGATTTGCAATCTCAACCGGAGGCATTACCATCGGCTCCTCTTTGATGTGTGCGCTCGGAGGCCCGATTTCCAGTTCCAAAGGAGCGCCATCCTTTTCTCGCGTGTCGTGCAAGTCCTTGATCATCATCAGGAAAGTGCTGAATTTGTAATTGGCGTCCGCTTTGAACGTCACCGCCTTCCCGTCGCTCGTGTCGCTCACAGACTGAAAAGAAACCTCGTCCACGTCCGTCAAGGCGCTCATGAAGGAGAACGGAGAGCTCGCCTGCGTGTCTTGTTCACCCTTTTTCATGGAAACCCTTGACGTCAGAGGTACGAAGTCGGCTGGAGGGATGGAGGATATCAAAACCCCTTCCTCTTCGCTTTTAACATCCGCCTCCAAGTCATTTGCATTCGAAGACGTTGACGAAACCGGAGAAACACTTCGGCTAGAATACCCGTCGTTACAGCAATTTTCAACGGATTCCAAGTCGCTACAAAAGTCTAAATTTGTCTCTGGTTTCCATGTCGAGCTGTGTCCATCTTTGACCATATTTCTGGGTGAGTTTGAGTGTTTCTTTTTGGATTTCTCGACCTCTTTCTGCTGCTCCGTGTCCTCCATAGCCTCGAAAGCTCGCGTCATGAGTCTGTTGCTAGCTGGGAGATGCGCAGGCGGCTCAGGTAAGGTTTTACTTACATTTATAGTCTCTGATTTCTTTGCAATATGTTGCCGTTTATTGACCGAAGCACATTCAGGAGTTGTAGAATCCAAAGTAAGGCGTTTCTCAAAAAGTTCCAATCTCTCAACATCTAAAGTCTCATCTTTTCTGCTTGTAGCTTCACCAACAGGATGTAACCTACTATTTTCGGTTGGAAGGCCTTTTTCTTTCAATTTCACCAAGCTACAAGTGATTTTTTCGATTGATTTTGTACCCTTGCTCTTTGAGACATCTGTCAAGCCTTGTGCATTGGAATCCCTTTTCAGATCAGTGCTGTCCAATAACATTTGACTTCCTACTAAACTTTTGGCTGTTTTCTGATTACAATCTTGTTTAACTGTCTTGACTCTTGTTTTATCGATTGTCAATGCTTCCAAATCCACAGACGCTTTAGCATCTTGCATTGTTTCCTTATTATTTTGACTTTTTGAAACGCTCTTGCCATCCTCTGCATTTTGAGACGTGGAAATCTTATGCATAGCCGGCTTCATTGACTGTGACAGGTTTATAACACACTTCTTTACTTTCAATTTCTTTATTAGTGGCTCAAGATTAGACTCTGCATTTGGCTTAGCAACCTTCTCCTGTGATTTTTCAGAAAATAATGCATCTTGATGGTCCATATCCCTAGACTTTATACAATCCTTGTTTGTCAGGTTTTGCTGGATTGGCGATTTCTCAAAATACTCCTCCATGAGACTCTGTGGGCTTTTGGTTCTTTGGTGATTACACCTTGATAATAAATCCTTTCTCAAATGTATAGTTTTTGCTTCTATCATTGGCGCAACATGTTTTGTATTTTGTTGACGGACTAATTCCTCAAGGCTTTTAAACGTCGACACAATTGTATCTTGATCTGTCAGTGTTTTTGCAGAGTTTTTGGAGAGTCGTCCAACTTTCTTTGCCTTAACAGACGTCACATCAGTTCCTTTTTGACCAATTCCATCTACAACTTCGCCCAACCGGCTTTCACTTGTATTCGTCATCGCTTGATTGCAGATCAGTTCAACTGATTTTTCCGCAGATGAATCTGACGCTGTGCAATCTTGCAACTCTGGCGTTCTATGGGGTCGACCAATCTGCGGTTTCTTGACCTTCAAACATTCATCTAAGATTTCTAAAGCTTCTCCATTGAGTGTCTTTCCACCTTTTGCTGGATCTTGCTTTTCTTCACTGCCTCCCACATCCAAGCATGACTTATTGAGTTCTGGGTGAGTTTTTGGAAACTGAACAACTTTCAAGGTATCAAACAAGGCCTGTTTGCTGGAATCAAGCAAGATCTCAGTCAATTCCAAATTAGCATTAGCTTTGATCACCCTCAGGCATTTATCTGAAACATTACTGTTTGCAGTCCCTCTTTCTGTTGCTGACTTTAAGCAAGATTTTTCAGAGACAATAGCACCAGCTTTAGCTTTGTCGCTAGCTTGAACAGTCATTGCATCTGAACTTTTACCGGAAACTCTAGCAAGCTGTTTAGTTATTGAAGAAGGCTTTTCCAGATGTGCGACTTCCTCCTGTATCTTTGTCTTTACAGTCAAGTCATTCATAAATTTTACTCTGTCAGTAGTTACTTCGACTGCCGATGGTTGAGTTGCCGGCGTTAAAATCTTCGCAGGACGTCCAACTTTTCGCTTCTGGACCGTTTGTGTTTTCGTTTCTGTCGCTTTTATTGCTTCCGTCGCAACTGGAGCCGTATTAATTTGAGCCGTATTAATTTGAGCAGTGTTAATTTGAGCAGTGTTAATTTGAGCAGTGTTAATTTGAGCCGTGTTCCTGTGGTCGTCTTGCACGTCACTGATTGGTTGACATTTCTGTTGACATACTTCAACTTCAGGTGTTGCAATATTTTCCGTTAGATCTGTAAATGTTTCTTTTACAATTTTACACGGACGACCGACTTTTCGTTTCTGTACAATTGGTTCTGCCAAAATCACTTTATCAACTTCCGGTAAATTAATCTTTGTCATTTCATTACTGATCATTTTTTCAATTTCTCTCAATGGAGAAGCCGATGGATTTGGCAATGAATAACTGATATCTTTTGTTTTCTTAATAACTGAACGTTTAAGTGGATAAATTAAGCTTTCTAGATTTGCATCACCTCCAGATGTTGTGGCAACTTCTTGACAATTCGATCTATTCATTTGTTGCCTGTTTTGTTGTTTGATATCTTGTTCTAAAGCTAATTTTGGTACAATGGTTGCGTTGCTAATAGATTTCACTGTCTTAACAGGAGACAGCTTTGTGTCAGAGAGAGAGTTTGACAAGTTTTTGTTGTTCAGAACTTCCTCATTCTTGGTTGGCACAACATACATGTTATTGCATTTTTTACCACTTTCAAATACATCGCAATTTTGGCTTGGAATTTTACATTTTATATGGTGATCCTCATTTAGTTTCTTAGGCGCGGAATCTACTTTAGTTTCTGTATCTATCAAATCAATTTTTGCCGCCTCTGGATCCAATTCTTGTCGCTTATCCTCCTCCTCAAATCTTTCTTTACAAGGCTGTGCTTTGGAAGTCCTTTTCTCCGGGCGTCCAACCTTCAACTTTTTTACTATTGGCATTGAACATTCTGAGGTAACTTCCAACTCCTCAAGATTAACTCTATCGACCACATTCGGAGCTGCAGGACTTTTGTTCCAATCGTCAAAACTGCTCAAATGAATGACATTTTCTGCATCCCCTTTTTTATCTAAACTTCTCAGAGGACGACCCACTCTGAGCTTTTTAACAAGAGGTTGAGGCTGTTGGCCCTGATCCTGTTTCTCTTCTTTTTCACTAATATCAAAGCTGATTTGTTTACCCAAGTTATCACCAACTTCACAACCCTGCGTCAAAGTTTTATTTCGTTTGGCCTTCTCACAAGTCTGAACAACTTTCTCAGCTATTGTAGAGTCCGATGTTTCCTTGGAATCTTCTAAACTCAACTTTGCAATGTTGAGCTCCAGCAGATTAGCACTGGCGGCCTCCACGGAGCCGTCTAACTTTGAGGCGTCTAACTTTGAGGCCAACTCTTGGGAAAGCCGATGTAGTGACGTGAATCGACCGTAACGATCTTTCGGCTGCTTAAAGGGCTTTTTGAAGAGATGTTTTTTATGCTCTTTCGCAGCACTTTGGTCTTTTACGGACAGGATAAAATCTTGATTCGCGTTAAGAACTGGTGACTGGTCTAAATGTACTGCTTTTGACACTTGAAAGTTGTCAAACTGGTCATCAATTCTTGCTTTAAATCTCTCTGGAATCTTTTTCGCATTGCTTTTGACTTTCACCTCCATCGTTGACTGTTTCGAATCTGTGAGATTTTCAGATTCATTATAGTTTGAATTTGGTTGTTTCGAAGTTTTTGTTCCCTCACAGAGATCTCGCAGATTTAAGTCGTCTTGGCTTTCTGACAACAAAGAAGCTTTAGCAGAACGACCAAGTTTATACGTGTCATCTATAGTCATGTTTTTAGCCACATTAGACCCAACCATCTCAATACTTTTGGGATCTCGATCTGTAAGTTCATTCTGGAAAGTGTCTTTTGAACTCTGCAATAGTGACGCTTGTCTAGATTGTGTTCTGGAAGACTTCTTGGATGGTTGAGCAGTTTTATTAACTTGAACTATTTCATATTCTTTTGTCAAATTTGTTTCTCCTTTGTCAGTCAACGTTATCTTTTCTTGACTGCGTTCTTTCTCACTTTCCAAAGAAGGCGTAGCAAAGGATCTAACATTCGCCTTTTTAAGCCCTTTCGCTGACTCGGCACCAGGGTGTCTGTGGTATTTCCCCAAATTATCTAGTGCCGTTTCCAAACCCACCTCCTGCACTTGAGTGTCTTTCTTCTCCACTGATTTTGAAGGGATTTTAGCCGGATGGGCGGCTTTATACTTGGTTGCTACAAATGGTTTGGTTTCTTTTTCCAAATTCAGGTCAGACTTTTTTCTCTCGCCAAGGTCCTCAACACTATCAGGAGCCTTCGTTGCCTTAAGGGGCCAAGTTGAAGAGGTTTCATCAGGTCTAGACGGCTTTACGATGGCTGTATTTCCTGGTTCTTGAACGTTCAGACAATCGCCGTCTTCTTGATCAAAATCTTTATGCTCAGAATTCTCAAGAGCTTCTAGTATCGAAATGTTGTTTTCTTTTGACGGTTTTCTCAAAGGGATTTTAGGCGGACTAGCTACTTTTTGCTTCTTGGAATTTTTTGATTGCTTCGTCAATTTAGTTTTGAGTGCCGGTGTACTTTTTGTCTCTTCTATCTTTTGTTTTTCTGGATTGTCAAAACTTTCCGCTGATGACGCCTCCTTTGCCTCTTTTTCGGGACTAACTATTGTTTCAGAAATGTTTTTAGCGGGACGTCGACTTTTTTGTGTTTTAGGTTTTTCAGTTCTTGCTTCTTTTTCCGGCTCTTTCGTCACGTTCGCCTCGGCTGCTTTCAAACTGTTCAGTAATTCTTGACGGCTTAGCTTTTCGATGCATCTCAATGTGGATCCCAAATGAGTCAGTCGTGGCATCGGCTGTTTGGGTCTACTGTGGCGGCCACGCTTTTTCACTTCTTTTGCGTCCGTCGCGTCTGACTTCACTTCCCTGGTGCTAGCATCCAGATTTTCCGAACATTGGGCAACAGTTTCTTTAGCATTTTTAGCAGTAGTTAGCATTGTCTCTTTCTGGCTAACCAAAACTGCCTCACACTCACTCGCTAACATCGTCGTTCCCTCGCTAGCTACCACAGCCTCTTTTTCACCAACCAACTCTTCTGAATGTTGTAAAACCGCATTTTTCTGTTTGGATGGATGTGCAGCTTTTGACTTCTTGCCTTTCGACTTTTTATTTTTTCCCTTCTTGTTATTTTTTGCTTTTATTTCCAATTCTACCACTGACTCAATGGGTTGTTCTACTTGTTGGGACTGATCTTCCGTTTCTTCAGAACTTTTCTCGAATTCAACCGGTATTCTTTTGCGTATTAATTTCACAAATGGAATCCTACTTTTTGACAGTGACGCCGCCTCTTTCATGAGTTTTATCAACGGATTGGAATCGTCTAAAATGATTCCCGGTATTAGAGAGTCATCTGGAGTTGGGAGGATTACATTTAGCTGAGTAAGGCCACACTTTGTTTTAGATTTTTTGATTTTCTTGCTTTGACTGCCACTTGGTTTAGTGAAAACACTAGTCCTCGACCTTGTTGCTAAGTCGTAGCTGACGCCCAAAGAGCTATCGTTGGTGCATGATTTTAGAGTTACATCTGATTGAGACTCCTTTGCTGCAAGGCTTTCTAGATGTGGGACATTTTTAATTGGATTTAAATTAGCAGAAAATGCATCTCCATCCAGAGACACATTCGATTTAGTGTTTTTTGTGTGGATTACAGATTTCTCTTCTACGCATTTTTCAAGTTTCTCCTCAGAGTAATCCTTCGCACCGAAAGGCTCCTGCACTTTCTCCTTCAGCTGCACTGGGGGCTCTCTCTTGTCCTTTAGCTGCACTGGGGGCTCTCTCTTGTCCTTTAGCTGCACTGGGGGCTCTCTCTTGTCCTTTAGCTGCACTGGTTGTTCAAGAACGCCGTTTTCGATTGGTCTGCTTCTGTGCGCCTGTTCACCAAAACCAAAAGAAATGTTGGAGGAAAAAGGACAATCTTTGACCGCCTTTTTTGGAGCAACAAAAGAGTTCTTCTTTTTACCGAAAAGAGTTCGATCAGGCAATGTTTTTGGTCGACGGTCTTTGCTGGACTTGCTGAACCACAACCCAGTTTGGACTGTCGGTTGCTGTGTCTTAACTTCTTCATCTTTTATAGACATTTGATGATCTGTGGACATTGAAATTTTAGACTTCGACTGGTGTTCAAGTGCTTTCGGGCAGAGGATCTTCGGTACCGAGTCGAGATCACAATACGGACATTCCCCACTGTCGTGTTCCAAAGAGCTAGTTATTTTTAATTTACTTTTTGACTTTTTCGTTCCTGAAGTCTTGGTTAAAGTGCTTGTTTTGCTTGAAAGAGAAGACTCGTTGGGAAATGTTATAGATCCAATGTTCAGGGGTGAAGAGTCTGCAGGAGAGAGGTCCGAAGAGGCGGGAAGAGCTTCCAGTTCAGGCGACTGAGAGCGAGCCGCCGGGACGTCATCGAGGGCAGAGAAGAAGGAGGACGCCATGTTGGATCTTTCCTCCAGAATGGATTCAGCCTCAACTACAGAGCAGCTCCACGAGTCCAAGAAACGTTTAGCAATCTGAAACAGACACAGAGACATCAGGACGAGAACTCTTTGGACCAGAACATTTCACACAGAGAAAACAGAGACTTTATTATCATGATATCTGATTATATGGTCAAAGGTTTGTTTGCGTTTTTTGACGAATATTCAACCAAAATTGCTGCACATCAGGACAACGGAATTGCATTCAGGAATCATAAGAGATGACCAGCTTTACAAACAGACAAAATTTGACTCAAGATAAACAAATGCTCTCTCCCACTCTCGACGAGGGCAAAAGTCCAACACAATCAGGCGCCCAGTGGTGGGGGGCATTGTTTGCTCAGGTGGAGATGGAAGACCGGGTCCAGACCAGGACCAGGGCCAGACCAGTCCCAGATCTGTGACGTCATCGGACCCTTTGATAGAAACTGCTGGGAGGAGATTGGCAGTCAGTCAGCCGAGGGCCAGGAGAGGGACATATTAGTTTAGGAGCACTTTTTTTGTTGAATATTCTGTATCTGATTGTAAAGATTAATTAAATGCAGATGTTAAACGTGAAGATCTCTTGTCTCGCTCTTGCATCGACTTTGGATACGTCAGTCAAAGGGAATTATTGACTTCATTTTGGTGAATCCCGACGTGATCGGGGCAGGAGCGGGACAGAGATGAGCTCAGTTATAGAGACTGGATTTGTGGGTTTGGAAAAATCTCTCTGCTCTTCAAAAAGGTCGCTTCTAAGGTAAGCGGATCACAGTTTTGGAAATCTGCACATTGTTTTAAATAGAAGAGAGAGAGATTTTGGCTCGACAGATTGCAGCGTGGCCAGATAGGTTCTACCGACGGACCGCCGTTTGGACGGGGTGGCGTGGGGTGGGGCGTGCGTCCGGTTTATTGTTGTTTTTTTTGGTTTTTGACGGGGGGCCGGGGCGTGGGGTCTCGTTTTGGTTGTTTGTTGACGGGCGCGGGGGGGGCGTGGGGGCCCTTGTGTTTGACGGGACCGGGAAGCGGTTTCTCGCGCGGGTGGCCGTTGATTTGTGTTGCTGTTTTTTGTTTGAATCGGGGGGCGGCGGCGGGGGGCGGTTGTGCGCGGGGGTGGTTTTTGTTGTCCCCGTATGATGTTTTTGCTTTTGTGGACGGGATTGTTGGACGGGACGGCGTCGTTCTATCGGAATCACACGTACGTCTGTCCCTCGGATTTGTTAGAACAATAGTCAGGTGTTAGACGTTTTTTAACCTTGGTGGGTAGGACGGAAGGGAAGCTATGGGTCCCTCCAAAAAAAACAGAACATAGATGTTGAAAAGAGAGCCACAGGATTTAGAAGTGCAAAAGAGGCACACCTTCGTGCAGAGAGGACACAAGCATATTAGTGAAAAAATAGGAATAGAATTAGAGAAATAGGAATAGTTAGGGTCAGAAGTGATAGGATAATAAAAACTCCATATCCCTGCCGGGGGTCTGGGCGGGGGAAAAAGGGGCGGGAAAAAAAAAGGAAAAGGAAGGGGGATAAAAAGAAAAAAAGAAAAAAAAAAAAAAAAAGAAAAAAAAAAAAAAGAAAAGGAAAAGAAAAAAAAAAAAAAAAAGGAAATGGAGAAAAAAAAAAAAGAAAAAATGACATTTTAAACAGAAAAAGCCAGTATTTAAAGATGTGGATTCTGATAATAATGATCTGATTAATGAGAAAAAAGGGAGCCACTTGGCTGTAACTATGAGTTTTTCATGTGAAGAAATGACAAAAAGATCAGTTGGGAGTTTTCTCTTGTATTCTGATGTAATGTTTTCGATAGTTACAGAGAATCAGGAAAAAAAAGATTCTGCTGGAACCCTCGATACATTAATCAGGTAGCAAATTGTAATGGTTTTCCATTACTGACGTATTTAAATAAAATGTAAAGTTGTCCCGTTTGACGTGAGAGAACTCTCACCACTGATAAAACATCTGTCACGATAAAAAACGAGGAAAATGTAGCAAATTTTTTTAAAGGGGATGTTCATGAATTTGGTGTATTTCAGTCGTACATGTACTCCTCTTGTTTGAGAAGCCACACAGCCCCTCCTTCTCCCTCGCTGGGCTCCCTCTCTGAAAAAACTGCTTGAGGCATACAAGCCACTCGGCCCCTCCCCTCCCTCGTTCTGTCCTCTCTCGTCTCCCCCCCCCCCTGTCCTCCTCTCTCTCTCCTCTCTCTCTCTCTCTCTCTCTCTCTTCTCTCTCTCTCTCTCTCTCTCTCTCTCTCTCTTCTCTCTCTCTCTCTTCTCTCTCTCTCTTCTCTCTCTCTCTCTCTTCTCTCTCTCTCTCTCTCTCCTCTCTCTCTCTCTCTCTCTCCTCTCTCTCCTCTTCTCTCTCTCTCTCTCTCTCTCTCTCTCTCTCTCTCTCTCTCTGTCTTTCTCTCTCTCTCGTGAAGAAAGAATTTTTTGTAGAAAATTACATATATACACACGATAATGTTACTGACATGGAGTCATAGGAACACAGAAACTTTGAGTTAGATTATAAAGAGGCATTATTTTATTTTTATTTTTTATCTGGACAAGTTTTTTTTTCCCTACATTTTGGTGATATAAAAGTTAGAATGATCTTAGAGAGCATTATACTTTTGGAAAAAGTAGGGCTTAGGATAGCAGTTGAATGCAGAATTGGTTTTCAGAATTTAATGTTTAAAATGTTAATAATTAATTATTTCATAGGTTTATTTTGAATTGTATTAATCATTGGTTTTGTATGGTAATTAACACACCTTGTTTGTGCTTCTTGTTTGTCTGTTTTTTTCCGAGAAAACTTCTGTCTGTTCTCATTTGGCCAAAATCGTCTGCCACAAGACCTCAATCGGGCGCCATCAGCACGGGTACCATCTGCGTCTCCCCCGTTTCACCCACAGGGGGGGCAGCAAAGACTGCAGCATCGGCTGCAGCAGCTAACAGGAACTCTCGAAGAAGACCCTCTCGGCCTCCCATTTCATGGAGAAGAACCAGACTTTTGCACAAACCGAGTGGAGTTAATGTGCACGGAGAAGGAACGTTGTGTAAACCTAACAAGAAGAAGAAGGACACACACTGAGACAAAGAAAAGACATGAGAAAGTGATTGAAACGAAGAAAGAAGGTGATTATTGAAAGAAGAAGAAAGAAAGTGTTTGTTTAAAGAAGATGGAAAAAGACATGGAGACAAAGACATTGGACACTTTGAGACAAAAGACATTGAAAGACGCCATGAGTAAAAGAAAGACATTAACGGACATTTGAGACGTGGTGGCCTAAAATGAGACACACAGAAGGTAAATATACAGCGACAGGCAACAAACGCACAGAGACATATTAAGTCATATTTACACATTTAGCTAGGTTATTCGTTCATAACACCACAGTTTAGCTGCATGAAAGAATACAGGGACAATCGTTAGATTAATTAGACTCTTGCTTTAGCCATGAGACACAAGGAGATTAGAACAGCAGTATATTTAAAGTAGAGGAGCTCTATTATGAAACTAGTTAATTATTTAAAGTTATAGACGCGGAGAAGTTTAGAATTATTGATTTTAACTGCATGATCTTGGTTAATACGGATATTTAAAGCAGTGTTTTCAACCATTGAACCGTGGCTCGTTAATTATTTAAAAAAACAGTCACATGCAACAGTTGAACTGGTGCTAGAAAGAGAACTGCAGCTTTTAATGGACGCTGCATTTAGTACAAAATGGTTTTGTTCAGACAATAAAGTTTGAAAAAATGATTTAAAGCATTTCTGAATTTTGGCTAAAGGTGATATTGGGATTCATTTCTGATAACCACATGAGATGCAACCAACTGTTCATTGGTTGAAAACAACGATGTAGGGACATTTTTTGAAATCTTTTATGACATGTTTCTCTTCCAAATAGCTAAATTAGAAACAATTAGGAAATTATGTCTTTGAATATAACTGTTGGCAGTTTTTCTGAGGACATGATTGGTGCAAGTACAACAACACACATAGGACAATGGTCTTCTTCTCCACATGAACGGGAAACAAAGGTGAAGTATTAAAGTTTGAAACTAATTTACATTTCTTAAGGAATCCGAACTGGCTTAAAAAAAAAAAGGGAAAAACATTTATTGCACGTGCATGAGTTTTTTTTGTTAAGTAACAGAGGCTCATTAAAAATATAGGGGACACAGTTTGTGACAAGCCCGAGTAAAGACCACGTGGTTTAAACACTAAAGTTTGGAAATGGATCCTCTTAGGAAAAATCTTCCAAAGTTTGCATGTTCTGCAGGCTTGAAAGCTTGCAACTATAAAAATAGCTCATGAGACAATTGTATTGGACATGGAAAAATATAACAAGTTAAAATTACAGGCCTCTTGTGTTGTCTATATGTTTGTGTATGTTATATGTTTGTGTATGTTATATGTTTGTGCGTCATGTCAAATACACTACGTTTTTTTTTTTTTTTTTTTTTTTTTTTACCTTAACAAACTGGACCAATACTAACGTGGGTGTGTGTGAGTGTGAAAAGTACTCTGCGGAAAGTACTCTGAGATACTAGAAAAAGATACCTCGCTGAAGGTACTGGGAGCCCCTCCTGAGATGAAATACCTGCTGAAGGTACTTGGGAGCCCCTCCCTCTGCTGTTTGTCCGGACAGTGATTCGGTCCAACCGCAGTGAGCGGTCATTGGGCGGAGGACAACTTTGGTTTGTAACTCACATTTAGGGGAGTGTAAAATTAGAAACATACATATTGTTAAGTCTGTATTTGGCTACAGCCTCTGCCCTGATGTCACACACCGTCTGTCAATGCAGTTATGTTTTGCCCAATTGGATTGATTGACAGGCCGCACCATGCGAAGAGAGGAAAGTGGGCGTTTCTTGTGTTCTAATGTTTGTTTTTCAGATGAAAGATAAACTGCACCTGCTTCAGGGATGACAGTAGTATGGATCATGAGGAAATGAGCCTCTACTTTGGCACCAAAGCCCACAATATGAATTGAGGACGATCCGGGAGGAACAACTGAAGATGATTGGAACAGTAATCTACACACACACACAGACGCATGTTTTATACTTTGGACCACGACCAACAGAGGGAGTATAGTAATGTTATTGTCATAGGTGGTCATGGTCCTTAACCTTCTAAATCATTAGAAAGAAGTGTAAAACATATATTTACAAGACCAAATACATAATAGAAAAGGGCAGCCTAAAAAAAGCAAAATGGGAAAATTATTAAGTAATTTTCGGAGTTGCCAAAATGAAATAAAATTCTATATTTGTCCCATAGGGGGTCATTCTAAATTTAGTGTTGTGCAAATTCAAAAGGAGAAATAATAGCGCTTATAACATCAAACAGATCTACTCTTTAAGATAATAGATCATATAATAATAAGATAATAATAGAATAGAATGAAATAGTCTGGAGCTATAATGTCATTGGATTCGAGGAGCTATAGGTTGAAGTGTCAGAATAAACAATAGTAATAATAGTTAGACTAGTGAATAATCAAAATAGTTCTATTGTGGAAATAAGTATCAATAAGGTCAAATTGTTCTAATAACTAAAGTAAAAAGGAATCAAATGGAGTCAGATTTTAGATGCTTCTGTTTTCCACATCTGTAGGAATTAGTGCAGATGTGTTTATAGAGAGTAGTATTAAAATGCAGACATAGAACGACAGGCTTTAACACAATTTTAAATCTAAAAATAGCTCAAATATAACATTGCTCTTGACGCAGCCTCTGAGCTGCTCCATTGGAGAACAGGTTAAATGTTATTGTTTATTACAAACAGCTGATGTATTTACACACATTAAGTTTGGGACAACTCTTTAAACAGTTATAAGCAGTGGACAGAAGCCATGAATGTGCTTTTGTTTATTAAATAATTAATTTCATAGCCTTATAATCGTAGAGAACGTTTTAAAATAGTTAAAATCCCTTTCAGGCAACTTGATTTAGATTCATGTCTTTAATATTGGAGAACGACTGTGTTGTTTTTGGAATTGTCTGAAATACAATACATAGAATAGTGATTTGCAGAACAAGAACCGGCCAATAAAAAATCGTCTATTGCCAATGCTATTGTTACAATCAGAACTCAAAAGTTGGGAATATGCTTTGGCTCAAACTACAACCAAGATTTGGAGTCACAATAGAGTGTAAAATAGATAGATGCTTTCAAAAATAGAGATTATTTTTAGACAGGGCTAATATCAAACGGTAAAAGGACCATTTCCTTCATATTATGTCTAAAAGTATTTACTTCAAAGGTAGATAAAGTTCATTACAGTTTATGCACAGTTTTATTAGATACTGTCAAATTCACTTGTTTCAAACATAGGTGAATGTTGACAATGCAAAAAGCTAATGAGATAGATTAATGAGATCGATTAGAACCAACACAGATTCAAAAACATTTGAAAGCATTTTAATGAATTTGGGTATAGCACAAAAGTAGATCTTTAGGTAGTTTTGAGAATTTTAAGAGCTGTCAATTTGTCAGCAACAGATTAGAGAATCAAAATACCGTTGTATAGGGACTAACCCCAGAGAAACCTGCTAAAATAGATTAGCTCCTGTACGGATAATACCAATTTGATTAACGATGTACATTTATCCCAAACGGTCTGAGAGAAGGAAGTGACAGCACTTCCTGGTTCAACAAAATGTGTTTGGAAAAATGAGCAAAGCCCCACAAAATGGCACAGAGCCACTGATAATGAAAGCAAACCACAGTATAGATAGATTTATTAGATAAAAACATATGTTTAAGAATATGGCTCAATAAAAGCAAAGATGCAAACATATTGGTAAATAGATTAGAATAGTTTAAACTATAGTGAATAGTTTTAGTGCATACATTACAGACGAGGTTGAAGAAGAATCAGAATGACAGCAGTGGTCATCAAAGAGTTTAGTGAAGGAATGTTTCAATGTGGTTGTGTGTTGTTCGTCTTCCTGTATTAACTCTTCACAGATATCGAGCCAGAACTAGGATGATGGAATCTCCCCAGTCCCGTCACCCAGAAGGGATATTGAAAGATTGTGACCTATTGGTTAATATAGGTCAAAAGAGGGACTGACGAATATTCACAAAATGCTGCACATCAGACAAAGGAATATGCACTCAGGAATCATAAGAGATGACCAGCTTACAAAACCAGACAATTATTGACTCCAAGAATAAACAAATGCTCTCTCCCACTCTCGACGAGGGCAAAAGTCCAACACAATCAGGCGCCCAGTGGTGGGGGGCATTGTTTGCTCAGGTGGAGATGGAAGACCGGGTCCAGACCAGGACCAGGGGCCAGACCAGTCCCAGATCTGTGACGTCATCGGACCCTTTGATAGAAACTGCTGGGAGGAGATTGGCAGTCAGTCAGCCGAGGGCCAGGAGAGGGACATATTAGTTTAGGAGCACTTTTTTTGTTGAATATTCTGTATCTGATTGTAAAGATAATTAAATGCAGATGTTAAACGTGAAGATCTCTTGTCTCGCTCTTGCATCGACTTTGGATACGTCAGTCAAAGGGAATTATTGACTTCAGTTTTAGGGCAGTATCTTTGGTCTCTCTGTCTGGTTTCTCTCTCTAGTCTCTCTTTCGGGTTTCTCTCTCTAGTCTCTCTTTCGGGTTTCTCTCTCTCGTCTCTCTTTCGGGTTTCTCTCTCTAGTCTCTCTTTCGGGTTTCTCTCTCTAGTCTCTCTTTCGGGTTTCTCTCTCTCGTCTCTCTTTCGGGTTTCTCTCTCTAGTCTCTCTTTCGGGTTTCTCTCTCTAGTCTCTCTTTCGGGTTTCTCTCTCTAGTCTCTCTTTCGGGTTTCTCTCTCTCCGGATGTATCCAAACACAACTCGAGGTTGGGGACATGGTTAAATGCTCTAGAAGTCAATACTCTGTAGCCTGGTCTTACCACACCATTGTACTCATTTCATTTGGTACTAAGGTCTGAGTTTTGCTCCGTTGCCCCCGTTACAGGTGGGAGGGGTTAACTCCTTTTGCAGATTGAAACAATTGGATCCGAGTTTACCGTGACGTATGTAATAAGCCAGAGTGAGTGAGGCCTTTAGCATTTAGCCTAGCTTTAGCATTTAGCCTAGTTTTAGCCTTCTCCTTTGCCACTAACGGGGAGTAGCGCCACAACATTTCTTGATATTTGGATTCAACCAGAACAGATTATTTTACTATCGCATTCTCCGACAAACTACAACCAGAAAATTTAGCACAAACTCTTGACGTCACCGACACCGACCTACAACACCCGCCTCCCCCGCTCTCTGATTGGTCGGCGGGGATTCAACCGAGGAAACTGCAGCCACTAGGATCAGACCCAGACGTACATGTAGGAAATGATCATGGACCAGAGTTTACACATGGTAAGACCAGACATACATGTAGGAGATGATCATGGACCAGAGTTTACACATGGTAAGACCAGACGTACATGTAGGAAATGATCATGGACCAGAGTTTACACATGGTAAGACCAGACGTACATGTAGGAGATGATCATGGACCAGAGTTTACACATGGTAAGACCAGACGTACATGTAGGAAATGATCATGGACCAGAGTTTACACATGGTAAGACCAGACGTACATGTAGGAAAGGATCATGGACCAGAGTTTACACATGGTAAGACCAGACTAAATACCCCAGTACATTCCCCACAGTCCACAGTACGAGACAAAAGCGTGGTCTTACGATGTTCTTCTTGCTCTTGTCTTTGTGTTTTCCTTTTCCTCGATGCAGCTGGTCGAACTGATACCCTCCGTGGAAAATATGGATGAATTTATCTTCCAACCACAACTCCTCTGCGTTCTCCCCGAATGTGCGGATGTAGTACAGGCGGCAGGGACGGTCACTCGACTCTGGAATCAAAGTGTTAGCATCATTAGCATATTTAGCAAGAGTTAGCTGTTGTCTTACTCTGGCTAACCACATAATCTCATTTTGGGCTAAAAAATGTGGTTTATCACTCTCTGTGATCCTGGTGTTTCTAATGTGATATTGTAAATCCAGATATGAATGATATAAGGATTGACCAATCAGAGGCCTTAATTCGAGTGGGAAACTCCAACTTGTCTTAGCAACCGTCTTAGCAACACGTCTGCCCCTGTTACGGCCATACATTTGAACAGACAGTGTCCTTTTATGGGTAATTGTTCGGTTGATGTTAGCTTTGCGCAGTAGCGGGCAGACGTGGTTGCTAAGACGGTTGCTAAGGCAAGCTGGAGTTTCCACCTGAATGAAGGCCTCTGATTGGTCAATCCTTATGTGGCTTTTATCTGGATTTACAAAGACAATATCACAATATAAACACCAAGATCACAGAGAGAGAGGAACGAGGAGGAGGTAGAACCAGGAGGATGTAGAACCAGGAGGATGTAGAACCAGAGGGATGTAGAACCAGGAGGATGTAGAACCAGGAGGATGTAGAACCAGAGGGATGTAGAACCAGGAGGATGTAGAACCAGAGGGATGTAGAACCAGGAGGATGTAGAACCAGGAGGATGTAGAACCAGAGGGATGTAGAACCAGAGGGATGTAGAACCAGGAGGATGTAGAACCAGGAGGATGTAGAACCAGGAGGATGCAGAACCAGGAGGATGCAGAACCAGGAGGATGTAGAACCAGGAGGATGTAGAAGCACAGACCCACCTTTCTCTCGATGGTAACAGCCCTGACTGGGGTCCGCTCTGACCTCACACGGCCACCAGGGGCGCCGGCTCAGTTTGGCCCAGACCACCTCTCCTTCAAAGTACTTCACAGGAGCCAGAGTCTTACTCTGAGTGCTCTGGAGGACACAGGAGTCACAATGTAAACACATGCTAACACACATGCTAACACAAATGCTAACACACATGCTAACACAAATGCTAACACACATGCTAACACAAATGCTAACACACATGCTAACATGCTAACATGACGCAAACCAATAAATGTGTCTCGCTTTCCAACCTTTTTCTTAAAAGTAAGTCATTTATAAGGTTTTTTTACTTATAAAACTGGTTGAGATAACCGAATTACAGCTAAAACAGTTTTTGAAAGGTTAAATGCTAAATGCTAACTGCTAACTATAAATAAATGTGTTGCTATGGTAACTAGCACTCGCTGTTCTCAGGTGGAAAATCAACCAGGACCAATCCAGGACTAGACGTTCTATCTCTCTGTGTGTCTTTTTGTCTCGCTGTGTGTGTCTCTGTGTGTGTCTCTGTATATGTGTGTGTATCTCTTGCTCTCTCTTGCTGTGTATCCCTCTCTGTGTGTGTGTGTTTGTGTGTCTCTCACCAGTGCGTTGCGGAGGGGGCTGTCCGCGAACAGGAACAGCTCAGAGTCGCTCTCCCACTCGTCGTCGGAGGCGTCCCAGTATCTGCGGCGCTGTCCGGACGACTGCGACCGCGTCACCACCTTCACCGCTGCCTCAGCCCCGCCCCCTTCGCCCAGCGCCACCTCCGCCCCGCCCCCTTCCTCCAACGCCGCCTCAGCTCCGCCCCCTTCCTCCAAGCTCTCTCTGTGCTCGCCGTTCTCCCGCGGGTCTTCGGTGTGAGGCTCAGAGCAGCTCCCGTCGTCGTCCTCGAACAGAGACGACTCAAACTGAAGGAAACCGTTATCAAAGGGACTGTTACTGTCCAGGGAGAAGGCGGGACTAGGCGGGCCGGAGAAGGACACGCCCTCGTTATGAGTATTTCCAATCCTCATCTCGTTATGAGCATTCCCGATCCTCATCTCGTTATGAGTATTTCCAATCCTCATCTCGTTATGAGTATTCCCGATCCTCATCTCGTTATGAGTATTCCCGATCCTCATCTCGTTATGAGTATTCCCGATCCTCATCTCGTTATGAGTATTCCCGATCCTCATCTCGTTATGAGCATTCCCGATCCTCATCTCGTTATGAGTATTCCCGATCCTCATCTCGTTATGAGCATTCCCGATCCTCATCTCGTTATGAGTATTCCCAATCCTCATCTCGTTATGAGTATTCCCGATCCTCATCTGGTTTGGTTTGAGTCCCGCAGATTCCTCTTTCTTCCAGCTGTATTTACCGTCCGCTTTGCTCTCTTTACTTCGGGGCCACTCCCAGGTTTGGTCCGGCTGCCGCGGCGCCTGGAGGGAATCCTGCTGGCTGACCCGGCCGGTTAGAGACTGCAGTCTGCGCAGAGGGGGGAAGGAGGAGGTGGCTGGGGAGGGGGAAGGCGCGCTCTCCCTCTTAGAGAAGCCATAGACGTGTTTGAGGGAGGAGGCGGCGGACATGACGGACCGGTCACGGCGAGGGCCACTCATTCTGCTGTCGGTTCATCCTGAAACAGAGAGGACTCAGTGAGGCCCCCGGAGGACATGTGTGGTACTGCAACACAACCACAAAACAACAACGACACAACAAAAGTCTACATGATATCTGTCCATTCAAATCAAGGGTCTGTGCTCATTGGTGCATGACCAGAGAGAGACCAGAGAGAGACCAGAGAGAGACCAGAACGAGACCAGAGAGAAACCAGAGAGAGACCAGAGAGAGACCAGAGAGAGACCAGAGAGAGACCAGAGAGAGACCAGAGAGAGACCTGAGAGAGACCAGAGAGAGACCAGAGAGAGACCAGAGAGAGACCAGAGAGAGACCAGAGAGAGACCAGAGACAGACCAGAGAGAGACCCGAGAGAGACCAGAGAGAGACCAGAGAGAGACCAGAGAGACCAGAGAGAGACCAGAGAGAGACCAGAGAGAGACCAGTGGGATCAGAGCGAGAGACAGAGAGAGACCAAAAGGAAGAGGTCGCGGCTCAGACTGCTGCCTCCAAGACCCGGCAACGAATAAAGTGGAAGAAAATGGATGAATGGAAACACTGGAGAAATCACTCCGCGGTGACATCATCATCTTAAACTAAAGACAGAAATCAGACGTTTGCAGAAGTTTTTACAGTCTTTGAAAAACTCTCATCATCAACATTCTACAAAGAAACCCCTCGTTCTCTCCAGACGCTCTCTTCTCGCTCAGAGCCTGGAGGTCTGAGCGAGAAGGTCCTGGGTTCGAATCCCGGTCCAAGCACAGACTTTGAGACCAGGATCAGACTCACTTCAGAACTTTTTATTTCTGTTTCTGATGTAGAACGTTGCATAAGTTTGATGTATCATTATTATTACTGCAGTTCTTCCTCTATGCGGTTTCCTCCAGGTGCTACGGTTCGTCCTTTCACTAAAGACATTGAAACAAAAGAGTAAAAAGTCGGTTCTGCTTCACCACGTTTTGACTTTGCCTTCGTCAGAGACTTAGTGTTACTGTTTATTAAACTGTAATAAACTGTTTATTAAACTGTAATAAACTGTTTATTTAACTGTAATAAACTGTTTATTTAACTGTAATAAACTGTTTATTAAACTGTAATAAACTGTTTATTAAACTGTAATAAACTGTTTATTAAACTGTAATAAACTGTTTATTAAACTGTAATAAACTGTTTATTAAACTGTAATAAACTGGAAGGAACAGTTGGTAAATGCAGAAGAAGAAACGAGAGGCGTAATAAATTAGGAAGTGGAACCCGGACCATCAACAGAGACGAAGGGGCCTTCACCTTGGCTCACACTTGGGGGCGTGGCTAGTCTGAGGGGGCGTGGTCAGTCTGAGAGAGAGAGAGAGAGAGAGACCAGAGAGAGAGCGTAAGAGAGCGAGAGAGACCAGAGAAAGAGCGTAAGGGAGAGAGAGAGAGAGACCAGGGCGACTTAGATAAAAGGAAACTGTCATGTGATACTAGCGGTTATAGGATGAAAGACCAAGAAACCAGAGAGAGAGACCAGAGAGAGAGACCAGAGAGAGAGACCAGAGAGAGACTAGAGAGAGAAACCAGAGAGAGAGACCAGAGAGAGACCAGAGAGAGACCAGAGAGAGACCAGAGAGAGACTAGAGAGAGAAACCAGAGAGAGACTAGAGAGAGAAACCAGAGAGAGACTAGAGAGAGAAACCAGAGAGAGAGACCAGAGAGAGACCAGAGAGAGACCAGAGAGAGACCAGAGAGAGACCAAAGTGACAGCACTAGTTAAAGTCACTGATTGCCTATTGTACATCTAAGTCACATTCTGCCTCTAGCAGACTCCACTGGTCCCTGCGGTGACACCAGTATAAACACCAGTATAAACACCAGTAAAAACACCAGTATAAACACCAGTATAAACACCAGTATAAACACCAGTAGCTCCACATGGTAGCCGTGTCAGGGATCCACCGCTGGCCGCAGCTAGGCTCAGGTTTAGCCGCTACATCTGGGAGGAACATAGCATCTACCTGTGAGGACTGACGGAGAGAGAAACCCCCCGCATGAAGCCGTCCACCGAGCGGCGCCTGCGGGGTCAGCAGCCAGACCCGCTCCGTGCTGCCAGCTCCAAAACCCCGCAACAAATCCCACACAAACACCAAAGTCAAAACGCGATGAGCCGGCGTGCGCGTGCGTGTGTGCAAAATGGACAGGCGCGCGTCCGTGTGCAAGCGCGTGCACGAGGCGTCTCTCTTTTTTTATTTTTTTTGAGGACATGCAGAAAAGGCCAAAGACGCCAGGTCCGTGTTCGCACAGGCGTGTTGTGAGTGACAGCCCCGCGCGCACACGCGCACGGAGCAACCGCGACATCAAAAACAAAGGCCGCGTCACGTGCAAACAGGACCGTGTCTTACCATTCCACTGCGGGCCGAGCCGGACGCGCGCCCCCGGGACCTCATCCTGGTCTGGGACTGGGTCTAAATCCAGTTTTGTGAGAGCGGATGGGGACAGTCCAGTCGGCGCTACTGCTAGGCCTGATCCGGTGGAGTCTCCCCCGCCTCCCCTCACTGCTCACCCCCTCCCCTCTCTCCCTCACCCCCCTCCCCGCTCTCCCTCCTGTGGGAGAGACATGAGCTAAACCTGAGTTCCACGGAGGCCTCGCTTGTCTCTCTCTCTGAAGAATCCCCCAAAAGTGTAAATGTGAGAGTCCCTGAGGCTGCGGCGCTGCGTCACTTCCAGAGCGTTCCACAGCGACGCGAAGGGCCGACGATCCCCGGTGATACCGACTATGGCTGTTTTCGACCATGAAAATTACTGTTCTATGTCAAAGCAGCAAACTATATGTTAGACACGAACCAGACACAGCAGACCGACTCCAGGACCAGGAAACATGAGGCTTTTGTGTGAGACAGTGAGTGGGCTGAGCTGATTGGCTGCGGAGGGGGGTCCTCTGTCTGTGGTTATCAGTCTGAAAACACTGCTTTAAAGATGTGACAAATACATGAGAGAGACCATGGGGAGAGAGGCCAGAGAGAAAACTAGCAGGAACAGAGAAAGTGAGAGACCAGAGAGAGAGAGAGACCATGGGGAGAGAGACCAGAGAGAAAGACTAGCAGGAACAGAGAGAGAGTGAGGGAGAGACCAGAGAGAGAACAGAGAGCGAGAGAGAGACCAGAAGAAGAAGATCCAAAGAAACAAATGTGACTTATTATGTTTTAACAATGTTCCCTTTGTTTTTTATTTCCTTATATGGGCATTACTTTCACTCTGTAACAGGGGCAGATGTGTTGCTGAGACTCATGTTTCTGGTCTCTCTCTGGTCTCTCTCTGGTCCCTCTGGTCTCTCTCTGCTCTCTCTGGTCTCTCTCTGCTCTCTCTGGTCTCTCTCTGGTCTCTCTGGTCTCTCTCTGGTCTCTCTGGTCTATCTCTGGTCTCTCTGGTCTCTCTCTGGTCTCTCTCTGGTCTCTCTGGTCTATCTCTGGTCTCTCTGGTCTCTCTCTGCTCTCTCTGGTCTCTCTGGTCTCTCTCTGCTCTCTCTGGTCTCTCTCTGGTCTCTCTGGTCTCTCTCTGCTCTCTCTGGTCTCTCTCTGGTCTCTCTGGTCTCTCTCTGGTCTCTCTGGTCTATCTCTGGTCTCTCTGGTCTCTCTCTGGTCTCTCTCATGGTCTCTCTGCTCTCTCTGGTCTCTCTCTGGTCTCTCTCTGGTCTCTCTCACTTCATGTAGTTTTGAACAGGAAGTCATCAAACCTATTTACTATCAACCCATTTTAAAGTACACTGCCTCTGCATGTCTCCTTTAATGCTCACACGTGACCACACCTTAAGCAGAAGGTGCAGTCGGAGCGCGCATACCCCGCCAATACTGCAGGCCAGCTCGATTCTGTAATGGCTCCTTCCGACAAGCACGTCCCAGCTCGGCCCTGATGTGGCGCAGTCCTGCTCCACGCACACGCACCCACAACTACACACACCACACGTGCACGCACACCCATACACGCACACGCATCAAGCCCAGTGCCTGCACAGTCCCAGTGAAGCGCCGTGGGTGAAATCTGCTCTATATTGTATAAATCTATGTGTTTTCCCAGACCCACGTCTCTCTGGTCTCAGACTCACGTCTCTGGTCTCAGACCCACTTCTCTGGTCTCTGATCCACCCATGTCTTCAAAATGGAGTCCTCCGACCTGACGACGCACGCACGCAGGCCACAAAGCGTTAAAACCCTCGCGGTGTAAACTTTCCTGGAGCCTCAGCTTTGGCACAATCTGTATCTCGCTGATCACGAAGAGTGTGTGATCATGAAGAGTGTGAAGTGTGTTTGACAGAGGCTCAGGGCAGCAGCCTCAGCGCAGGCGGGTCCCCTTCTCCCGGTCCCTGACTGAGCTGCGGCCGCAGACCGAGCCTGGTGTTGGGGCTAAGGCTGCTCCAGGCTCGGGGCTCATGGAAGTCCACGAGTGACACATGTGTCCGTGACGGTGGAAAACGCAGTAGAAATAATGCTTCATGGCCCCGCGTGTGCGTGATCATGTGTGCGTGATCATGTGTGCGCGTGCGTTCGTCCGTGAGAAGGAAGAGCTCGTGTTGATCGTTGGAGCAGAGCGTTTGGGCCGAAGACACTGTTTATGAATCTATTCTGAATCTACCATCCACTGTGTGTGTGTGTGTGTGCGTGTGTGTGTACGTGCGTGTGTGTGCGTGTGTCTGTGTATGTGTGTATGTGTGTGTTTGTGTCTCTGTGTCTGTGTGTTTGTGTGTGTGCGTGTGTCTGTGTATGTGTATTTCACGAATAGGAGCTTCTGAATAAGACGTGCTTTATTAGGTGTAGTCCGCAGTCACGGGACCGGGAGCGCGAGGCCCGCGGGGACAGCGCCTCCTGCGGCTGCGTCTGATCTGCACCGAGTGACGCTGTGTTCAGTGCAGAGGGTCACGTGGGCAATAATACACCATTAGTTACATACGATACCAGGAAGACCTTAAAGATCTCCACACAGAGGCCTCAAGCTTGCAGCCTCTCTCTGGTCTGCTTCTGGTCTCTCTCTGGTCTCTCTGGTCTCTCTCCGGCCTCTCTCTCTCTCTGGTCTCTGGTCTCTCTCTGGTCTCTCTCTCTGGTCTCTCTCTCCGGTCTCTCTCTCTGGTCTCTATGGTCTCTCTAGTCTCTCTCTCTGCTCTCTCTCCGGTCTCTCACTCTGGTCTCTCTCTGGTCTCTCTCCGGTCTCTCTCTGGTCTCTCTCTCCGGTCTCTCTCTGGTCTTTCTGATCTCTCTCGCTGGTCAATCTCTGGTCTCTCTCTCTCTAGTCTCTCTCTGGTCTCTCTCTCAGGTCTCTCTCTCTGGTTTCTCTCTCTCTAGTCTCTCTCTGGCCTCTCTCTGGTCTCTCTCTCTCTAGTCTCTCTCTGGTCTCTCTCTCAGGTCTCTCTCTCTGGTTTCTCTCTCTCTAGTCTCTCTCTGGCCTCTCTCTGGTCTCTCTCTCAAGTCTCTCTCTAGTCTCTCTCTGGTCTCTCTGGTCTCTCTAGTCTCTCTCTCTCTCTCTCTGGTCTCTAGTCTCTCTCTGGTCTCTCTCTAGTCTCTCTCTGGTCTCTAGTCTCTCTCTGGTCTCTCTCTCTAGTCTCTCTCTGGTCTCTCTCTAGTCTCTCTCTCTCTCTCTCTGGTCTCTAGTCTCTCTCTGGTCTCTCTCTCTAGTCTCTCTCTGGTCTCTCTCTAGTCTCTCTCTCTAGTCTCTCTCTGGTCTCTCTCTGGTCTCTCTCACACAAATGTGTGTTATTCAAATAAAGTTGAAGACTGGATTCCAAAGGTCCTGATCTGGAGGTCCGTGATTGTGGTGATGGAGCTGGAGTTGGCTGGATGACACTGTCGCAGGTGTCAATGGTTGCTTTGTGTGACACATAACACAGGCCGGGGGTCTACCCTACTCTACTCTACTCTACTCTACCCTACCCTACCCTACTCTTCTCTACTCTACTCTGCTCTACTCTACCCTACCCTACTCTTCTCTACTCTACTCTGCTCTACCCTACCCTACTCTACTCTACCCTACCCTACTCTACTTTACTCTACCCTACCCTACTCTACTCTACTCTACTCTACCCTACTCTACTCTACTCTACTCTACTCTACTCTACCCTTCCCTACCCTACCCTACTCTACCCTACTCTACTCTACTCTACTCTTCTCTACCCTACCCTACCCTACTCTACTCTACTCTACCCTACTCTACCCTACTCTCCCCTACCCTACTCTACTCTACTCTTCTCTCCCCTACCCTACCCTACTCTACTCTACTCTACTCTACTCTACTCTACTCTACCCTACTCTACTCTACCCTACTCTACCCTACCCTACCCTACTCTATTCTACCCTACTCTGCGCTACTCTACTCTACTCTACCGTACTCTGCGCTACTCTACTCTACTCTACTCTACCCTACTCTACTCTTCTCTCCCCTACCCTCCTCTACTCTACTCTACTCTACCCTACTCTTCTCTACTCTACTCTACCCTACCCTACCCTACCCTACTCTACTCTACTCTACCCTACCCTACTCTACTCTACTCTACCCTACCCTACTCTACTCTACTCAACCCTACTCTACTCTACCCTACTCTACTCTACCCTACCCTACTCTACTCTACTCTACCCTACTCTACCCTACTCTATTCTACTCTACCCTACTCTACCCTACTCTACTCTACCCTACTCTACTCTACTCTACTCTACCCTACTCTACTCTACTCTACCCTACCCTACTCTACTCTACTCTACCCTACTCTACTCTACTCTACTCTACCCTACTCTACTCTACTCTACCCTACCCTACTCTACTCTACTCTACCCTACTCTACTCTCCTCTACTCTCTCCTGATTGGGAGTGTTTCCTGGTCCTGTGTAACCAGTACCAGGTCCTTCTTTAGTCCCTCTTGGTCCTGGTTCTATCCAGGCCGAGCTGGTACTAAAGTGTTCTAACTGATAGTGACTGGACAGAGTGCTGCTGGAAGCCGTGGTTACCAAGGAATTTCCCAGGATACTGGTTTGTTGTGGGTAGGTTGCTAGGTCCCAGTGGATTGTACAAACAAGCAGTGAACTTTAACATATTTTGAAATCTTTACTAAACCATTTTATCTGAAACTGTGCGTCCTCATGTCTGTAAAAAACAAAGATATTAGCAGTAAGTCTCGTAGCCACAGTTGCCCTGGGGCAGACTGACCCCTCTCCCATGAGCCCTGTCCCCGCAGCCGCCAACGGATTTTTAGGGCCTGAATCAGGACTTTCAAATGAGTGAGGCTGTAGACCCAAGACTGAGGCTGTAGACTCAGGACTGAGGCTGTAGACCCAGGACTGAGGCTGTAGACCCAGGACTGAGGCTGTAGATCCAGGACTGAGGCTGTAGACCCAGGACTGAGACTGTAGACCAGGACTGAGGCTGTAGACCCAGGACTGAGGCTGTAGACCCAGGACTGAGACTGTAGACCAGGACTGAGGCTGTAGACCCAGGACTGAGGCTGTAGATCCAGGATTGAGGCTGTAGACCCAGGACTGAGGCTGTAGACCCAGGACAGAGGCCGTAGACCCAGGACTGGGGCCGTAGATCCAGGATTGAGGCTGTAGACCCAGGACTGAGGCTGTAGACCCAGGACTGAGGCTGTAGACCCAGGACTGAGGCCGTAGACCCAGGACTGAGGCCGTAGACCCAGGACTGAGGCCGTAGACCCAGGACTGAGGCTGTAGACCCAGGACTGAGGCTGAAGACCTAGGACTGAAGAGGGCCAGGTTGGGAGTGGTGCAGCCCGTAGGTCCTGGTCTATAACTGGTCTGACTGAGAGTCCAGTGGTTGAACGTCCCTCATAGACTCAGACGCAGGATGTGGCGCCCTCTGGTGGCCGCAGTCTGGTTTAGCAGGAGACTGATGCAGAAAGTTACAACACGAAACAGTTCAAATGTTTTGATCCAAAATTAATCAAAACAATCTTTAATAAAGATAAAAATGTCCTGAATATAAAACATCAGAACCAGGACAGGACCAGAACAGGACCAGGACAGGACCAGGACAGGACCAGGACCGGACCAGGACAGGACCATGACAGGACCAGGACAGGACCAGGACCGGACCAGGACCGGACCAGGACAACATGATCCAGATCTTTGTAAACATATAAAACTTAAACGCTTTAGATTTAGTTCAATTTTAGAACAATAAATAATTAATAATCAGTCTGGATCACTGGGTCTGGACCAGGTCTGGATCACTGGGGCGGCACCAGGTCTGGATCACTGTGTGTTCAGTCGTGGTGCGGGTGTGTTGCTCGAGGGCACAGTCTCAGTTCTGGTCTTGGTCTTCGTCCTCCTCATCGTCGATCAGGTGGGACTGGGCCGCGTTCCTCTGGGCGACCGCCGTTACCATGGCAGCACCTTTCCCACTGCCGTCCACAGAGACCAGGAAGTCCAGGGTGCACTGGGGCGCCAGGTCCTGCACCACATCCTGCAACTCGGCCTTGAAGCTGCAGCACAGAGAGGAACAGACAGAGTTTTATAATGATATGATATAATTAATAATAATTATTAATAATATAAAATAATTATCATTAACTGAAGAATAATCTTATCTTTAGAAAGAGACTGAAGAGAGAGACCAGAGCGAGACTAGAGAGAGACCAGAGAGAGACCAGAGAGAGAGACCAGAGAGAGACCAGAGAGAGAGACCAGAGAGAGACCAGAGAGAGACCAGGGAGAGACCAGAGAGAGAGACCAGAGAGAGACCAGAGAGAGAGACCAGAGAGAGAGACCACAGCGAGACTAGAGAGAGACCAGAGAGAGACCAGAGAGAGAGACCAGAGAGAGACCAGAGAGAGACCAAAGAGAGACCAGAGAGAGACCAGAGCGAGACTAGAGAGAGACCAGAGAGAGACCAGAGAGAGACCAGAGAGAGAGACCAGAGAGAGACTAGAGGGCTAGTGCAGAGAGACCAGGGAGAGACCAGAGAGAGACCAGAGAGAGACCTGAGAGAGACCAAAGAGAGACCAGAGAGAGACCAGAGCGAGACTAGAGAGAGACCAGAGAGAGACCAGAGAGAGACCAGAGAGAGACCAGAGAGAGACCAGAGAGAGACCAGAAAGAGACCAGAAAGACACCGGAGAGAGACCAGAGAGAGACCAGAGAGAGACCAGAGAGAGACCGGAGGGAGACCAAAGAGAGACCAGAGAGAGACCAGAGGGAGACCAGAGGGAGACCAGAGAGAGACCAGAGAGAGACCAGAGAGAGACCAGAGAGAGACCAGAGAGAGACCACAGAGAGACTAGAGGGCTAGTGCAGAGAGACCAGAGAGAGACCAGAGAGAGACCAGAGAGAGACCTGAGAGAGACCAAAGAGAGACCAGAGAGAGACCAGAGCGAGACTAGAGAGAGACCAGAGAGAGACCAGAGAGAGACCAGAGAAAGACCAGAGAGAGACCTGAGAGAGACCAAAGAGAGACCAGAGAGAGACCAGAGCGAGACTAGAGAGAGACCAGAGAGAGACCAGAGAGAGACCACAGAGAGACTAGAGGGCTAGTGCAGAGAGACCAGAGAGAGACCAGAGAGAGACCACAGAGAGACTAGAGGGCTAGTGCAGAGAGACCAGAGAGAGACCAGAGAGAGACCAGAGAGAGACCTGAGAGAGACCAAAGAGAGACCAGAGAGAGACCAGAGCGAGACTAGAGAGAGACCAGAGAGAGACCAGAGAGAGACCAGAGAAAGACCAGAGAGAGACCTGAGAGAGACCAAAGAGAGACCAGAGAGAGACCAGAGCGAGACTAGAGAGAGACCAGAGAGAGACCAGAGAGAGACCAGCGAGAGACCAGAGAGGGAGACCAGATAGAGACCATGAGAGAGACCAGAGAGAGACCAGAGAGAGACCAGAGAGAGACCAGAGAGAGACTAGAGGGAGACAAAGTGTGACCAGAGAGAGCAAGAAACAGTGTAGGTTCTTAACGAGACAGTGTAGGTTCTTAAAGAGACAGTGTAGGTTCTTAAAGAGACAGTGTAGGTTCTTAACGAGACAGTGTCGGTTCTTAAAGAGACAGTGTAGGTTCTTCACGAGACAGTGTCGGTTCTTAAAGAGACAGTGTAGGTTCTTAAAGAGACAGTGTCGGTTCTTAAAGAGACAGTGTAGGTTCTTAACGAGACAGTGTAGGTTCTTAAAGAGACAGTGTCGGTTCTTAAAGGGACAGTGTAGGTTCTTAAATAGACAGAGTAGGTTCTTCAAGGAACAGTGTAGGTCCTTAAAGGGACAGTGTAGGTTCTTAAAGGGACAGTGTAGTTACTTGGGATGCTTCTTGTAGACAGTTCCGTCGACGGCCACTGTGGTCTGAAACTGCTGCAGGCCTCTGTTCGTGCGAATACGGTTAGCGACCGCCGCTAATGCCGCGGCGCAGAGGCGAGCGGCACGAGATGACACCGCGTCACACACCAGACACACCGCACGCAAGTCCACAGCAGACCAGCGCAGGGAGAGACCGGTCAGGATACGCTCCGTGTGCTGCGGCCCACTGCCCTCTCTGCTCACAGCAACAATACAAGGGGATTTAGGATCAGAGAGAGATCAGAGAGAGAGAGAGAGAGAGAGACCAGAGAGAAACCAGAGAGAGACCAGAGAAAGACCAGAGAGAGAGACCAGACTGAGAGAGAGACCAGAGAGAGAGACCAGAGAGAGACCAGAGAAAGACCAGAGAGAGACCAGAGAAAGACCAGAGAGAGAGACCAGACTGAGAGAGAGACCAGAGAGAGAGAGAGAGAGAGACCAGAGAGAAACCAGAGAGAGACCAGAGAAAGAC
Source organism: Knipowitschia caucasica (assembly GCA_964034765.1). NCBI lineage: Eukaryota > Metazoa > Chordata > Actinopteri > Gobiiformes > Gobiidae > Knipowitschia > Knipowitschia caucasica. The sequence goes on along the minus strand of OZ035833.1, from coordinate 39,588,006 downwards.
CAGAGAGAAGGAGTAGATAGAGGGAGCGGAGAGAGAAAGAGCAGAGAGAGAGACCAGAGAGAGATCAGAGAGAGACCAGAGAGAGAGACCAGACTGAGAGAGAGAGACCAGAGAGAGAGAGACCAGAGAGAGACCAGAGAGTGAGACCAGAGAAAGAGAGACTAGACTGAGAGAGACCAGAAAGAGGGACCAGTGAGAGAGAGACTAGAGCGAGAGAGACCAATATAAAGAGAGACCAGAGAGAGAGAGATCAGAGAGAGAGACCTGAGAGAGAGACCTGAGAGCAGAGAGACACCAGAGAGAGAGACCAGACTGAGAGACTAGAGAGAGAGACCAGAGAGAGATAACAGAAAGAGAGACCAGAGAGAGAGATAAGAGAGAGACCAGAGTGAGAGACCTGAGAGAGAGAGACCAAGGAGAGGGACCAGAAAAAGAGAGACCAGAGAGAGAGAGACCAGAAAGAGATAACAGAGAGACTAGAGAGAGACCAGAAAGAGATAACAGAGAGACTAGAGAGAGACCAGAGAAAGAGAGACCAGGGAGAGAGAGACCAGAGAGAGAGAATAGAAAGAGAGAGCACAGAGACATATATCTGGATCAGTGACTCACTCCTCGACCTCAGAGATGAAGCTGGTGGTGAAGGCTCCGGGCGTCTGCAGCTGATCTGAGACCTGTCCCTGGAACAGCAGCCCGTCCTGAGCCATCCTCACCAGCAGGAGGCGCACTATCTCCCCCAGGTACATCCCACTGATCATCTTCTCAAATCTGCACACACACACACACACACAGAGACACACACACACACACACACACACACAGACACACACACACACACACACACACACACACACACACAGACACACACACACACACACACACACAGACACACACACACACAAGCACACACAAGCACACACACACAGAGACACACACACACAGACACACACAGAGACACACACACACACACAGACACACACACACACACACACACAGAGACACACACACACACACACACAAGCACACACACACAGAGAGACACACACACACACACACACACAGACACACACACACACAAGCACACACAAGCACACACACACAGAGAGACACACACACACAGAGACACAGACACACACACACACACAAGCACACACACACACACACAACCACACAGAGACACACACACACACACACACACACACAGACACACACACACACACACACACACACACACACACAGAGACACAGACACACACACACACACAGAGACACAGACACACACACACAGACACACACGCACACACACACAGAGAGACACACACACACACACACAGACACACACACACACACGCACACACAGACACGCACACACACACGCACACACACACACACAGACACGCACACACACACAACTATTGTTGCTGTGGACAATCCAAGACAAGAGGATTTAGCATCAGGGAGACACCAGAGAGAGGCCAGAGAGAGACCAGAGAGAGACCAGAGAGAGTCCAGAGAGGGACCAGAGAGAGACCAGAGAGAGACCAGAGAGAGACCAGAGAGAGACCAGAGAGAGACCAGAGAGAGTCCAGAGAGGGACCAGAGAGAGACCAGAGAGAGACCAGAGAGAGACCAGAGAGAGACCAGAGAGAGAGACCAGAGAGAGACCAGAGAGAGGCCAGAGAGAGACCAGAGAGAGACCAGAGAGAGACCAGAGAGAGACCAGAGAGAGACCAGAGAGAGAGAGACCAGAGAGAGAGACCAGAGAGAGGCCAGAGAGAGACCAGAGAGAGACCAGAGAGAGACCAGAGAGAGACCAGAGAGAGACCAGAGAGAGCCAGAGAGAGACCAGAGAGAGACCAGAGAGAGGACCAGAGAGAGACCAGAGAGAGGCCAGAGAGAGCCAGAGAGAGAGCCAGAGAGAGACCAGAGAGAGAGACCAGAGAGAGAGCCAGAGAGAGAGACCAGAGAGAGAGACCAGAGAGAGAGACCAGAGAGAGAGACCAGAGAGAGACCAGAGAGAGAGACCAGAGAGAGACCAGAGAGAGAGACCAGAGAGAGACCAGAGAGAGACCAGAGAGAGACCAGAGAGAGAGACCAGAGAGAGACCAGAGAGAGAGACCAGAGAGAGAGACCAGAGAGAGACCAGAGAGAGAGACCAGAGAGAGACCAGAGAGAGACCAGAGAGAGAGACCAGAGAGAGAGACCAGAGAGAGACCAGAGAGAGACCAAAGAGAGACCAGAGAGAGACCAAAGAGAGAGACCAGAGAGAGAGCCAGAGAGAGAGACCAGAGAGAGAGACCAGAGAGAGACCAGAGAGAGACCAGAGAGAGAGACCAGAGAGAGACCAGAGAGAGACCAGAGAGGGACCAGAGAGAGAGACCAGAGAGAGAGACCAGAGAGACCAGAGAGAGACCAGAGAGAGAGACCAGAGAGAGAGACCAGAGAGAGAGACCAGAGAGAGAGACCAGAGAGAGACCAGAGGGACACCAGAGAGAGAGACCAGAGAGAGACCAGAGAGAGACCAGAGAGAGACCAGAGAGAGAGACCAGAGAGAGACCAGAGAGAGACCAGAGAGAGACCAGAGAGAGCCAGAGAGAGACCAGAGAGAGACCAGAGAGAGAGACCAGAGAGAGACCAGAGAGGGACCAGAGAGAGACCAGAGAGGGACCAGAGAGGGACCAGAGAGAGACCAGAGAGAGAGACCAGGGAGAGAGACCAGAGAGAGACCAGAGAGAGACCAGAGAGAGAGACCAGAGAGAGACCAGAGAGAGAGACCAGAGAGAGGCCAGAGAGAGACCAGAGAGAGAGACCAGAGAGAGGACCAGAGAGAGACCAGAGAGAGAGACCAGAGAGAGAGACCAGAGAGAGAGACCAGAGAGAGACCAGAGAGAGGCCAGAGAGAGACCAAAAGGAGAGAGACCAGAGAGAGAGACCAGAGAGAGAGACCAGAGAGAGACCAGAGAGAGACCAGAGAGAGACCAAAAGGAGAGACCAGAGAGAGACCAAAAGGAGAGAGACCAGAGAGAGAGGCCAGAGAGAGAGACCAGAGAGAGAGACCAGAGAGAGACCAGAGAGAGACCAGAAGAGGGACCAGAGAGAGAGACCAGAGAGAGACCAGAGAGAGACCAGAGAGAGACCAGAGAGAGACCAGAGAGAGACCAGAGAGAGACCAGAGAGAGACCAGAGAGAGACCAGAGAGAGACCAGAGAGAGAGAGAGAGAGACCAGAGAGAGACCAGAGAGAGACCAGAGAGAGAGACCAGAGAGAGAGAGACCAGAGAGGGACCAGAGAGGGACCAGAGAGAGACCAGAGAGGGACCAGAGAGAGAGAGAGAGAGACCAGAGAGAGAGATCAGAGAGAGAGACCAGAGAGAGGCCAGAGAGAGGCCAGAGAGAGACCAGAGAGAGACCAGAGAGAGACCAGAGAGAGAGACCAGAGAGAGACCAGAGAGAGACCAGAGAGAGACCAGAGAGAGACCAGAGAGAGAGAGAGAGACCAGAGAGAGACCAGAGAGAGACCAGAGAGAGACCAGAGAGAGAGTAGAGAGAGAGACCAGAGAGAGACCAGAGAGAGACCAGAGAGAGACCAGAGAGAGAGACCAGAGAGAGAGCAGAGAGAGACCAGAGAGAGAGACCAGAGAGAGACCAGAGAGAGACCAGAGAGAGACCAGAGAGAGAGACCAGAGAGAGACCAGAGAGAGACCAGAGAGAGAGACCAGAGAGAGACCAGAGAGGGACCAGAGAGAGACCAGAGAGAGACCAGAGAGGGACCAGAGAGAGACCAGAGAGAGAGAGGAGACTGATGGATGTTTTGTTGCAGAGAAGTGATTGATCTGATCGATGATGACGAGGAGGACTCTGTGTCTTTGATCCACGTCAGTAACTCTCCCATCAGAGCCTTCACTCCCATCTCCGAGGCCCGCGACTGCCTCATCGACTTCAGGAACAACCGCAGCAAGAGAGCCAGGCCCAGAGCGGGAGCCAAGCCTGGAGCCAAGAGGAGGTGAGGACCACGAGGAGACCGGGAGGAGACTGTGAGGAGACTGGATCATCACGAGACCAACGTGCTCTGCAATACTTCTTCTTTCAAGGCTATTTTAATATTGTGTCACCCACAGACTGTGTTACAGATGCTACATGCTAACACAGACTGTATACAGATGCTACATGCTAACACAGACTGTATACAGATGCTACATGCTAACACAGACTGTATACAGATGCTACATGCTAACACAGACTGTATACAGATGCTACATGCTAACACAGGCTGTATACAGATGCTACATGCTAACACAGACTGTATACAGATGCTACATGCTAACACAGACTGTATACAGATGCTACATGCTAACACAGACTGTATACAGATGCTACATGCTAACACAGACTGTATACAGATGCTACATGCTAGCACAGACTGTATACAGATGCTACATGCTAACACAGACTGTATACAGATGCTACATGCTAACACAGACTGTATACAGATGCTACATGCTAACACAGACTGTGTTACAGATGCTACATGCTAACACAGACTGTATACAGATGCTACATGCTAACACAGGCTGTATACAGATGCTACATGCTAACACAGACTGTATACAGATGCTACATGCTAACACAGACTGTATACAGATGCTACATGCTAACACAGACTGTATACAGATGCTACATGCTAACACAGACTGTATACAGATGCTACATGCTAACACAGACTGTATACAGATGCTACATGCTAACACAGACTGTATACAGATGCTACATGCTAACACAGACTGTATACAGATGCTACATGCTAACACAGACTGTATACAGATGCTACATGCTAACACAGACTGTATACAGATGCTACATGCTAACACAGACTGTGTTACAGATGCTACATGCTAACACAGACTGTATACAGATGCTACATGCTAACACAGGCTGTATACAGATGCTACATGCTAACACAGACTGTATACAGATGCTACATGCTAACACAGACTGTATACAGATGCTACATGCTAACACAGACTGTATACAGATGCTACATGCTAACACAGGCTGTATACAGATGCTACATGCTAACACAGGCTGTATACAGATGCTACATGCTAACACAGACTGTATACAGATGCTACATGCTAACACAGGCTGTATACAGATGCTACATGCTAACACAGACTGTATACAGATGCTACATGCTAACACAGACTGTATACAGATGCTACATGCTAACACAGACTGTTTACAGATGCTACATGCTAACACAGACTGTATACAGATGCTACATGCTAACACAGGCTGTATACAGATGCTACATGCTAACACAGACTGTATACAGATGCTACATGCTAACACAGGCTGTATACAGATGCTACATGCTAACACAGACTGTATACAGATGCTACATGCTAACACAGACTGTATACAGATGCTACATGCTAACACAGACTGTATACAGATGCTACATGCTAACACAGGCTGTATACAGATGCTACATGCTAACACAGACTGTATACAGATGCTACATGCTAACACAGACTGTATACAGATGCTACATGCTAACACAGACTGTATACAGAATGCTACATGCTAACACAGACTGTATACAGATGCTACATGCTAACACAGACTGTATACAGATGCTACATGCTAACACAGACTGCATACAGATGCTACATGCTAACACAGACTGTATACAGATGCTACATGCTAACACAGACTGTATACAGATGCTACATGCTAACACAGACTGTATACAGATGCTACATGCTAACACAGGCTGTATACAGATGCTACATGCTAACACAGACTGTATACAGATGCTACATGCTAACACAGACTGTATACAGATGCTACATGCTAACACAGACTGTATACAGATGCTACATGCTAACACAGGCTGTATACAGATGCTACATGCTAACACAGACTGTATACAGATGCTACATGCTAACACAGACTGTATACAGATGCTACATGCTAACACAGACTGTATACAGATGCTAATGCTAACACAGACTGTTTACAGATGCTACATGCTAACACAGACTGTATACAGATGCTAATGCTAACACAGACTGTATACAGATGCTACATGCTAACACAGACTGTATACAGATGCTACATGCTAACACAGGCTGTATACAGATGCTACATGCTAACACAGACTGTATACAGATGCTACATGCTAACACAGACTGTATACAGATGCTAATGCTAACACAGACTGTTTACAGATGCTACATGCTAACACAAGACTGTATACAGATGCTACATGCTAACACAGACTGTATACAGATGCTACATGCTAACACAGACTGTTTACAGATGCTACATGCTAACACAGACTGTATACAGATGCTACATGCTAACACAGACTGTATACAGATGCTACATGCTAACACAGGCTGTATACAGATGCTACATGCTAACACAGACTGTATACAGATGCTACATGCTAACACAGACTGTATACAGATGCTACATGCTAACACAGACTGTTTACAGATGCTACATGCTAACACAGACTGTATACAGATGCTACATGCTAACACAGACTGTATACAGATGCTACATGCTAACACAGACTGTATACAGATGCTACATGCTAACACAGACTGTATACAGATGCTACATGCTAACACAGACTGTATACAGATGCTACATGCTAACACAGACTGTATACAGATGCTACATGCTAACACAGGCTGTATACAGATGCTACATGCTAACACAGACTGTATACAGATGCTACATGCTAACACAGGCTGTATACAGATGCTACATGCTAACACAGGCTGTATACAGATGCTACATGCTAACACAGACTGTATACAGATGCTACATGCTAACACAGGCTGTATACAGATGCTACATGCTAACACAGACTGTATACAGATGCTAATGCTAACACAGACTGTTTACAGATGCTACATGCTAACACAGACTGTATACAGATGCTACATGCTAACACAGACTGTATACAGATGCTACATGCTAACACAGACTGTTTACAGATGCTACATGCTAACACAGACTGTATACAGATGCTACATGCTAACACAGACTGTATACAGATGCTACATGCTAACACAGACTGTATACAGATGCTACATGCTAACACAGACTGTATACAGATGCTACATGCTAACACAGGCTGTATACAGATGCTACATGCTAACACAGACTGTATACAGATGCTACATGCTAACACAGACTGTATACAGATGCTACATGCTAACACAGACTGTATACAGATGCTACATGCTAACACAGTGTCTTTACCAATCAGACCCCAATCAAGTGGACCAGGAGGAGTAAGTGCTCAGGGAAGTGCTCATGGTGAAGTTTGGCTCTGACGACAGTATTGACGTACTCCTCAGACAAACCATTTTAGGCTTAAACCTGTGTTTTTTCTCTTTCTCTAATCTCTCTCTGATCTTGTCTTTGTAAATACAGGTATGAGCCATATAAGGATTGACCAATCGGAGGCCTTCAATCGAAACTCCAGCTTGCCTTAGCAACCACCTTAGCAACACGTCTGCATGAAGCTAACATCGCGGAACAAATGCCCATATAAGGACTCCAGCTTATGATCCAAACGGCTTCTACTGCATTAATGCTAACACTGTGATGTCACACTGTGGTGATGTCACATTGTGGTGATGTCACACTGTGGTGATGTCACATTGTGGTGATGTCACACTGTGGTGATGTCACACTGTGGTGATGTCACACTGTGGTGATGTCACACTGTGGTGATGTCACATTGTGGTGATGTCACACTGTGGTGATGTCACACTGTGGTGATGTCACACTGTGGTGATGTCACACTGTGGTGATGTCACATTGTGGTGATGTCACTGGTCTCTTCTGTTTCAATGTTATTTCTTTGTCAATATTGTTTTGAAATTATCTTTTATTTTTTTACATAAGAGTGATGCATTTAACACCATGAATCTGTGTGTGTGTGTGTGTGTGTGTGTGTGTCTGTATGAGTGTGTGTGTGTGTGTGTCTGTATGAGAGTGTGTGTGTGTGTGTCTGTGAGCGTGTATGTGTGTGTGTATGAGAGTGTGTGTGTGTGTGTCTGTGAGCGTGTATGTGTGTGTGTATGAGAGTGTGTGTGTCTGAGCGTGTATGTGTGTGTGTGTGTGTGAGAGTGTGTGAGCGTGTATGAGAGTGTGTGTCTGTATGAGAGTGTGTGTGTGTCCTTTTAGGGCAGAAAACGGTTCCTATGAGTTTGAAAAGTAGCATTTGGGCAGAAGGGTGGGGGCCGTGTCACAGATACAGTGTTGCAGAATGTCTTTCACAAACTGAAACTTCATCTGAAGCAATCTCTGTTTAGCAACTGTTTCTGTTGCCATGGAGACGACACTGTTAGCTGAAACACCATCTGTACCATCAACGAGAACAATAAACACATTTTGTACCAGAAAACTTTTCCTTTGTTATTATTGATTATGGACTGAGGCCATAGACCCAGGACTGAGGCTGTAGACCCAGGACTGAGGCTGTAGACCCAGGACTGAGGCTGTAGACCCAGGACTGAGGCTGTAGACCCAGGACTGAGGCTGTAGACCCAGGACTGAAGCTGTAGACCCAGGACTGAGGCCGTAGACCCAGGACTGAGGCTGTAGACCCAGGACTGAGGCTGTAGACCCAGGACTGAGGCTGTAGACCCAGGACTGAGGCTGTAGACCCAGGACTGAAGCTGTAGACCCAGGACTGAGGCCGTAGACCCAGGACTGAGGCTGTAGACCCAGGACTGAGTCTGTAGACCCAGGACCGAGGCTGTAGACCCAGGACTGAGTCTGTAGACCCAGGACCGAGGCTGTAGACCCAGGACCGAGGCTTTAGACCCAGGACTGAAGCTGTAGACCCAGGACTGAGGCCGTAGACCCAGGACTGAGGCTGTAGACCCAGGACTGAGTCTGTAGACCCAGGACCGAGGCTGTAGACCCAGGACTGAGGCTGTAGACCCAGGACTGAGGCTGTAGACCCAGGACTGAGGCTGTAGACCCAGGACTGAGGCTGTAGACCGTACCATGTGCTGTAGACCCAGGACTGAGGCTGTAGACCCAGGACTGAGGCTGTAGACCGTACCATGTGCTGTAGACCAGCCTCTCTCTTGTGGGAGTTTCCAGACTGACAGCGCGGAAGAGGCGCACTGAGCAGAGCGACAGCAGCAGGTAAAACTTTATCATCATCAGCCTCAGACTCAAACTTTAACTTTAACTTTAACTTTAACTTTAGCTCAGATAAACTAACTTTGGGAGAAACGAGAAGGATTTACAGTTGACATAGAATTGGATCAAATTAATTGAGTGGAACATCGTAATTTTTTGGACCAGAGAGAGACAGACCGGAGAGAGAGACCAGAGAGAGAGACCAGAGAGAGACCAGAGAGAGACAGATCGGAGAGAGAGACCAGAGAGAGAGACCGGAGAGAGACAGACCGGAGAGAGAGACCAGAGAGAGAGACCAGAGAGAGACCAGAGAGAGACAGATCGGAGAGAGAGACCAGAGAGAGAGACCGGAGAGAGACAGACCGGAGAGAGAGACCAGAGAGAGAGACCAGAGAGAGACCAGAGAGAGAGACCGGAGAGAGAGACTAGAGAGACCAGAGAGAGACACCAGAGACAGATCAGAGAGAGAGACCGGAGAGAGAGACCAGAGAGAGAGACTGGAGACAGAGTCTAGAGAGAGAGACCAGAGAGAGAGACTGGAGACAGAGTCTAGAGAGAGAGACTGGAGAGAATGTATTATTCTATTTTAATAAACTTCTCTTCTCTGAGTCTGTGTCTGACTTTACAGGACGAACTGGTTTGTGCGTCACCTCAGGCGCATATTCAAAAGTACTCTCAATGATGTCACGTTGTGTTTATGTACGCGCCCTGTGTGGGTGCGTGCGTGCGTGCGTGCGTGCGTGTGTCGGAAGATTACAATTATAAATGAGGAGTGGAGCTCCCTTATAGATAGAGGAGCTCCGAGTAGAGCCACTGCTCCTCCACGTGGAGCTCATCTGTTTGGGAGGCCTCCTGGTCTCCTCTGAGGAGGTGTTCTGGGCCTGTCCCATCGGGAGGAGACCAGAGGAAGACCCAGGATTCCCCCAGATGAGCTGGAGGAGGTGTCTGTGGAGTGGGAAGTCTGTGTCTGCTCAGACCGCTACTGCCTGCGCTAATGGGCAACGGATACAGCGGAAGAATAGATATGTAGATATCTCAAGGTTTCAGAGAATCAGAAGAGCAGGGGAGAGAGAACACAGCCCTGTGGGGCTCCTGTGTTTATAATCCGAGAGTCAGAGAGTCCTGCAGGTGGAGCAGGTGGAGCAGGAGGAGCAGGTGGAGCAGCTGGAGCAGGAGGAGCAGCTGGAGCAGGTGGAGCAGGAGGAGCAGGAGGAGCAGGTGGAGCGGGTGGAGCAGGAGGAGCAGGTGGAGCAGGTGGAGCGGGTGGAGCAGGAGGAGCAGGTGGAGCAGGTGGAGCAGGAGGAGCAGGTGGAGCAGGTGGAGCAGGAGGAGCAGGTGGAGCAGGTGGAGCAGGAGGAGCAGGTGGAGCAGGAGGAGCAGGTGGAGCAGGAGGAGCAGGAGGAGCTGGTGGAGCAGGTGGAGCAGGAGGAGCAGGTGGAGCAGGAGGAGCAGGTGGAGCAGGAGGAGCAGGTGGAGCAGGTGGAGCAGGAGGAGCAGGTGGAGCAGGAGGAGCAGGAGGAGCAGGTGGAGCAGGAGGAGCAGGAGGAGCTGGTGGAGCAGGAGGAGCAGGTGGAGCAGCTGGAGCAGGAGGAGCAGCTGGAGCAGGAGGAGCAGCTGGAGCAGGTGGAGCAGGTGGAGCAGCTGGAGCAGGAGGAGCAGGTGGAGCAGGAGGAGCAGGTGGAGCAGGAGGAGCAGGTGGAGCAGGAGGAGCAGGAGGAGCTGGTGGAGCAGGAGGAGCAGGTGGAGCAGGTGGAGCAGCTGGAGCAGGTGGAGCAGGTGGAGCAGCTGGAGCAGGAGGAGCAGCTGGAGCAGGAGGAGCAGGTGGAGCAGGAGGAGCAGGTGGAGCAGGAGGAGCAGGTGGAGCAGGAGGAGCAGGAGGAGCTGGTGGAGCAGGAGGAGCAGGTGGAGCAGCTGGAGCAGGAGGAGCAGCTGGAGCAGGAGGAGCAGGTGGAGCAGGAGGAGCAGGTGGAGCAGGAGGAGCAGGTGGAGCAGGAGGAGCAGGTGGAGCGGGTGGAGCAGGAGGAGCGGGAGGAGCAGGTGGAGCAGGAGGAGCGGGTGGAGCAGGAGGAGCAGGTGGAGCAGGTGGAGCGGGTGGAGCAGGAGGAGCAGGAGGAGCAGGTGGAGCAGGAGGAGCGGGTGGAGCAGGTGGAGCAGGAGGAGCAGGAGGAGCAGGTGGAGCAGGTGGAGCAGGTGGAGCAGGAGGAGCAGGTGGAGCAGGAGGAGCAGGTGGAGCAGGTGGAGCAGGAGGAGCAGGTGGAGCAGGTGGAGCAGGAGGAGCAGGTGGAGCAGGAGGAGCAGGTGGAGCAGGAGGAGCAGGAGGAGCTGGTGGAGCAGGAGGAGCAGGTGGAGCAGCTGGAGCAGGAGGAGCAGCTGGAGCAGGAGGAGCAGCTGGAGCAGGAGGAGCAGCTGGAGCAGGTGGAGCAGGTGGAGCAGCTGGAGCAGGAGGAGCAGGTGGAGCAGGAGGAGCAGGTGGAGCAGGAGGAGCAGGTGGAGCAGGAGGAGCAGGAGGAGCTGGTGGAGCAGGAGGAGCAGGTGGAGCAGGTGGAGCAGCTGGAGCAGGTGGAGCAGGTGGAGCAGCTGGAGCAGGAGGAGCAGGTGGAGCAGGTGGAGCAGGAGGAGCAGGTGGAGCAGGAGGAGCAGGTGGAGCAGGAGGAGCAGGAGGAGCTGGTGGAGCAGGAGGAGCAGGTGGAGCAGCTGGAGCAGGAGGAGCAGCTGGAGCAGGAGGAGCAGCTGGAGCAGGAGGAGCAGGTGGAGCAGGAGGAGCAGGTGGAGCAGGAGGAGCAGGTGGAGCAGGAGGAGCAGGTGGAGCGGGTGGAGCAGGAGGAGCGGGAGGAGCAGGTGGAGCAGGAGGAGCGGGTGGAGCAGGAGGAGCAGGTGGAGCAGGTGGAGCGGGTGGAGCAGGAGGAGCAGGAGGAGCAGGTGGAGCAGGAGGAGCGGGTGGAGCAGGAGGAGCAGGTGGAGCAGGAGGAGCAGGTGGAGCAGGAGGAGCAGGAGGAGCAGGTGGAGCAGGTGGAGCAGGTGGAGCAGGAGGAGCAGGTGGAGCAGGAGGAGCAGGTGGAGCAGGTGGAGCAGGTGGAGCAGGAGGAGCGGGTGGAGCAGGAGGAGCAGGTGGAGCAGCTGGAGCAGGAGGAGCAGCTGGAGCAGGAGGAGCAAGTGGAGCAGGTGGAGCAGCTGGAGCAGGAGGAGCAGCTGGAGCAGGAGGAGCAGGTGGAGCAGGAGGAGCAGGTGGAGCAGGAGGAGCAGGTGGAGCAGGAGGAGCAGGTGGAGCAGGTGGAGCAGGGGGAGCAGGAGGAGCAGGAGGAGCAGGAGGAGCAGGTGGAGCAGGAGGAGCAGGAGGAGCAGGTGGAGCAGGTGGAGCAGGGGGAGCAGGAGGAGCAGGAGGAGCAGGTGGAGCAGGAGGAGCAGGAGGAGCAGGAGGAGCAGGTGGAGCAGGAGGAGCGGGTGGAGCAGGAGGAGCAGGAGGAGCAGGTGGAGCAGGAGGAGCAGGTGGAGCAGGAGGAGCGGGTGGAGCAGGAGGAGCAGGTGGAGCAGGAGGAGCAGGTGGAGCAGGAGGAGCAGGTGGAGCAGGTGGAGCAGGAGGAGCAGGTGGAGCAGGAGGAGCAGGTGGAGCAGGTGGAGCAGGAGGAGCGGGGGGAGCAGGAGGAGCAGGTGGAGCAGCTGGAGCAGGAGGAGCAGGTGGAGCAGGAGGAGCAGGTGGAGCAGCTGGAGCAGGTGGAGCAGGAGGAGCGGGTGGAGCAGGAGGAGCAGCTGGAGCAGCTGGAGGAGGAGGAGCAGGTGGAGCAGGAGGAGCAGGTGGAGTAGGGGGAGCAGGAGGAGCAGGAGGAGCAGGTGGAGCAGGAGGAGCGGGTGGAGCAGGAGGAGCAGGAGGAGCAGGTGGAGCAGGAGGAGCGGGTGGAGCAGGTGGAGCAGGAGGAGCAGGAGGAGCAGGTGGAGCAGGAGGAGCAGGAGGAGCAGGTGGAGCAGGAGGAGCGGGTGGAGCAGGAGGAGCAGGTGGAGCAGGAGGAGCAGGTGGAGCAGGAGGAGCAGGTGGAGCAGGTGGAGCAGGAGGAGCAGGTGGAGCAGGAGGAGCAGGTGGAGCAGGAGGAGCAGGAGGAGCAGGTGGAGCAGGTGGAGCAGGGGGAGCAGGAGGAGCAGGAGGAGCAGGTGGAGCAGGAGGAGCAGGAGGAGCAGGAGGAGCAGGTGGAGCAGGAGGAGCGGGTGGAGCAGGAGGAGCAGGAGGAGCAGGTGGAGCAGGAGGAGCAGGTGGAGCAGGAGGAGCGGGTGGAGCAGGAGGAGCAGGTGGAGCAGGAGGAGCAGGTGGAGCAGGAGGAGCAGGTGGAGCAGGTGGAGCAGGAGGAGCAGGTGGAGCAGGAGGAGCAGGTGGAGCAGGTGGAGCAGGAGGAGCGGGTGGAGCAGGAGGAGCAGGTGGAGCAGCTGGAGCAGGAGGAGCAGGTGGAGCAGGAGGAGCAGGTGGAGCAGCTGGAGCAGGTGGAGCAGGAGGAGCGGGTGGAGCAGGAGGAGCAGCTGGAGCAGCTGGAGGAGGAGGAGCAGGTGGAGCAGGAGGAGCAGGTGGAGTAGGGGGAGCAGGAGGAGCAGGAGGAGCAGGTGGAGCAGGAGGAGCGGGTGGAGCAGGAGGAGCAGGAGGAGCAGGTGGAGCAGGAGGAGCGGGTGGAGCAGGTGGAGCAGGAGGAGCAGGAGGAGCAGGTGGAGCAGGAGGAGCAGGAGGAGCAGGTGGAGCAGGAGGAGCGGGTGGAGCAGGAGGAGCAGGTGGAGCAGGAGGAGCAGGTGGAGCAGGAGGAGCAGGAGGAGCAGGTGGAGCAGGAGGAGCAGGAGGAGCAGGAGGAGCAGGTGGAGCTGGGAGAGCTTGTCCTGGAGCAGGGATGGCAGGATCGTGTTGAAGGCAGCAGCAGCAGCAGCAGCAGCAGCAGTAGCAGTAGTAGTAGCAGTAGCAGCAGCAGCAGCAGTAGCAGTAGTAGTAGCAGTAGCAGCAGCAGCAGCAGCAGCAGTAGCAGTAGCAGTAGTAGCAGCAGCAGCAGTAGTTTTGAAGAAGATGACAAAGTCTGGGATAGTGTCTTTAATTCAGACAGAAGACATGTTTTATTGTCGATGGTAGAGACAGAACAAAGACGTTACAGAATGTAAGTGATAATATACAGCGGAGGAATAACACCGTCCAATCAGCTTTCACCGCGGGGTCAGTAGCTTTGGCCTTCTGCAGTGGAGAAGTACTGCCTTCACTCCAATCAGCTTTCACCGCGGGGTCAGTAGCTTTGGCCTTCTGCAGTGGAGAAGTACTGCCTTCACTCCAATCAGCTTTCACCGCGGGGTCAGTAGCTTTGGCCTTCTGCAGTGGAGAAGTACTGCCTTCACTCCAATCAGCTTTCACCGCGGGGTCAGTAGCTTTGGCCTTCTGCAGTGGAGAAGTACTGCCTTCACTCCAATCAGCTTTCACCGTGGGGTCAGTAGCTTTGGCCTTCTGCAGTGGAGAAGTACTGCCTTCACTCCAATCAGCTTTCACCGCGGGGTCAGTAGCTTTGGCCTTCTGCAGTGGAGAAGTACTGCCTTCACTCCAATCAGCTTTCACCGTGGGGTCAGTAGCTTTGGCCTTCTGCAGTGGAGAAGTACTGCCTTCACTCCAATCAGCTTTCACCGTGGGGTCAGTAGCTTTGGCCTTCTGCAGTGGAGAAGTACTGCCTTGTGCATATGTTAGAATGATGAGTTAGAACTTTAACCACAGCTGCTTCAAAGTGTCATGGAATACCTAAACATACAAACTGAACTCAGAAAGGCCTTGTTCAGACCGGGATCCGAACCCAGCACCTTCTTGCTGAGAAGCGAGAATGCGAACCACTCAGCCACCTAGAGCAAAGAGGGAATTACTCCAGAGAGAGACTAGTTAGGTAGACAAGAGAGAGAGACCAGGGAGAGAGACCACAGCGGGAGAGACCAGGGAGAGAGACCAGGGAGAGAGACCAGAGAGAGAGACCAGAGAGAGACCACAGCGAGAGAGACCACAGCGAGAGACCACAGCGGGAGAGACCAGAGAGAGAGACCAGAGAGAGAGACCAGGGAGAGAGACCACAGCGGGAGAGACCAGGGAGAGAGACCAGAGAGAGAGACCAGAGAGAGAGACCAGGGAGAGAGACCACAGCGGGAGAGACCAGGGAGAGAGACCAGAGAGAGAGACCAGAGAGAGAGACCAGAGAGAGAGACCAGGGAGAGAGACCACAGCGGGAGAGACCAGGGAGAGAGACCAGGGAGAGAGACCAGAGAGAGAGACCAGAGAGAGACCACAGCGAGAGAGACCAGAGAGAGAGACCAGGGAGAGAGACCAGAGAGAGACCAGAGAGAGACCACAGCGAGAGAGACCAGGGAGAGACAAGAGGGAGAGAGACCAGAGAGAGAGACCAGAGAGAGAGACCAGAGAGAGAGACCAGAGAGAGAGACCAGAGAGAGACCACAGCGAGAGAGACCAGAGAGAGAGACCAGGGAGAGAGACCACAGCGGGAGAGACCAGGGAGAGAGACCAGAGAGAGAGACCGGAGAGAGACCACAGCGAGAGAGACCAGAGAGAGAGACCACAGCGAGAGAGACCAGAGAGAGAGACCAGAGAGAGACCACAGCGGGAGAGACGAGGGAGAGACAAGAGGGAGAGAGACCAGAGAGAGAGACCAGAGAGAGAGAGAGAGGCCAGAGAGAGAGACTAGTGAGAGAGACCAGGGAGAGAGACCAGAGAGAGACCAGAGAGAGACCAGAGAGAGACCAGAGAGAGACCAGAGAGAGACCAGAGGGAGACCAGAGAGAGACCAGAGAGAGACCAGAGAGAGAGACCAGAGAGAGACCAGAGAGAGACCAGAGAGAGACCAGAGAGAGACCAGAGAGAGACCAGAGAGAGAGACCAGAGAGAGACCAGAGAGAGACCAGAGAGAGACCAGAGAGAGACCAGAGAGAGACCAGAGAGAGACCAGAGAGAGACCAGAGAGAGACCAGAGAGAGACCAGAGAGAGACCAGAGAGAGACCAGAGAGAGACCAGAGAGAGAGACCAGAGAGAGAGACCAGAGAGAGACCAGAGAGAGACCAGAGAGAGACCAGAGAGAGACCAGAGAGAGAGACCAGAGAGAGACCAGAGAGAGACCAGAGAGAGACCAGAGAGAGACCAGAGAGAGAGACCAGAGAGAGACCAGAGAGAGACCAGAGAGAGACCAGAGAGAGACCAGAGAGAGACCAGAGAGAGACCAGAGAGAGACCAGAGAGAGAGACCAGAGAGAGACCAGACCAGAGATTATTCAAGACCAAATTGGTCTGAGTTAGAGGAGTCAACAGAAGTCAAACTTCACCATGAGCACTTCTCTGTTGGGCTTTATTGAGCTAGCATGTTAGCATTGTCCATCTGTATACCTTGTTGTTCTTCTTTCAGGTGAGCCCAGAGATGAAGAGGAGCAGTCACAGAATGGAGGACGACCAGACTTTGGCCGAGGTAAATCTGCAGAATCTGGTTTTAAAGTTTTGGGGTTCAGTCATGTCTGAGATGGAAGAGGATAAATCTACTGAACATTACAACAGGAACCAACACACAGATGGGACCAAGTGGGGTCTCCTGGTCCCTAGTGTCAAGTCTGGGTCTGGGGCCTATCCTGGTGGCCCCTGTTATGTCCTCTACTCCTTCTCAGGCTTAAGTCTCGACTCGACACTACTCTACTCTACTCTACTCTACTCTACTCTACTCTACTCTACTCTACTCTACTCTACTCTACTCTACTCTACTCTACTCTACTCTACTCTACTCAACTCTACTCTACTCTACTCTACTCTACTCTACTCGACTCGACTCTACTCTACTCTACTCTACACTACTCTACTCTACTCTACTCTACACTACACTACTCTACTCTACTCTACTCTACACTACTCTACTCTACTCTACTCTACTCTACTCTACTCTACTCTACTCTACTCTACTCTACTATACTCAACTCTACTCTACTCTACTCTACTCTACTCTACACTACTCTACACTACACTACTCTACTCTACTCTACTCTACTCTACACTACTCTACTCTACTCTACTCTACACTACTCTACACTACTCTACTCTACTCTACTCTACTCTACTCTACACTACTCTACACTACTCTACTCTACACTACTCTACTCTACTCTACTCTACTCTACACTACTCTACACTACTCTACTCTACTCTACTCTACTCTACACTACTCTACTCTACTCTACTCTACACTACTCTACTCTACTCTACTCTACTCTACTCTACACTACTCTACTCTACTCTACTCTACTCTACTCTACTCTACACTACTCTACTCTACTCTACACTACTCTACACTACTCTACTCTACTCTACTCTACTCTACACTACTCTACACTACTCTACTCTACTCTACTCTACTCTACACTACTCTACACTACTCTACTCTACTCTACTCTACTCTACTCTACACTACTCTACTCTACTCTACTCTACTCTACACTACTCTACTCTACTCTACTCTACTCTACTCTACTCTACTCTACTCTACTCTACTCTACTCTACACTACTCTACTCTACTCTACTCTACTCTACTCTACTCTACTCTACTGTACTCTCAGAGTGCTGCTGGAAGCCATGGTTGCCAAGGAATTTCCCTGATCACTGGTTTGTTGTTGGTTGGTTGCTAGGATACAGTACCAGATAAAGTGGGGATGGTGGAAACGAGGCTCTGGGACCGTTGCGTAAAGAACAACGTCTGTTTTTTGTTTGTTTTTACAGTCGACAAGTTTCAACAACGTCTGAGATTCATTCATCTCTCTTTTTATGAAGAAAGAGAGAGAGTGAGCTGCAGTCGTCGTAGTTACAATAGTATAGTGCGTGTATTAAAGGCCTAATCTGAAGCTGATGTCTTCATCACGTCTTCGTCTCTGATGTTGAAACTCGTCTTCGTCAGTAGTTTTCCACTGGATCAGAGCCACGCCTCGGTCCTGTCTCCACATGTTGAAACACACTCTGTTCGTTTCCATGGTAGTGACCCAGGACTGAGGCTATAGACCCAGGACTGAGGCTGTAGATCCAGGACTGAGGCTGTAGATCCAGGACTGAGGCTGTAGACCCAGGACTGAGGCTGTAGACCCAGGACTGAGGCTGTAGATCCAGGACTGAGGCTGTAGACCCAGGACTGAGGCTATAGACCCAGGACTGAGGCTGTAGACCCAGGACTGAGGCTGTAGACCCAGGACTGAGGCTGTAGATCCAGGACTGAGGCTATAGACCCAGGACTGAGGCTGTAGACCCAGGACTGAGGCTGTAGATCCAGGACTGAGGCTGTAGATCCAGGACTGAGGCTATAGACCCAGGACTGAGGCTATAGACCCAGGACTGAGGCTGTAGATCCAGGACTGAGGCTATAGACCCAGGACTGAGGCTATAGACCCAGGACTGAGGCTGTAGACCCAGGACTGAGGCTGTAGACCCAGGACTGAGGCTGTAGATCCTTCATAACCATAAACTGAAGTAAAGAGGTCTTGAACACAGAGGAGCTGATCCACAGCAGGAGCTCGGAGCTGAGAAGTAGTACTCGAGTATTCTCACAGGTGACCCGGAGGCTGCAGTCTCTCTCTCTCTCTCTGGACTCGCTCTAAAGTACTCGAGTATTCTCACAGGTGATCCGGAGGCTGCAGTCTCTCTCTCTCTAGACTCGCTCTAAAGTACTTGAGTATTCTCACAGGTGATCCGGAGGCTGCAGTCTCTCTCTCTCTCTCTCTGGACTCGTTATAAAGTACTCGAGTATTCTCACAGGTGACCCGGAGGCTGCAGTCTCTCTCTCTCTCGCTGGACTCGCTCTAAAGTACTCGAGTATTCTCACAGGTGACCCGGAGGCTGCAGTCTCTCTCTCTCTCTCTGGACTCGCTCTAAAGTACTCGAGTATTCTCACAGGTGACCCGGAGGCTGCAGTCGCTCTCTCTCTCGCTGGACTCGCTCTAAAGTACTCGAGTATTCTCACAGGTGACCCGGAGGCTGCAGTCGCTCTCTCTCTCTATGGACTCGCTCAGAGAGATCTCGTCTCGTTTTACTCGGGACATGATCCGAGGTCTGGACAAACAAACTCATCACAAAGCTCCGGTCAAGATGCTGCCCACGTTTGTGAGAGCAACTCCGGACGGAACAGGTACTGATGATACTGATGATACTACTGATGATACTGATGATACTGATGATACTACTGATGATCCTGATGATACTGATGATTCTACTGATGATACTGATGGATACTGGTGATACTACTGATGATACTGATGATTCTACTGATGATACTGATGGATACTGATGATTCTACTGATGATACTGATGTTACTACTGATGATACTGATGATACTACTGATGATACTGATGATGATACTGATGATACTACTGATGATACTGATGATACTACTGATGATACTGATGATACTGATGATGATACTGATGATGATACTACTGATGATACTGATGATACTGATGATTCTACTGATACTACTGATGATACTGATGTTACTACTGATGATACTGATGATACTACTGATGATACTGATGATACTGATGATGATACTGATGATACTACTGATGATACTGATTATACTGATGATACTGATGATGATACTACTGATGATACTACTGATGATACTACTGATGATACTGATGATACTACTGATGATACTGATGATACTACTGATGATACTGATGATGATACTGATGATACTGATGATACTACTGATGATACTGATGTTACTACTGATGATACTGATGATACTACTGATGATACTGATGATGATACTACTGATGATACTGATGATGATACTACTGATGATAATGATGTTACTACTGCTGATACTGATGATACTGATGATACTACTGATGATACTGATGATGATACTGATGATACTACTGATGATTCTGATGATACTGATGATACTACTGATGATTCTACTGATACTACTGATGATACTGATGATACTGATGATTCTACTAATGATCCTGATGATACTACTGATGATACTGATGATTCTACTAATGATACTGATGATCCTGATGATACTACTGATGATACTGATGATACTGATTATTCTACTGCAACTCCGGACGGAACAGGTACTGATGACAGTGATGTACCAGTATCAGATGGATACTGATGATACTACTGATGATACTACTGATGATACTGATGATACTACTGATGATTCTGATGATACTGATGATACTACTGATGATTCTACTGATACTACTGATGATACTGATGATTCTACTAATGATCCTGATGATACTACTGATGATACTGATGATTCTACTAATGATACTGATGATCCTGATGATACTACTGATGATACTGATGATACTGATTATTCTACTGCAACTCCGGACGGAACAGGTACTGATGACAGTGATGTACCAGTATCAGATGGATACTGATGATACTACTGATGATACTGATGATACTGATGATACTGATTCTACTGATGATACTGATGTTACTACTGTTGATACTGATGATACTGATGTTACTACTGATGATACTGATGATACTGACGATGATACTACTGATGATACTGATGATACTGATGATAGATAGATAGATAAATGCTTTATTGTCAGATACAAGGATCCGAAATTTGTTTTGCAGTTCAGCAGCTCCGTAAAAATACAAACAAGACATACAGGTATAAGACAATTCACAAAGACATTATAAACAATTGTCCGCTCGCCATAACACACTTTGATTTTATGACTTAAGATCCTCGTTTAGCTTCAGGATGGACTGATGGACAAAGGAGTTCCTCAACCTGACTTTATTCAAATGTGGCACACGGTACCGCCGCCCTGATGGTAACAGCGCATATTCGAGGTTCAGAACATGGCCGGGGTCTGAAGTGATGTTCTTAGCCAGTCGCAGTGTGTTGCTATGGTATGCAGCCTCGTACAGTCCATCCAGGGGCTGTCCTACAATCTTTGAGCAGATTTTAATCAAGTGTCTCAGTCCAGATTTAGCAGTGACAGAGAGACAGCTGTACCACACAGCGTTACAGTACTGCAGGACACTGAGAATCACAGAAGTGAAGAACAGAAGCAACACCTGACGATACTGATGATGATACTACTGATGATACTGATTATACTGATGATACTGATGATACTGATGATACTACTGATGATACTGATGATACTACTGATGATACTGATGTTACTACTGATGATACTGATGATACTGATTATACTGATGATACTGATGATACTGATGATGATACTACTGATACTACTGATGATAATGGTGTTACTACTGATGATACTGATGATACTACTGATGATACTGATGATACTACTGATGATACTACTGATGATACTGATGATGATACTGATGATACTACTGATGATACTGATGATACTACTGATGATACTGATGTTACTACTGATGATACTGATGATACTACTGATGATACTGATGATACTACTGATGATACTGATGATGATACTGATGATACTACTGATGATACTGATGATACTACTGATGATACTGATGATACTGATGATACTACTGATGATACTGATGATACTGATGATACTACTGATGATACTGATGATTCTACTGATACTACTGATGATACTGATGATACTACTGATGATACTGATGATGATACTGATGATACTACTGATGATACTGATGATACTGATGATTCTACTGATACTACTGATGATACTGATGATACTACTGATGATACTGATGATACTACTGATGATACTGATGATACTGATGATGATACTGATGATACTACTGATGATACTGATTATACTGATGATACTGATGATGATACTACTGATGATACTACTGATGATACTGATGATACTACTGATGATACTGATGATACTACTGATGATACTGATGATACTACTGATGATACTGATGATACTACTGATGATACTGATGATACTACTGATGATACTGATGATACTACTGATGATATACTGATGATACTGATGATGATACTGATGATACTGATGATACTACTGATGATACTGATGATACTGATGATGATACTGATGATACTGATGATACTACTGATGATACTGATGATACTGATGATACTACTGATGATACTGATGATTCTACTGATACTACTGATGATACTGATGATACTACTGATGATACTGATGTTACTATTTCTTGCGTCTCCTACTCCTGGGTGAAGTCCCACCTCTCTGGTCTATCCTCTTACTGATTCTCTTCTCATGTCCTCCTCTCTGGTATCCTCCTTCTTGATCTCTCTTTGGTCCCCTCCCTCTCTCCTGGTAGCTTTCTGGGCTCCCTCTTGGTCTCCTATCTATGCGTATCTCTCCCCTACCTCCCTTCGGTCTCTCTCTGGTCTCTCTCTGCGTCCACCCTCTAGGACGGTCTAACTCTACTGCGTCTCTCTCTGGTCTCTCTCCTGGTCCTTCGTCAGATCTGAGATATTCTCTCCTCTCGTTCTCTCTCTCAGAGTCTGCTCTATCTAGGATTCCCTACCTCCGTCTTCGGTCTCTTCTTATCGCGTCTCTCGCTGGTCTTCTCTCTGTTCCTCCTCTTGGTCTCCTCTCAGGTCTACTCCTCACGCTCAGGATCATCTCTACAGGTACTCTCAGACTACTGGTCTTTTCCTGTCGCACTACTCTCTCTTAGTCTACTTCTACTGGTTCTCCTCCTCTTCAGTCTCTCTCTGCGTCCTCACTCTATTCCCGTTCTCTCCTCTTGGTCTCTTCTCATGGTCTCTCTCTAGCGCTCTCATCTCTTGGTCTCTCTTCTCGGGTCCTCTTCTTCTGGTCTCTCTCTGCACGATCCTCTCTATCTGGTCTCTCTCTGGGGTCCTCTCTTCTGGTCGTCCTCCTGTAGCTCTCTCTCCCTGGTCTCTCTCAGGTCTCTCATTCTCACTGCGTCTCTCGTCTGGTCTACTATATAAAACCTGCTAATAATCAAACCACTCTACACTCTAGCTCTCTCTTATTGGTCTCTATCCTCTGCGTCTACTGCTTTCTTTTCGAGTTGGTGTAAACCACAAACGACAGAACTTGAATTTTATATAACTTTAATCTAAATTCACATGTACAGTCACAGCATTTCAGTTGCTGTTTTTGTTATTTCCATTAAAATGCTGCCGTAACTGAACATACGTGTGTCGTGTCGCTGTGTTCGACTGAATTGTCGTGATCTCATGTGATGTGTGCTGTGTGTGTGGAGCACTTATGTGTGTGCTTTCTATGTGTGATGTGACCAGACATATAGTGTGTGTGGTGTGTGCTGAGCACTGATAGTGTGTGCCTGTTATCTCTGTCTGCCTGTGTGTGTGTGTGCTGTGTGTGTGTGTGTGTGGTTGTGTAGTGTAGTTGAACCTGCCTGGTGTGTGCGCTGTGTGTGTGACTTGTGTGTGTGATTGTGTATGTTGCTACTGTAGTGCTGTAGTGTTACTCGTCGTGTGATGACTGTGTTACTGTGACGTGCTGTGTGTCCTCCATCGTGCTGATGCTGTGCGTGTGTTCGCTGACTACGTGTGTGTGATTGTGTGTGTGCTGTGTGTGTGATGATGAGACTATGTGTGTGTGTATCGTCTGTCTGTGTGATGTGTGTACTATACTGTCCTCGTGTGGGTGTGTATCTCTTGTCTGTGTGTGAAATCGCTATGTCTCTGCTCCTCCTCGTGTCGTGTTGTGTGCGTGTGTCGTTGTGTAGTGACTGTGTCTGCTAGTGACTACTGATGCTCGTGCGGTAGTGTGTGCTGACTTGTTGTGGGTGTGCTCGTGAGTGCTTCGAGCACTATGTGTGCCACCTGTGTTTCCTCTCGTCTGTGTGTACGTGTGCCTCATCTCATTGTCCTGTGTGTGTGCTTGTCTCTGATTGTGTGTGTGTGTGTGTGTGTGTGGGAATGTGCACTTGGTTTCAACTCATGCGTGTCAGGTTCCATAAAACTGTTGATTCCACTCAAGTCATGCGGGCACCGTCGGTTTTACTTGCTTGGTGGGGAACCTTCGCACCGCAGAAAACACTGGCACGCCCCCTGGTCCAAGCCTTAATAATCAATAGGGTCTAATCGCTATTCTAACGGCTCCCTTACTGGCAAGTCTCTTGTAAAAATATGGAAAGGACCCTGTGAGAGATTATACTTTCCCTGAAAAAAGTTGTGTATTATGTTCGAGCATACCCCTGAGTGAGTTGGGTTGCACGGTGAATATCAAAGAGGGGGCACACTGAGGCAATAAGCAACTTTCAGTCCTCAGCATGGCTGGAGACAATCATGGAAGCAGCACACAACAGAGGACAATCAGTGTCGGGCTAGTACAAATGGTCCTGCACAAGTGTTGGTGCTGGTTATTATGAGCTGCAAGAAAACATTGGAGGCAGACACACTGAAGCGCCCACGCTTACAACTCACACTTGGTAAGTGCTGCACATACAAGTCATGACTTCAAATTGTTAATATCATAATGAAATTACAAATTATTTGTTGTTTGCTGCACAGCCTTAGTCAAGAGCCCCCCCCATGTACTTAACATCCCCTATATTGATGAAAGACGAACTAGAGATTCTGACTGATTTAACTGTCAATGAAGAAACCTGTAAAAAGTATGAGAAAAAGAAAAAATCAAAAACATTGTTCTTGCAAAGACTCGCCGACAAGCTGGGACAGAACCCACCATAGGCAAATAAGATTGTTATATAGCCATGCTGCTAAAAGAAGAAAAATGGGGGGGTCGAGCTTTACCAGCAAGTCAGAACGTCTTCTGCCCCCGCTTCTACTGTTCAATGTTCTGCCACCCCCCTACAAAATGTACCGTCATTTGATACTAGAACAACATGACCCATGAAAGCTGACGATAGCCAGTGCATTGATTGGCTCCTACTCTGTGACAATCTAAAGCAACGTAAACTTTCCAAGTAATTGATTTAGATCTAGATTAGTGCCGTAACACCGTGAGCACAATTTTCGAGGTTATAAAAAGGACCGGCACTTTGGAACTTTTAGTCCAGAAAATACCCTAACAGCCAAATTCACCAGTTAAATCCACGTGAGTTTTTGCTTGAATATCAGACTGTGCGGGCATTTGCTACAGCCGAAAACTAGTCGCATGCATGGAGGCATTGTGAGCACAGGATAGCGGCTCTCTTTTCACAGAATGAATAGCCAAGGCCCATAAACCAAGGTAGAAGTTGGGGTCAGTCCACTCTGCTCCCTTCACCAGCCTTATGTACCGGAGTGGCCATTCCAGCAATCAAAAAAGCTGGTGCCTGATCTTTAATTTCTGGACAATGCCATCAGGATGAAGTGTCTACGGCGTTGTAGCAAGAACAGAAAAGGAGGATTCTGAGCACTCGGATGAGCACCTGTATCTATAAAACACGCCGGCCATTGGATATAGAACTAAGCATGAATTACATAGGCCAGAAAAGTGAGAGTAGTCGGTAGGTTAATTACGATACGCAGAAAACCGCAGCTGGAACACTGAAAACAAGTCAAGGATTTACTTAGTGATTTCTTCCAACTTTAACCATTGTGGATTGATGCAGTCACGGTCTGTCTCGGCCTGGTATGATGATGCGAACACAAATCAATACAAAAGACTCCTATCCTTGTGCCCTCAACTTCGCCGCCATCTAAAGCCTCAGAAAGCTCTAAAGCACCATAGTATTCTTGAATGCTGACTCAAAAATGGAGCATTGTGTTGCATTGAATCTATTTATACAAAACCTTCCAAGAAGCCCGGCTGAAGCTTTTTAATGCAGAAGAATTGAGGTAGAGTGGGACTTCGTCTGCTGTTTCTCTTCTGACCTGCCCTACCAGACCACCTTCCCCGCGCTATAAGCCAAGCCTAGGCAACACATCCCGGACCCTGCTCTCCCTGCTGGACTGAGGACGTTAGAGCAATGCCATGCACATATTGGAGCGCTATGTCGTACCTGGCCAATATGTGCAATCACCCCTAATATAAGTGAGGCCAACGTCTAAGCATTGCCGCTTCTTAAACTGGACAGTTTTGACTCTTTGTGATAGGTCCATCAATTTTCACTCCGATATGAAGGGCCAAGGTGGAGGTTTACCAAAGACTGCCACTGAGCAGCCTTTACCTATAGAAGTAAGACTCGCCGGATACCATTCTGACATTGCTCTAGCGGCAACTGTCCACCAACTTGCAGCAAAAGCTGTGTCAGCATTTTCAACGCATTGAAATTAAGGGACAAGAAGTCGCAAAGTACAAGCTGCCGGTTCTTTGCACTCCTGAAATGATTGCCTGCGATAGGAGGGTTCGCCTGTGTGGAGAACAGACAAGGGGCACCTGACTTCCATCTCTGAACATAGACCCATACTTTCATTTTACCGCCCGCGGACGCCAGACACCCACCATTCAGGGAGATCAGCTACATACTTACGCCAGCGTTAAGCCAAAGAATGTGCGTTGCGGTGCATCCTAGAGATGCTTATCCTCAACAAACTTAACGAAAGCACCACAAGCTACCTATGTCTACAGTTCTCAATATGAGAAGAGAATGAGTTTACTGGACATACTTGCCAACTTCCTGTCGGACCCTGACATCGACCATCCAACATGGCCCAACTATTTCACCTAGCAACTACCAGACGGCGGACAATGGTGCTAAGCGCCAAAACTCAGCAATAGGTGTATGATAAGGCCATGGTAGCATGGGAAAGCAGTGACGGAATTCGATAGAAAGCAGCCTCGCACCTAGAATACAAATATGCATGCCAATTGCATAGACGGTTGAATTCTTGATATTAATTAAAATAGTATGGGATTTTCTTTCCCCTAAAAGAGCACTTGTATTTTTATTCTTCGTGCTGACAGGGAACGATGCCAGTAAGAGTATCCTCTCACAAAAACGGTGGGCAACTGGGGCTAAAAGAAACTTCAAAGCGGGCGAGACACCTCCTTTTCGACCATTCATCCAGATGCACCCCATGGTTGCTTCGAGCCAGTGACCCTTCTGTAAGTGTACCCAGGTGGGGCGATGGACTTACCAAGCCAGGCACTGATTTAGTCCACACCCATGGGAAGTGGCTTATTGCTAATATCCATTTTTATTTCTCTTCCTCTAGAACGATGTAAGGAAAGCCATGCGTCTGCATCCTTGAGAGTAGAACGGCTGCTAGGAGCAAGACCATGACACCATTTCATACATGACTGCGAATAGGTCATCCTGCCCAGGAACCTCCACTGCCTCCCCCCCCCCCCCATATTTCCCCCCCTCCCCCCATCCCCCCCCCCCCCCCCCCCCCCCCCCCCCCCCCCCCCCCCCCCCCCCCCCCCCCCCCCCCCCCCCCCCCCCCCCCCCCGTTTTTACCTCTGGCCTTGCATAATAGCCTTCAACCAGAAAATGCACATTCAGACACGAGACATGGGTTTGGGAGTCGGCCTTAAATTAATAATGTCACAATAATAGAATCACTGCAATTCGAGTAACAAAAGTCTAAAATCAAAAATTACCTTAATATAGTTAGCATTTGACCCGTTTCTTATTGACTGTTTTTTGTGATTACTTAAAGTCTTGGGTACAAAAAGATTATGTCTAATGACGAGTCCCATTCTGAACTGGCCCCTGGTCAAAAGGACCCCACCAAGGGTAACTAAAAACGTACCCGACCCCCCCCCGCTATGTGTGTGATGTTCGTGTGCTCGTGTCGTAGTGGGTGTGTGCTCAAGCAGAGCTTGGTGTTTTTATACAAAATTCCTTGCACACAAAGTCTGTGCCAACTGTAAAAATCACATTCCAAACTTAAGTACCCATAGAATCCGCCGCCACGACCCAGGCGCGGCGACCTTGGACCGATCTCTCTTGGATGCTACTAATGTCTCAGTTCCTGGTGTAAAACAGCCTCTGTCCTAATGGCTGCTCTACCAAGCCTCAGCTCACTGAGTTCCTACAGCCTCAGTCACTCAACCCGCCTTGTTCCTACAGCCTACTAGTCCTGGGCCGTCCTACCGAGCCCTCAAGTCCTAGCCGCGTCTCACAGTCCGTCACGTCCTCGACGTCTACCGCCTCAGTCTGGGTCACTACAGCACTCAGTCCTGGGTCTACAGCCCTCCAGTCCCTGCCGGTCATTCTGTCAAAGTCATTAAATTCCCTTTGACTGACCGTATCCAAATCGATGCAAAAGAGACGACACCGACCAAAGCAGATTCTTCCACGGTTTGTCCCAACATCTGTCCATTTAAATTAATCTTTAACAATCAAGCTATATACAGAATGTCAACAAAAAAGGTGCTCTTAAAACTATATATGATCCCTCATACTCCTGAGCCCTCGCGCCTGACAATATGACTGCACAATCTTTCCCGTCCCAGCCAAGTTTCTATCAAAGACGTCGAATGCACGTCACCATGTCCCTGGAGACTGCGTCCCTTCCGGCCCCATCCACGGTCCTGGACCCCTGTCTTTGGTTGCTATCCCCACCTCCTCCCACCCCTGATCGCAAACAACTTACTGCCCCACCCTCCCACACTGGGCGCCCTGGATTGTCATGTATGGAAATTTTTGCCCCTATACGCATTCCAGCAGTGAGGTACCCGCGAGAGCAATTTGTTTATTCCCTGGAGTTAATTAACTTTGTCCCCGTTTTTAGAAAGCCCTGGTCATCTTAATATAAGAATTCCTTGAGTGCATATTCCCATTTGTACATCCTTGGCGGCTTATTTCACAGTGCACCTTTCTTTCAGAGGGCCTTTTTCAAACATCATTAAGCTATAACAACATATTTTTTCTAGATTTATGCAACAGTCTACAAGCCCTCAAGTCCTCGGGTTCTACAGCCTCAGTCCTCCCGTGGCGGCGTCCCTACAGCTCTCCAGTTCCTGCGTATCCATACTAGCCTAGTCCTAGGTTACACGCTCATGCTTCCTAGTCGGTCTACAGCCTCAGTACTCGCGATTTCACCAGGCCTCAGTCTCATGGGTCTACAGCCTCCAAAGTCCAACAGGCGTTCTACAAGCCCTCAGCTTCGCTGGAGTCTACAGCCTCAGATCTCCTGACCGGTCTTACAGCATCAGTCTCCCTGCAGTGTCACCTCAGTGTCACGCACTCCAAAAAGACCATCCTCCGCAGACCGACTACAGCAGGTTCATTACACAGGACGAAGCGCTTTTAATCACAGGCAATACATACAGCTTGGATCTCTCATGTGATGTCACTGACATGCCTTTCGTACCCGCGGGGCGGGAGCGTTATCTGAGGAGCACAAACACCGCCCATGCCCCAGAGCAGAATTCATGTTTGTGTGCGCTGTACAAAATATAATGTATGTTGTCTGCGTGCACGTGTGGTGTAGTGGTGTCGTGATAAGAGGCCACGTAGCCGAATTTACCGCCCCCTATCCGGAACAGCGTCTCAACTCAGGTGTCGAGGACCGCTTAGCCCTCGTTGTGTGTCCTACAACGCACATAAACAACTCATGAGCAAGTAGAGCCATTATCAAACCACTTATGTGAAGCATATCTACTTTACTCTGCCCTGTCTCTTAATGGTCTCTCTCATCAGCCGAAAGTTCTCCTCTCCGTTCGCCCCCGTCTTACTCCCTGCTCGTCTCTGGACAGGCGACCACGCTGGCTCTGACCAGATGGTTAGCACTCTTGCCCTTTCTCAGCAAGAAGGGTGCACGTTCAAATGCACCGGTGGAACAGAGGTATTTTCCTACTACTACTAAAAACATGCAAACAACTCTAGGAATAAATCTTGCCAGCGTTTGTCGACTATTCCCCCCCGTTTGGCATGGGTCCGTTGGTTGCTCCCTGATCAACCGCAGCTTCATCCTAGCCCTGTTACTACGGCCCGACAGCTGCTCCTCGATGGATCAGCCTTTGTCTGTGCATCAGTGAATGCCCGTCAAAATGCTACTAGGATGAATTAGCCCTCAGCCAGCAGGGGTGCCCCTCACTCTTTTCCAGCATGCGAGCTACTTATAAAAGATCCAGTCATATGATCTACCTACTACAAAATGCCAAATCATATATTTATCTTTTATAACTTCCAAAAAAGTAATCTTTATACCTACAATTTATGCTTGAATGCTACATGCTAAAACCGCATGAGCCAATTATAGCACCAACACACACAACTTACTATGTACATTTATTTCGCTCATTAACGGAGTTTACTCTGATGACATCTGCCACCATCCCTGAATTTGAACTCGTGGCCAGGAAGCATAGTCCGGAAACTGAGGCTGGTAATCACTGCACGTTATCCCAACCCCCACCCCCCCCAACTGATGCCGTTTAGCTTTCCCTTGCACTGAGCCGTCGCGTTGTTCCTGGCGCATGTATATATATATATAATGTAGCGATGTCACCTAAGTGTCAGGTAACACCAATTACAGGAGTAAAACCAGATGTCATTTGACTGTCGGGTGCCCTGTCCCATTTTTGCCATGCCTGGTTTCTTTAAAATCCCAAATATTTCCCCACCTCCTGTTCTATCAAATAATTTGCGATCCACCACATCTCGCGTTCTCAATCAATTCGTTTGTGTAACCTTAAACTTCCAACCATAGTGCGTCTCTTAATCGTCCTGTACGACTGCGTCTGACGGGACGAGACATAAAAGAAAAACACCGCGATAGGGGGCGGGAGCTTTGAGCCATGGATCGCCACCGCAGCTAATCAACAGGGCACTTTCTACAGTCATAGAAAAGACACTCAGAGTCAAAGACGTATGTTTACACAGCACGCGAACCACGTCTCTCAGCCCCTGGTTTATCGTCCTGGTTTATTCCTGGTTTAGTCCTGGTTTAAGCTCCTAGGATTAGTCCTGGTTTAGCTCATAGCGTCTTCGGTTGTTTGCGTTGTCTCAGCACGCTGTGACGCTACCCCCAACGTCGAGCACCTTTTGCTAGCTCTCTGATGCCCCCCCCCCCCCCCCCCCTTATGGAGGATGCTTCGCTGGCACTCCTGCGACAGCAGCATCTCACAGCGGACAAGACAGGTTCTTAAGGTAAGTATGATCAAGCTTGCTTCAGTGAATCTAGCAGGAAATTCTATGGGAGGGGTCACCTGTGGCCGTGAATACTCCTCCTCCGTATGAACGCAAAACTCCCGGTTTATACTCTAGTCTACACACCAATTGAATTTACACAGACTTGTTTCAAACAATTCTCCACACTCTACCTCGCCCCAGAGTTGTTTATCGTATATATTCGCTTTTAGAATGTGATATAATTTTTATTTTATTAATCGCAGATTCTACCCAACTTACTAACACCTTCCTGACGACCCCCTTCTGTAACCACAGGTCGATCCGGCCGACTCTCGACCGTACTATGCAAGCATACCCCCCAGCCATCGAGCCGCTATACGAGTGGACAATAAGGATGTAGCGCCAATATTTTTCACACCATATACCTACCTGCGTTTAGTACTCATATTTTGGAGCTCTTTTTTCTTCTGCTTTCCTCGTTGGGTTCTGCTCTCTGTCTCCTCTGAACAACAAACGTCTGAGTAAAGTTCGCGGCAGTTCGCACTTCTTACATTGTAAATGTCAATCGGGACAAACAGTCTAGGCTAGTTAAGCACTATGTAGCCCATCTGTATACCGTCTAAGTGTTGCTATGTCGACGCGATCTGTTTTATACAGTCTTGCTAACACGTTAGCGATGTCAGCATCTGTATTACAGTCGTATTGTAAGTTAGCAAATGTCTAGCATCTGTATGACAGTCTGTTAATGGGCCTTGAGCCATGCTTGCTAGCATCTGTCCACTCCATCACAGTCTGCTGTTCAGCTATGTAGCATACTGTTATATCAGCTTGTGATTTAGGCATGTACGCATCTGTATACCAATTCCTGGTGTTAGCAATTTGTAGCTTGAATACTAAGCCTGTCCGTCTAGCCTTAGCATTCGTAGCATCTGTACTACAGCCTTGTGTATGCCATGCTAGACATCTGTATACAGTCTGTGTTAGCCCACCCTGTGAGCATCTGCTCTTACAGTCTGTCGTAGCATGTAGCATCTTGTATACCAGTTGTTGTTAGGCATTGTTAAAGCCATCTGTATATCTAAGCCTAGTCCCGTTTAAGATGTAGCATCCGGGTATTACAGACTCGTATCTGTTTGCTTAGCAATGTAGCATCTGTATACAAGTCTCTGTGTATGCCATGTAGCATCTGTATTACTGTTCTGTAGTTAGACAATGTCCGTGCATCTTCGTATACATGACTGTGGTTAGCACCTGTAAAGCTTGTAGCCATCTGTATACAGTTCCTTTCGTGTTGATGCATGATAAGCATCTGTTATACACGTCTCTGTTAAGCACTTGTATGCCATCTCCATGTAATATACAGTCCTTGTGTTAGCATGTAGCATCTTGTTAGTAACAGGTACTCGTCGTAAGCCATGCTCCAAAGCCAATCCTTTGTATACAGTACTGTACGTTAGTACATGTAGCATATGACATATAACAGATCATGTGTTTCAGCCATGTAGCTATGCTCAAGACTAGTCTGTGTTAGACCATGTCCCCGAGCATCCCACTTGATATATACAGTCTGTGTCTTTCAGCATGGTAGCATATGTACTATATTCCACACGATACTGTGTCTAGCATCGTAGCATCTGTAGATTCTACAGCCCTTTTGTTTAGCACTAGTTAATGCATGTCAGGTCTACAGTGCTCGTTCTTCAAGCATGCTAGCTTCTGTATTACAGCCTTGTTGTTACGCATTGTAGCATCCTTGGCTAATTTACTAGCCTTTGTGTTAGCATGTGCATACTGTATAGTAGTCTGCCTGTATAAAGCATGTGCATCTTCAGTAATATTAGCAGCCTCGCTGTTGTTTTGCTCGTGATAGCAATCTCGCTATACGTAGCCTGTGTTTGCCATGTAAGCATCTGATATGTACTAGTCTTGTTGTTAGCAATGTAAGCCCCATTCTCGTTATTACCAGTCTGTAGATTAGCATGTAGCATCCTGTTATACCAGTCTGATCCGTTTCGCTATTGTGTAAGCATCTGCCTATACACGTCTAGTGTTAGCATGTGCAGACCTTCTGTTATACGAGTCTCGTGTTCAAAGCATTGCATCCATCTGTATACAGCCCATGTCCCGGATTAGAAGTGTACGCCAACTGTATACTCCCACAGTATCATGTCGTTAGCATGTAAGCTCATTCTGTTTACTAACTGTCTGTAGCTTCAGCCAATGCTAAGCTTCCCTGCATGATACCCACGTCTGTTGTTCGAAGCATATGCTCAGCTTCTGAGTATACAGTCTGTGTTAGCATGTAGCCCATCTGTATACAGTTAAATCCGTGTTAGCAATGTAGCATCTGTCATACAGTACTGTTCGATTCCCTTTTCGCATGTAGCATCTGTATACAGTCTGTGGTTTAGCATCTGCTCCATTCTGTAGCTTATTCACCGCTGTGTTAGCATGTCAGAACATCTGTATACATGTCTGTAGGTCTAGCAACTGCTATAGGCAATCTGTATACAGTCTTTGTGTTAGCATGTTAGCCATCTGCTACTCCTGTATGTCTGTGTAGATGTTAGCATATGTATACAAGCTCTGTTCGTTTCAGCCATGGTAGCACTCATGTATCAACAAAGTCTAGTCGTTGGCTAGAATGTAGCCCTATCTGCGTATACCAGTCTGTGTTAGATGTACGCATCTGGGTATACAGCCGTGTGTGTTAGATGTAGCATCTGTTTTATCAGTCCTGCTACGTCTCAGCATGATAGCATCTGCTTATACAGTATGTGTCTAGACAAGTCAGCATCTCGTATCAACAAAGTCGTGTGTTAGCATGATGCCACTCTTCCCCGATAATCACGAGTCTGTTGTTAGCAATGTACGCCCATCATGCTATACAGATCTGTCCGATTAGCCCCATGTAGCATCTGTATACAGTCTGTGTTAGGCAACTGTAGCATCCTAGCAATACAGTCTGGATTAGCGTACGCACTGTAGCATCTGACTATACTAGTCCTGTGTTAGCATGCTAGCATCTGTATAACCCAGCTCATGTTAGTTAGCCATGCTCAGCTATCCTGTATACGAGTCTTGTTGGTTTAGCATGTCAGCATCTATTTACAGCCTCGTTCTCCTGCCAGCCTGTGTTAGCATTGTAGCATCTGTATACAGTACTGTGTTGCACATGCTAGCATCTAGACAACCATAATAACAGTCTGTGTTAGCAACCCCTGTAGTCATCTGTTATACAAGTCAAATGCTGTTAGAGCCATCTGTCGAGCTATCCTGTTTACAGTCTGTGTTTAGCTATTGTAGCATCCATGCTATAACAGTCTGATTCATAACCCTTTCATTCCAAACACAGTTAAGAACCTTATACCCAATATTTTTTTTCTAAGTATTCATAGACAAATGCTCAATTACTACACTAAAAGTCGGTATTATAATCCAGTAATTTAATTGCAAAACCGTCGAGCTCATTGATCAGCTTTTGCTATGGAATTCAGGTCGTGTGAAAACGCTGATGATACGGATTAATTAATAATAATGTCTCAAACTATAATTCTAAAATAACTACAACATATATTTATTTGAAGAATCGTATTAAGACAGCCCTTAATATTCAAAAATGTATTTATGACTGCATAATATAAACATTAGTTTCTCAGCTCCCAAAAAGTTTCACCTGGGACGTGCACATTCGGCAGCTAAACAGCTACTAGCCTCTAGCCTCGTTCACCATGAACTCTCTACAGAGAACATATCATGAAAAGCTCTGAACAAAGAAATCCTTTCATGAACCGGCTCAGCTGGTGAAAGTTGACCCTGTTATTACCCACGCTCCTTACACCGCAGCAGCAGGGAGAAGCTATTCGACTCTCAGCAATGTAATTTCAAAACGTTCTACTGCGCTCATTATATTCTCTATCAACCGGACTCTCAAAACAAATAATGGCCGAACTGCACCCCCTTTGGCCACAATCGCACTCTCTGCTCTGTCTTTCAATGCGTGTGATAAATCCGCCCAAGTAGTTCACTCGGCGCCCTCGATGAGCTAGCCACGCCTCAATCAACACAACTTAAATGTTTAAATCGGAGATTAATCTCCTATACACTCTATACTATTCTTCACACACGTGCTCGACGATTTTCGACTAGTATTCCGTTATCACGTTTTCATGACAAAGAACACTGCATGTATGATGAGAAAAAAGGCGTGTGATCCCGGAAAAATCCAGATATAGTAGATCACCGGACAATTTTTCCGTAGGAACACTTTGCAGCCAGGAATGGAATGGATAGGATCTTTAGGTTTTTCTTAAAGCTTTACTGGTTTGCGGTCACCTCACCGCTGATGTCAGGAATTTCTTTGTCGAGTATTTCATGCCAGTATCCAGAGGTAGTTCTTCAGTTTGGAAAGTTGTCAGCCTAACCTGTTGCTAAGCCTACTGTGTGCTAGCCTAACTGTTACTTAGCCCTAATGTTAATAGCCCTACTGCTTTGCACTGGCTCCTAACTGCTTAACTAGCATAACTGGTACTAGCCCTTCTATACCTTGTTACTAGCCTAACTGTTAACCTAGCCGTAGACTCGTTACCTAAGCTAACAGTGCCCTAGCCTAAACTGTTACTAGCCTAACTGTTATACTAGCGACCCTAAACATCCTTACTAGCCTAACTGTCCTGCCTAGCGATCTAACTTGTTACCTAGCCTAACTAGTTACTAAGGTACCGCTAAAACTGGTTACTAAGGCACTAACTGTTGGGTAACTAGCCTAACTGTCTACATAGCCCTAACTGTTCTTAGCCTTAACTGTTACTTAGCCTAACTTGTTCACTAGCCTCTAACTCGATTACTAGCCCTAACTAGTTACGTAGGCCTAACTGTTACTAGCACTAACTGTTGCTAGCCCTAAACTCGTTACTAAGCCTAACTGCTTACTAGCACCTAACTGGTTTGCTAGCCTAACCTGCTTACTAGCCTTAACTCGTTAACTAGCCCTAAACTGTTTACTAGCCTCTAACTGTTGCTCAGTCCTACACCTGTTATAGCCTAACTGTGCTAGCTCCTAACTGTTCACTAAGCCCTAACTGTTACTAGCCCTAAGCTGCTTACTAGCCTTAACTGCTTACTAGTCTAACTGTTACTAGCCTAAATGCTTACCTAGCCCTAACTGTG
This sequence comes from Knipowitschia caucasica, assembly GCA_964034765.1. Taxonomy (NCBI): domain Eukaryota; kingdom Metazoa; phylum Chordata; class Actinopteri; order Gobiiformes; family Gobiidae; genus Knipowitschia; species Knipowitschia caucasica. The sequence goes on along the minus strand of OZ035833.1, from coordinate 39,551,710 downwards.
TTACTAGCCTTAAATGTTTACTTAGCCTACAACTAGTTGCTCTTCATGCCTATCACACTGTTTTACTAGCCTAACTGTTACTAGCCTAACTGTTTAATACTAAGCCTAACTGGTAACCTAGCCCATAACTTGCATACGAGCACTAACTGATTCTCAAGCCCCTCAAATAGTGAGGTTGCTAGCCTAACTGTTACTAGCCTAACACTGTGCTAGCCCCTATCTCGTCCTACTAGCCATAACAGTTACTGAGCCATACATGTTACATAGCCTAATCTGTTGCTAGCCCCCCTCTATCTGGTTACTAGCCTAACTTCGCTACTAGAGACCTATACTGTCTGCCCTTAAGCCTAACTGTTCATATAACTCTTCGTTTACTAGCACCTTAACTCGTTACTAGCCTACTGTTGATAGCCTAACTGTGTTACTTAGCGCTAAACTGTTAACTACGCTCTAGCACTGTCTGACCTAGCCTAACTTGTTACTAAAGCCTCATCTGATTGCATTCTAGATAAACTCCCCGATTACTTAGCCTAACTGTTGCTACGCCTAACTGTCACTAGCTCCCATAATCTGTTTAATAGCCTCAATGTTGCTAGCCTAAATGCTTACTAGCCCTCATACCCCTTGATTTAGCTAGCACTATATGTTGCACTCTAGCTCTAACTGTTAGCCTTAAGACCTAACCTCTTGTTGCATAGCCCTTCAAACTGCTACTCTAGCTAACATGTTTAAATAGGCCTAAACTTGTACTATGCCCTAACTGTTACATAGCCTAACTCGTACTACAGCCATAACCTTGCTTACTAAGCCTAAACTGTTCACTAAGCCTAACTGTTGCCTTAGTCTCTAACTGTTATATACTAGCCTTAACTGTTACATAGCCTACTCGTTAACTAGAACTAAACTAGACTTACATAAAAGCCTGAATGTCTATTAACGTCTTACTAAAACTGTTTCGCTTGCCGTAACTGGTTACTTAGCTAACTGTTCACTAGCCTAACTCGTTGCATATAGCCCTACTGTTTACTAGCCTAACCTGTTATAACCTAAATTGTTACGTAGCCCTCTAACTCCTAACTGTATGCCTTCTTAGCCTAACTGTCACTAGCTAACTGCCTTATCAGCCTAACTGTTGCGTAGCCATAACTGTTTACCTAGCCCTAACTGTTGCTAGACCTCAAATGTTAACTAGCCCTAACTGTCATACCGCCTTGCCCTAACTTGTTGGCGTAGCCTAACTGTTATAGCCCTAACTGTTACTAGCCTATACACTGTGCACTATAGCCTAAACTGTTAGCATAAGCCCACTACTTTTAACTAGCCTACTGTTGCTAGGCCTACTGCTTGTACTAGCCTACTGTTAACCTCAGCCTTAACCATGATTAACAAAAACACAATTAGTCATAACTTCGTGGCCTTAGCCATAAACTGTTAACTAGCCCTTAACTGCCTCTTACTTAGCCTAACTAGTTACTAGCCATAAATGACTTCGCTTACGCCTACTGTCTAGCCTTAACTGCCTTGCTAGCGCTAACCTGTTGCTTAGCCTAAGACTGTTGAATATATGCCTAACCTGCGTGCTAAGCCTAACCATTGTTATAGGCCATAACTGTTACTTAGCCTAGCTCTCGTTACTCGAGTCCTAACTGGTTTACTAGACACTAAGCATGCTTCAGCTAGCCTAACCTGTTAACTCAGCCCTAACTGTACTAGCCTAACTGATATGACCTAGCCCTCAACATGTTGCCTTCGCCCTAACTGACTTTACTAGACCCCTAACCTTGTTACATAGACTAACTGTTAGGCCTAGCCTAAACTTGTTCACTAGCTCGAAACTAACTCGTTGCTAGACTAACTGTTACTAGCCATAATCTGTTGCCTAGCCTAACCCTGCGTTATCTAGAACTCACTGCATCTGCTAGCCTAACTGTTACTCAGTCCACTAACTGTTGCCATAGCCCTAACTGCCTCACTAGCCTTAACTTGCATCCCCGTTACTAGCTACACTGCTTGCTTAGCCACTAACTGTATACTAGCCTTTACTCGATGCTAGGCCTAAATCATTGGTTACTAGCACCTAAATAGTAACTTAGCCTAACTGCGCTTACTAGCCTAACCTTGTTGCTAGCACGCTAACTGTTGCCTAGCCATTAACTGTGTTGCTAGCCTAAATGACTTACTAAGCCTAACTGTTACGTAGCCTTTAACTGACATTGCTAGCCTAAACTGTCTCACTTAAGAAACCCTAACTGTTGCTAGCCCCTAACTGTTGCTGAGCATCAGCCACGGAATAGCCTCTTTGCGGAACTATTTATTTTTCTGTCAGTACTTTAAATGAATCTCCTATTGGCCATCCTAAAAGTGCTACTTGCATCGCTAAGTATCTCTGTCCGTTGATGCTGCCTGAGGGTTAAGGACGTTCTCTCTTCCACAACCCGCCGCTACTTAATCTTTTATATAGTATTATTTTCGTATCTCTGGCTTACATATTTAACTGACAACTAAAATCCACTCAGTTCACTCCCTACTTCAAACCTGTTACCCTAAAATGTTGTCTCATTAGTTAATGGTTATCTTCCCGGTTTTTTCCATCGTTTATTCCACAATAATACAAGTATTTTTGCTCCATTGGAAAATGTTAACACAAACATATTGTTTTGTGCCCAGAGTGTGTTAGGCATCTGTGTGACATGATATACTGTGTTTTCTCCGATTAACCACTTTTAAACTGTGGTTAGAACTTGATCATGATATTTGTCTTATTGACAGTAGCTAGCCTCGGCTGACATAGTAGTGCACAGGCGCCTGGCAGTGGCTCTGTATCTTACCCCAGAGTTAATGTTCAGTATTTTAACACACTGAATTACAAACAGGACAGTGCCGGTAGTGAGGTTGCCAAGAGGGCCACGCCCGGCCATTGTTAGCCGTTTGAGGATTCCCTTGTCTATCAAAGACACAAACGTGATGATACGGCTACGACCATCTGGTAGAATATTTTAAAGTATCATTATAAGGACATCTCACCGCTCAAATCCACCTTTTTTCTTTGCTGGATAAACGATTTTTAATATGAACGCTGTCCAATAGTGTTGTGCTACATATCCTCTGGCTCATAGGTTTTTTTCACATTGTGTGCAAGTCATTAGTTGAAAGTTAACTTTCTGACCTACAAACCGTTTCTGTGAGGCGCCATCTAGCTGCCCCCCCCCCCCACCCCCCCCCCCCCCCCCCCCCCCCCCGTGCGCGACCTGTATCTACTACATCCTGAATATATTGAATCTGGCCCGCCAACAATACGATGCGCGGCAGCAAGGGAGCCTGACCGTCTGGCAAGTTTGGACCTGACGTCAGCAGCACTCACCCCGCCCCAGGAGCAATGTAACACGGTGCCCCTACCTTGACTTCCACCCACGAGTCTCGCTTCTCGCCCACTTTTAGTCCTCCAGGCTACGCCCAATTTAGAGGTAAGCATTTGAACACGGAAAATGTGAGTGACGTAAGCTTCCGCAGGATTGCGGTCCTGGGTGTAGTAACCCCCTTTAAAGTCAATGCGAAGTGTTCTGCTGCGAGGTCTTGTGCAGGATGCTGTACAATAAATTATACTATTTAAGTATTCTAATATATTCTGCCCTGTTAAATAATCAATAATAGAATAATAATATCCTTAATAATACTTTACTTGCTGCGTGCTTTTGTAGCGAGTGATTCGCATCTGTCTGACATGCTTTACAGAAGTTCAGCGTAATAGGCCCATAATGTTAGCATGCTAATGCCTTCAGCCCATCATATCAAATGATTCGCAAATAAACTAACGCATTGACATCCGTCTCGGGAGGAGAGGCGTGGGGGAAAGAAGCGAATGAAGAAGCCCTGCCTGCTCGGAGCTTGCCCCGAAGCCCCCCTAAAGTCCCGCGCCCTGTGGGGCCACTCCCTAAACCATTCAGACCCCTGTAAAGAAACAAGTATAATCTCTTTAAAACATAGAACTAAAGTCGTTAAATTCTTCATCACTTCCTCACTTGCCTTCTTCCTCAATTTAGCACATTTTCCCTGTTCCTATTTTTAATTGGCTGGGAGCGTCGTTCTAAGGCCGCGTGATAGCTACATCTGTTTCATGTCGCAGCATCGGGGGCGGCTGTCCGACGCGGCTAACGCTTAGCGCCCAAGTGCTCGTGTTTCAGCCCTGGTCCTCCTCCTCGTCCCTTGCTTAGCCTGGTCCCGATAAATCCGCATTTTAAATCCGGTGTTTCATCAATAATTTAGCCCATTTCAGAGGAGCAAATAGCCGCCTTTGACATAACGACTAAGCGCGTGGCCTATTGCTGTCAATTGAGGCTTCTCGGATGAAGCAGTTTCATGACGGCATCAGGAAGAAGACAGCCCCATGTAACATTTTAGAAGCACGCAGCAGAGCCGCAGACGAGAGAGCCGCGATGAATGAGAGCAGAGATCGAGAGAAGAGAGAGAACCAGATGAGAGAAAAACAGAGAGTAGTAAGACGCAGACACGCGCACCAGAGAAAGAGAGCAGAGAAGAGAGAAGGAGAGAGAGCTCCGAGCAAGCAAGAGCAGAGAGAGAGAGCCAAGAAGAGGAGAAGAACAAGACGAGAGCGACGAGCAGCAGAGAGAGAGCCAGGCATGACACGAGAGAGAAATGAGTGAGAGCCAGCCAGAGACGCCAGACAAGCCCTAGAGACACGAGCAGACCAGATGGAGAGAGCAGACGAGAGAGCAGAGAGAGAGCAGAGGAGGAGACGCAGATGAGAGCAAGGTACCAAAGGAGATCTTCGAGAGGCAGAACGAGAGCACCGGATGGATCAGACGAGGGCCATGCAGAGCAGAGCGAATGAGAGAGAGCACATGAAGAGACGCACGATGAGCACAGATGCAGAGAGCAGATACTGAGAGAGACAATGAGGCTGAGAGAGCAGAGGCCATGAGAGCAGAGCACGCAGAGCACGAGCCTACGACCTCATGAGAGAGACCACAGCAGAGAGACAGAAGAGATGAGAGCTAGACGCGAGAGCAGGAAAGACTGAGCTGATGACCAGAGGGTTAAGACGCAGAGACGAGACAGAGACGAAGACCAGTAGATGAGCAGACCAGAAGAGACGACCTAGCAGCAGCCCACAAACGGCGACCAGCAAGCAGAAACCAGAGACGAGTTATCTAGATGAGTAGACCAGCGAGAACGTGAGCACCAGTAACGGGTGCCAGAGCGAAACCAGGAAGATCGAGACCCACGACGAGAGACCTGCAGAAGAAGACCTTAGAGAGAGGACCATGACTATACGGCAGACGGCAAGCCAGAGAGTTGAGACCACGACGAGCAACACCACTCGAGACCTGAGATCAGAGATTTGAGACCAGAGAAAGAGACCCAGAATGAGATGCCCCCCCCCCCCCCCCCCCCCCCCCCCCCCCCCCCCCCCCCTTACATGAGAGCGACCAGAGCAGAGACCAGCATCGAGAGAGAGCAACCAGAGAGAGACCAGATCAGAGAGCAGACACAGATGGAGGAGACCAGAGAGACCAGAAGAACGTGACTTGGAGAGAGACCAGAGAGAAGGAGACCCAGCAAGAGATCGAGACCAGAGATGAGACAGAAGAGAAACCAGAGAAGAGGCATCAGGAGAGAGAACCAGACGACAGAGACCCAGACGCAGTTCGGCAACGACCAGAGAGAGAGACCAGCAGAGAGTACCAGACCCGACGAGAGACCAAGACGAGACCAAAGAGAGACGAGACAGAGAGAGACAGACGACCGAATATGAGCAACCATTGAAAAGACAAGTTGCCTGATCATGTAATATATGCTACCAACAGCCGATGCCCGGTCCAAGGCTGCACTTTTGTCACGATCCCGCTGCCCTGTTCCTCTGCTTCAGCGACTCGTAGATGAAATGACCCCCCGGCTATGGGACTGTGCAATGAGGCGGCTCACACCCGAGCGTACAAACCAGCCGATCAATGCTACCCCCTCCCGACGTTCATCCTTGTGTTTGACTGCAAGAGGGCCACGGCTTGTGAGTTTCTCACCAGCAAGGGGCAAAACCGGCCCAGCACGAGCTTCACAGGGTACGTACTTAATGGGTCCCCTACTCTGACACCAAAAGGCGTTCTGATCAAGCTATCAACCAGCACGACAGACATACAACACGCGCCCCATCTCTCCAGCAGCTCAAGCCCAGAGAGAAGTCACCAGAGAGAGCAGAGTAGAGACCAAACAGAGCAGACCACAAGAAGTGAAATCTGTACGACCATGCCCGAGATACCATGACGTGACGCCAGACCGAGAGAGAGTCCAAGAGAGACGTACCAGAGAGGTCGAGACGCAGAGCTAGCCAGAGGTGACCAAAAGAGATGAACCCCCACAGTATGAAATAGCGAGAGACCACAGAGAATTAAGAACTCACGAATGACCCTCCATTGCGAGACCAGGAGATTAGAGACCACAAGAGCAGACCAGAGAATTTTTGACCCCCTACAGAGCACCAGAGATGGGTAGACAGAGAGGAAGACCAACAGACGAGACCCACTGAGGAGTAGACACGACCGAGCGAGAAACCACTGAGAGAGAGACCACAAGAGACGGGATGAGACCAACGCTATGATGGAAGAAGACCAGAGAAGAGACCAAGAGCAGGACAAGAGACACAGAAGTTATGACACAGAGTAGACCAGAGATCGAGCACCAGCAGAGCAGCACCAAAGAGGACGACCCAGAAGCACAGACGACCCGAGAGAGCACCAGAGAGAAAGACCAAGATGGAGACCACCAGAGCACAGAGTACCAGAGAGAGACCAGAGAGAGAGACCAGCAGAGAGAGAGCACCAGAGAGAGACCCAGGAGATGAGACAAAAAGAGACGACCACTAGACAGAGACCCACAGACGACCGACGAGACCAGTAGATGAGACCACCAGAAGCAGGACCAGAGAGAGACCCACAGAGAGAGACCAAAGAGAAGCCCATCAGAGCCACCCGAGACCTACAGATGAGACACACAGAGAGACCACAGCTGACGAAGACCAGAGAAGATGACCCTACTGAGAGAGTGACCACAGACGAGCACCACTAGGAGAGACCTACGGAGAACATGCCTGAGACCAGACGATGAAGACCAGAGACGAGTAGTAACCACACCGGACCCGAGACCACAGACTGAGAACCACCAGAATCGAGGACCAGAGACTAGGAAGAACCAGAGAGAATCCAGAAAGAGACAGAGAGTAGCACCAAAGCATCCTGCAGACCACGAGTAGCGAGACCAAAGAACACCTGAAGACCCATAGAGAGCCACAAAGATCCCCTGGCGAGCACCTGAGCATGAGACCAGAGAAAGGAGAACCCAGAGAAGCCCCCCCCCCCCACGGAGACAGAGCAGAGACCAGGGATGGAGACCAGACTGCACGGGAGACAGAGAGAGTACCAGGTGATTTCTTCGCCCAAGAGACTAGTGAGGACCCCATAAGCAGATGAGACCAGAGATGAGCCACCAGGAGAACTTTGGAGAAAACCGCAGTTAATTTGTTTGGTGACCGTTCAAAACGTCCTAAAACCACATCCTTCAACCCACCTACCTCACCTACTCCTTCATCAGCCATGCCGCCCCCTACCGTCTCCCCTCCCCTCTCCCTCCCCCCCTACCCCACCTCATCTTACTCCCCTCCCTCCCCCACCCGCAACACCACCCCTCCACATATGATCACGCGCCTTTCCTCCCTCCTCCCCCCCTTCCTTCACTCCTCCTAATGTCTGTACTGAGACCAATTAATCCGCTACCCCCTTATTAACGATCTCGGCTTTTGGAAAAAGGAAAGCCGTGTTTTCCGTCGCGCAGTTCCTTTTACAGCGCCCTAGTGTGTTATTGTGTTTTAGCGACCCAATTTACATGCCTCCTGCAGACACCCGGTCGCTGCAGCCGGAGCGCTGATCGACTGTCTCGGCACCCACGCCCGCCGCGATAACAGGGAAGAAGTCGCGGAGACTGAACAGATATAGCAACCGTTGGCCCTGGAGAGGGAAGAAGCGGACCCTTCGAGCTATACAGGACCTAACCTTTGAACTCAACTCTCACTAACCTCCTCGAGCGACCGCCCAGCTCCCGACCTGCGCTGTAGTGGCGCAAGACACCCAATCGTACACTTCTCGCTCATCCTCCCCTCTCCTCCGCTTCTCTCTTCTCCTTGTATGTCCTGCCTCTGCTAGCCCTCCCTTCTCTCTGCCTCTTTACTCTCCACCCTTCTTTTCTCGTCTTCCTCTCTCTCTTTCCCTTTTTAACTCCTTCTCTCCTCCCCCAGTGTCTCCCTTCTTCCTCTCTCCCTCTCCATCTTCACAACGCTCTTCAATCTCGACACTGGCTAGAGTTTATCTAAATTGATATTCATAAATGATGCCCTTCTCTTCTTCATTACCTGTCTCTGCGATATCTCTCGGGTCTCAATATGGTCTCTCTCAGCGTCGCTCTCGTGTATCCATGAGACAATAATATCTTGAGAACCCACGAGACTGAGACCAGATGGAGACTGCCTGAGACCCACCGAGACGAGACCCCAGAGGAGAAGACCAGTGGGAGTAGATCAGTTATATCTGAAGTCCTGAAACTCTTTTTCCTAAACAAATGTCAGAAGCACAGCTGGCCTCCTCATAAATAAATGCTGTCCGCTTTCAACATGCTTATCTGCCTCCCTGTCTCTCCTCTTGTGCTGTGCTAGCCTGTATGTGGTGTGTGTGTGTGTGTTGTTGTGTGTTGTTGTGTGTGTGATGTGTGTGTTTGTGTTGTTGTGTGTGTCTCTGATGCTGTGTTGTGCAGGTGTGTGTGCTGTGATATGTGTGATAAGTCCCTGTGTGTGTGCTCTCTTGTATTGTGTGTTGTGTGCTGAATGTTGATGTGTGTGTCTTCTGTGTGTGTAGCTTGTAGTGTTTGTGACGTGCGCTGTGTGTCTCGTATGTGACATGCTGTGTGTGCTGCCTGTGTACTTCCTGCTTATGTATACTCAGTGGCCCTTCCCACTAACCAAATAGTGCGTACGATGGAAAGCAAATGCAAATTCAGGTCGTCTGATATCAGCTATATTATATTTCCGTCTAAACTCAACGCCCACTATGTATCACGCCATGAGAGGAACTTGCCGTTTTCATTACTGAGGGAATTTTAATACTGTTTCTGGAAGGTAGGCCCATGAGACTTTTTGAAGGGAAAGATAAAAAAAACAGCGACACACCCAATGCCAAACTAACGGCCACACTATCAGGCTAGCAACACTTACGGCCGCCAGGTTAATAGTCGCTGGCATAGGATAACCTCTTCTTTTTAGCCTGTGACTCTCATGCACCCCATTGCGCCAGCCGCAGTGTGCCAGCCACTCGAAAAGGGATAGGATAGACCCGACATCCAAAATCGGTCATCTCTGCTCAGCCTCCACCACCTCGCCAAGGATCTCAACACCACCACCACCTGAATGAGATGCTCAACCACCACCACCTACCCTCAAAGGATTCTCTCAACGTGACCACAACCTCAGCCTCGTGAAGGATCTCAACACTCTCCACTGTCTATCAGAAAGACAGCATATGCACATCATCACCGCAGCCCAGCTGCATCATCACAAAGCCTGCAGCTGCATTCATCACACTAGCAGCAGCGTGCCATCCTATTCTCCCAGACAGCAGCCGGCACCATCATCACCCAAAAAAACAGCTAGCTGCAGATCATACACCATGTCAGCAGAACCTTGCTCCACCCATCACTCATCCCAGCCTTTGCTCCAAAAGCTAGCCACTGTGTCCTTCTTCATCTACAGCACGACCTTGAATGCCCCAATCTCACCCCAGCTCTCACCAGCAGACAGGCCTGTGTCGGGGTAGTTTCTCAACCACCTGCCCCCTCCATACCCCCCAAAGAACTCCCCTCGCCACTCCAAGCGACTCTGTCTTGGGTGCCCCCTCGCCAAGCTCCCACTCATCAAGACGTGAAACGGCTGGCACATACCTGCCCCTTCGTTTTTCATCCCTGCCCATTCCACGGAATTCTAAGCACCTACCTGAAACACCTCTGCCAGCGGCTTAATAAATCGGCAGACTGAAGAATATTATCCTCTCACACACCACTATTTCAGCTCCGATCTTAGAAGTACACCTGTTTCCAACATTCTAAACCACTCCCCCCATATCTGCTACCTCCAAAACACCTCTCACGGGTTAACCAATTCACTACAAAAACCACATCAGCCGAGTCCCTCCCCTAAACACTCTGCATGACCAGTCCACCCTCACTTCCCCCTTCGTTCAATCATTCACAATTACCTCGTGCCTCAGCCCACTACAACCACCGCATAGGACCCCATAACCCATCACCTAAAACCCTACACACCTCACCTGACCCCCCCCTAGTTCAACACCCAAAAGCACCCACCCTCTCCATCCTCCTCCCCTCGCCTATCCCACTACCCCTCTGATTTCTCTAACACAACATAGGCATGCACAGGGTCTCTTCGATGCCTTCGCAAGCACTGGCCCAGCTCTAGTAGAGGAGAGATCCCGGACCTGGGAGGCCTGTCATGAAAGCACACCTAGCTTGCCATTCCCATTAGGCTGATAACACAGAAGAATACATCTACAGAATAAACATTCATGGAGGGTTAAACTCAGCTAAGTCTTTTTTATGCGCAAAATCTCCTAATTTCTCTGTTCCGCTGTAAGACCTCAGCCGACCCCGACACACAACCGCCTGATACTGAAAACCTTTGGAAAACTTGCTACGCTAATGTCAGATCTACATTGATAATCAAGGTCTTTTTTAGAACAACTAATTTTATTTTCTTCTCAATCAATCTTGGCATGCTTATGTTCATGGCCTGAAACTTTCGGCGTTGACCAAAATTCAGAAAAAAGCCCAGTTTTATAGAAGCATCATCACCAAATTTCAAGTATGCAATCTGCAAATACGGGGAAACAAAAAAGGAGGAGGACTTAGCCTGGCCATTTTTCAGTAGACCACTTTGTCTTACCCAATCGAATGCTCTGCTTGAGGAAGTTTTCAGTCCATCTTTGAATATGTCGCTTCTTTTAACAAATACAACAAAAAACAATCTCCTCCAATACTATTCGCCTTGCTCCTATACAAAGCCACCGGCCAGGTCATGTCACAGTTTTAGTGATCATTTTATCCGAGTTGCCTCTCTCAGTTGACTATCCCGCACAGATTTTGATACAGTTTGCCGTTATATCAAGCCCGCCCCCCCCCCCCCCCCCCCCCCCCCCCCCCCCCCCCCCCCCCCCCCCCCTCCCTCGGTGATTTTAATATTCAATTGTGGATAATGTTCGAGACAGGAAATGCAAATGAGCCCTGAAGTTCTTGCTACCTTGAATCCCTTTGCTTCTCTCACTCTAGCCACAGTATGTGGCCCCTACCCACAGCAAGCATGGGCCACACTCTATGATACTCGTTTAGATATACAAACGGGTAGTCGGTGATTCATTTGCAAATGTAAACCGGTGGTCGATGCTTGCTCTTTCAGGTCTATCTACTGTGTTTTTTTTTGACACTGGGTTTCAATAACCAAACCCACCAGTTGCACCTCCATGCCAATCTAGCTTCGAAGAAGGCCGCATAAATGACAATACAGAGTGAAACTGGATTTATGAAATGATAAACTTTTGAGAATGCATCGTATTCTAACTGCTTAGAGTGAACCTGTTTAAACTCTGTATCAACCTCTAGGTTTGATACTCGTTCGCTGCCGATACGTTAGCCCCCTGTGAAGGTTAAAACTAGTGAAAATTAGCAGAAGGCGCTGCCCGTGTGCGGCCTAGCACGACACATACGGTCCAGGGGCACAAAAAAGATGAAAGTCGCTCCCGAGGGTCCCGAGACTGGAGAGCGCCGCGCAGAGTCCAACCTGCAGGTAGATTACGAGATCTTCAAAGATAAAGTTGCCCCTTATGCAGAGTTTAACCGGGCAGATGATTACGATAGTAACGAAGAGACAAAGGTATTTTACTGAAATGATTTGAGAGGCTGCTGACAACAAATCTGGCCGTGTTCTGTTTTCATACAGTTTATTAAGTAGAATAACAAACCCCCCTGCTCAACATTGCCATTTAGAGCTTTACTCCCAACGTAAATGCAAGAGGTTTGCCTAATTTTTTCAACCATGACAAGCCGTTCCAAGGGCATACACAAAAGCGCCCATGAATCTTCACAATCCACAGATAATCCATCAACCAACCAGAACAGGCACTCTCCTGGGAGCTAACTCACTTCTGCACCTGCCTAAATGATAAAACCTGTCCATAGAGATATCTCCAGTTTGAAGCTCCATCCCGAGCTGCCAGCCTGCGTTCACTGTACTATCCACTTAGATTTCTGAAAGTCTGTTTCCTGCACAGCAAGTCTGTTACCTTCACTCACAAGATGTAAACATCCGTCCACACTTCATTATGGATAATATCTCCCAAAGCCCATCGAAAACTGCAAGTCATCAGGCTCCCTACGCACATAAAGAAGAGCAGTCCCTCGAGATGCCAGCCTGTGATCTTAAACAACTATCGTCCCATCTACAAACTCATAGCAATTTATCGTGAGGAAACGTCTCTTGAGAAAGCTAATAGTCTACCTACCACGCCTGCTCCGTCCCCTTACTTAGATTATTCTCTTAATAATCCAACAACTCACTTTCTAAATGTTCACGTCCTGGCCTTAGACTCCCTCCACAGCACCTTGAGACTTAGCTCTAGTTCAAGGTACAAACGATATCCGCGCTGAACACTGACGCAGCGGAACAAAGTCTCAAATCTCTATTCTGTATAGAATACTACAGTGCTGCCCTTGACACCGTCCGACATGCAGATCCTTCTTACCAGAGAATAGAGGGGGGGGGGAAGGGGGGAGGGGGAGGCACTGGGTTGGCGTCCACTGGCCACCGCCCTATAGTTCGGTTTAGAGTCGCCTTAACTATCACACATTAGCCAAAGACAGGAAAGCTACTTTGTGGAGATTCGTGACGCGATAACATGTGTATCAGATCATATGGCCCTGACGCTGCCTAGGACGCAGTCCACAGGGGTCGAATCCTGGGACCTCTTCTGTTCAATCTCTTAACCATTGCTGCCGTTAGGTAGTTTAATACCCGCAATGAAACAAAGTTTCACTATCATAACATAGCCAAGACGACACTCAAGATCTATGTCTCACTGATTCGCCAGCCCGGCCGAGAACATGGACAGTGAGAACTCTACATACCCTTCACTGCAACTTATCCACAGTATCAGGTGAGTGGATGCAAAACAACTCTTCCTTCAGCTTAACAGCAGACAAAAAATGAAACTGATTGGTCTTTAACGTCCCCAGACAAACAAGAACGAGAGCGTCATCTGTCACCTACAGTCTCTCTCCCTAAACCTATCAAACAAGGTCAGAATCTCTAGGGGTAATACTGCGACCTCAGACTTAATGTTTAAAAGCCACATCAAATCAGTAACATCAGCCCAGCTTTTACCATCTAAAAAAACCAATTGACAGGATCCAAAAAAATAGCTGTCTCTAAGCAGACTTGCCGAGATCTCTTATCCATGCATTTGTCTCCAGTTGGTTAGACTACTGCAATGGCCATAGCCTCACAGGTCTGTCCAAACCCCAGGCCCTGTAAAACAGCTGCAAGTCCACCTCACCCATTTCAAAATGCAGCCAGCCTCGAGTCCTGACAAGAACCAGGAAGCTTACGACCACCCATTTACGTTCCAGTCCTCAGGTCTCCTGCACTGGCCCTTCCCTGTGGCCTCAAGAGAATAGACTTTAAAACAGCCCCCTGCATTGTGTACAAGTCCTCTCCTTAGCCTTCCCACACCAAAATATATTTAGTAGACATGATTTGTCCCATTATGAACCAGCCCGGACTCCCATGAGGAGCCACAGGCGACTAGGACTCCTGTTAGTGCCCTTAGAGTCAGGAACTAAATCATCGGGGATGGCTGCCTTTTCAGGATTAATGCTGCTAAAAATCTCGAACACGCTCTTCCTGAGATTTCCAATGAGACAAGGCCTCTCTACTCTCTGACTCAATTGTTTAAAACCAGGTCTAAGACGAGTTCTGTTTAACTGTGCCCATTACAACTGAGGGATTTTTTATTTTTATCTTTCTTTTTAATCGTGCTGTCGATAATTTATGACCTTTTAATGCTTTCTTGTTTTGTTCGCTACTTTGAAATCTGCACTTGTAGTATCGAATTGTGCTTATCAATAAATAAACCTTGCCTCATGCCCTTGCCACCCTTGCCCCTACTGTGTCCGTGTGTGCAGTGGTGTGCTGCTCGATGTCTGCTGTGTGTGTGTGTACGCTGTTTCTGGACCTGTGTCTGTGCTGGTGCTGTGATGTCTCGGGCCCGAGGTTAGAGGGACGTTCTGTGAATCAAACTGCGATTTCAAGCTAGAGACGCTTGGTCCAAACAAAAACCCATGATGCCTGTGAGCGGTCTCTCTGACGTCTGGGCATCTGAGAGCTGAGATTGATCGAAGTGACGCGGGGCCGAGCTCTCTCTTCACTTCTGCTGTCTTAAAGATGTCACGACCATCTTTCGGTCTCTCTCTCATCTCTCCTCTTTTGCTGGTCACAGCTTGCTTTTATCCTGTGACTAATCACCCTCGGTCTCACTCTCCCTCCTCTCCCTCTCTTGACTGTTCTCTGCGTGTTACTCTCTTCTGTGGTGTGTCTCTCCTGCTCTCTTGCGTTATACTTACTGTCCTCTCTTTCTCTCTCGCCCCTTGGATCCCTCTGCTCTCTGGTCTTTCCTACTCTCTCTCTGGACGTCCACTCCCATGGTTCGCTCTCTACTAGCTCCCCCCCCCCCCCCCCCAGTCTCTCTCTGCGTTCGTCTCTCCCCCCGATGCGTCCTCTCTCTCCTGTGGGTCCTCTACTACTGCTCAACTCTCGCTGGTCTCTCTCTGGTCTACTCTCTCGGCTCTCTCTCTGGTCTCTCTCTGGTTCTCTATCTCCTGCTCGTCTCTCTCTGGTTCTCTCTCTATGCGTCTCTCTAGCTGGCGGGTCTATCTCTACTGGAGTGCTCTCTCTCCCCCACCCCCTTTATGGTGCTCTCTCTGGTCTCTCTCTAGGATCTCCTATCTACTGGTCTCTCTCCTCATACTCGCCGTCTACTCTCTGGTATCGCCTCCTCCCTGCCACTCCTCATCTCTCGGTCTACTCTCTTCGGTTGCGGCTCCTCTCATGGTCTCTCCAATCCCCCGTCTCCTCCCTCTTGGTCTCTCATCTGGGCTCCTCTCTCTTCCTCGCCCGTCATCTACTCTTCGCGTTCTTCTCCCTGCGGTACTCTCTCCCCTGGGTCCTCTACCTCTCCGGCTCTCTCTCTGGTCTCTCCCTGCGTCTCTCCCTGAATCTCTACTTGGGTCTCTCTCACTTCTCCTTGTCTCTCTATCTCTGGAAGTACTCTCTTAGCGTCTCTCTCTGATCTCTCTCTGTCTCATCTCCACTCGCGTTCTCTCCTGGATCTCTCCTCTTGGTCTCTCTCTATGCCCGCCCCCCCCCCCCCCCCCCCCCCCCCCCCCCCCCCCCCCCCCCCCCCCCCCCCCCCCCCCCCCCCCCGCTCCTACTCTCTGGTCTCTCTCTGGATCATCTATCTGGCTTCTCCCCTCCTGCGGTCTCTCTGCTGCGGCCACTCTACCTAGGTCCTCTCTCTGCGGTCTCTCTCTGCGTTTTACTCTCGAATCGTCTGAAACGTCTCTCCCTTGTCTCCTCTCTGGTCTCTCCTTCTAGCCTCTCCTCTCTCTGGTCTCTCTTCTGGTCTCTCCCTAGGTCTCTCTTGCGTCTCTCCATGGGTCTCTCCCGCTAATACTCATACTCCTGAGTCTCTCCAATCTGCGTCTCCTCCTGCGTCTCTCCGTCGGTCCTCTCTTTAGGGTCTCTCCCCACGCTACTGCCGTCTCTCTCTGCGTCTCTCTCCCTTGCGTCTCTCTTGACTAGGTCTTTCTCCCTGGGTCTTCTCTGGTTCTCTCTCTGAGTCTCTCTCTGCGTTCTTTCCTGCTAGAGGCTCTCATCTCTGGGAACTCTCCCCAATCCCTCTCCTTCGCCTACACTCTTCCTCTCCCTGAGTCTCTCTATGTCTGTATAACCCTCAGGATCTCTCTCTGTCTCCTCCTCTCTTGGACCATCTATGTCCCCAACTGGTTCCCCGTTGTGTCCAGCACGCAAAGATAGATAGCTAGAGAGATAAATCAGGTGTGTCCCCCCGCCTGGTCTCTTCCTGAGTCTCTCTCTTCTTAGCTCGCTTTCACTCTCTGTCTGATACTCTATTGGGTTCCTCCTTCTCGACGTGCTCTCCTTGGACGTCTCTCCCTGGTTTCTCTCCTCTACTGGCGAGTCTCTACTCTCTATGACCACAGTCTTCTGCTCTCCTGCCCGTCTCTCTTGGTTTGAGACAAGCTGTTTTTAATGAACTATAACCAGGTGTAAGTCAGACAGACGCATTACCTCAGTCCCTTGATCAATAACACTAGACCCGCCTCCCCTCTTGAGCTCGGCAAGGCCCGCGTCCAGACGAACATCTTCACTAATTATAGGATGATTTAACAACATGACAGCATCTGTGCAGCCCTCTCACACAGGACCAGGGCTCTCGCTCCACATGGCTCCACGTGACCAGAGGTCGGTGACTGAGGAACCATGAGCGCAGACAGACAGAGCTACCACGGCTGTAGCCATCCAAGGACTCTGAGGGAAGCACCAGAGATTGGAGAGCTGAGCAGCGAGATGAGTACCACGTAGAGAGGAGACTATTGAGAGAGACCATGCTGAGATGAGAGCAGAGAGGAGAGACCAGACATGATGAGACCAGTGAGCCCGAGACCAGAGACCCTGAGACCTGAGAGAGACCACGGGATGAGAGACCTAGAGAGAGACCAGAGAGAGACCTACTGGCCAGGACTCGAGACGATGACACGAGAATGAGAGAGAGACCAGCAGAGGAGCAGAGAGATCAGAAGAACCAGAGATCGAGAGCAAGAGACGAGAGGACCAGAGAGAGCAGCAGAGACCGAGAGACAGAGACCACCTAGTACCAGAGAGAGAGACAGAGTGATGCGACCAGAGAGAATGGATGCAAGACGAGCGACGACCAGCAGACTCGAGACCAGAGACGACGAGACAGGAGAGAGAGACCAGAGTTGAGAATCCAAGAGAGAGACAGAAGAGAGAGACCACAGAAGAGACCAGATGAGAGAGACCACGAGAGGACCAGAAACGAGAGGGCAGACAGAGAGACTTGACCACTGCCCACGACTGAGACCAGAGAGAGAACCAAGAGAGAGACAGACTCGAGTATGAGACAGAGACGAGACCAGATGCAGAGAGACCTGAGACTCGCAGACGCTAAGAGACCAGAGAGACTGAGATGAGGCGAGACCGAGAAGAGGGCAGACAGAGAGAGACCAAGAGAGAGCGAGACCAGAGGAGAGACCAGAGAGATCGACCAGACAACCATAGAGACCACAGTAGAGATGAGAGAACCGGAGAGCGCGCACCACGAGAGAGACCAGAGAGAAGCACCAGAGAGACAGCACGACCAGAGAGAAGAAGACCTAGAGAGAGCAGAGACCAGAGACTGAGAGATGACCAATGAGATCTTGAGACGAAGAGACAGAGAGACGTGGCAGGGATGGACAAGAGAGACGAACCATTGCCCTCTCTCTGCGCTCTCTCTAGATGTTCTCTCTTCCATGCGTTTCTCTCCTTTGCAGTCTTCCTCTCCCTCTCTGTCTCTTCTCTCCATAGCTCACTCACGGGCTCTCTCTCTCCTGTAGCGTCTCTCTCTGCTGTCTCTCTCTCGTGCGATCTCTCTATCAGTCTGCTTAGGCGTCATCTCTCGTCTCTGGATCCTCCCATCTCTGGTCTCATCTTGGTCTCTCTCTACCATCGGTCTCTCATCCCTGGCTCCTAACATCTATCGGTGTCTCTCTCTGCTGCTCTCTCTTGCTGAACCGTCTCTCTCTCATGGCTCCTCTCTCTAGGTCTCTTCTCTCTTGCAAGCTCTCTCATGTGCGTCTACTCTCCTGCCGTCCCCCCCCCCCCCCCCCCCCCCCCCAGCCCGTGTATCCTCTAATGCGTCTCTCTTGAGTTCTCTCTCTCTGGGTCTTCTCGTCTGTGGTCTTCTCTGGACTCGTCACCTCTGTGCTTCTCTTTCTCTGAAGTCTCTCTCTCTCTGGTCTCTTCTCTCTAGCCGTCTTACTCTTCCCTACCTCTATCTCCTTGCCTGCTCTTCTCTCTGCGCTCTCTCTCTTCGCCCCTAGCTTCCTACTCTACCTGCGGTCTCTCTCTTTATGCTCTACTACGCCACGCGCAGGCTACTCCGCACGCGCACGCACATGTCTCTGCGTGCACGCACGACGCACTCGCGCATGCTAGGTCTCTCCTCTGAGGTTCCTCGCTTGGGTCTCTCTCTGCCTGTCTCTCTCCTGCCCGTCCTCTCTCTGGTCTCCTCTCTGGGGTCTCCTCTCTGATCTTAAAGAGGTCTCTCTCTCACAGCCTCTCTCTGGATCTCTCTCTGCTCTCTCTCTGGTCTCTCTCGGCTGGCTATCTCTCTGGTCTCCTCAGTCCTGGGTCTACAGCCGTGGTGATCTGTCTCTTCTCCTCCCTGGTCTCCTCAGTCACACCTGGTACGTGGGACATGTGTGAGCGAGAGCCCTGGTCCTGTGGAGGCCTGCACTGATGCTCTTGTTGTTAAATCCATAATGAGTGAAGTTGCCTCGCGGCCGAGCTCAAGAGCGGGTCTGTTATTGATCAAGGACTGAGGTAATCTCTGCTGACTACACCTGTTATAGGTCATTAAAACCTAGTCTCAAACCATGAGAGACCAGAGAGAGAGACCAGAGAGAGAGAGACCAGAGAGAGGACCAGGGAGAGACCAGGCAGAGAGACCAGAGAGAGACCAGAGAGGACAGAAGAGAGCGATACAGAAAGAGAGAGAGACCAGGAAGAGACCAGGGAGGAGAGAGACCAGAGAGAGGAGAGCCAGGGAGATAGCAGACCAGAGAGACGAGACAGAGAGAGGACTGAGAGACGACAGAGACGAGACCAGAGAGAAGAGAGGGAGAGATGGGGAGGCTCAGAGTGAGAGACCAGAGGAAAGACCAGAGAGAGACCAGAGAGAGACCAGATGAGAGACCAGAGAGGGAGACAGAGACGAGACCAGAGACGAGGACCAGAGCATGAGACCAGAGAGAGACAGAGAGAGACCAGGGAGAGACCAGGGAGAGCACCAGGGATGGTAAAAGGAGTGAGATCAGGGAGAGACCGGGAGAGACCAGACGAGAGAACCCAGGGCGAGAGGACCAGAGAGAGACCCAGGACGACGGAGAGCAGAGAGAGGTCCAGAGAGAGACCAGGGAGAGACCAGAGGGAATACCAGTGAGAGAGACCAGAGAGAGGACCAGAGAGTGGCCAGAGAGAGACCGGAGGGGAACCAGAGAGAGACCAAGTGAGAGACAGAGAGAGACCAGAGAGAGGACCCAGGGAGAGACAAGGGACGAGGACCAGGGACGAGACCCTCAGAGCGAGATCCGGGAGGGACCAGAGAGGACCAGAGATGAGAGAGACCAGCGATGAGAGAGACCAGAGAGAGATCAGGGAGAGGACCAGGGAGGAGACCAGAGAGAGCCCAGGGAGAGGACAGAGAGAGTACCATGGGAGAAGACAAGAGAGAGACTAGAGAGAGAGACCAGGAGAGACCAGGGAGGAGAGCCAGGGAGAGCCAGAGAGGACCAGAGAGAGAGACCCAGAGAGAGAGCAGAGAGCGAGACAGAGAGAGACCCGGAGAGAGGACCAGAGAGAGAGACCAGAGAGTGACCAGAGAGGAGACCAGAGACGAGACCAGAGAGAGACCACAGAGAAGGACCAGAGAGAGGAGACCAGAGAGAGGACCAGAGAGAGAGACCTGAGAGGACCAGTGTGTGACCAGGAGAGAGAAAGAGAGAGACCAGAGTGAGAGACCAGAGAGAAGACAAGATGAGGAGACCCCCCAGAGAGAGACCAGAGAGAGCGACCAGGGCAGCGGACCAGAGGAGAGAGAGAAAGCGACCAGAGTGTGAGGGACCAGAGAAAGAGAGGAGGAGAGAAAACCAGAGACAGAGAGAACTCTCACAGGACGAGAAACAGAGAACAGCAAGAGAGGGAAAGAGAGTGAGACCAGGGTTGATAAAGCAACAGCAAAAGAGCGATATGAGAGAGAGACCTGTGCATATAGCACAATTCTAAGCCCAGAGTCAGAGAGACCCTCACACCATGGCCTAGTCTCTATTCAAAGTGCACACAACACACACAGGACTGACACACACCAAACCAAGAAAGCAAGCGAAGTTTATTTATATAGCACAATCATAAAAGGCAATTTCATGCCATGAACAAAACAAGAAAGCATTAAAAATCATTAATATCACAGAACATTTAAAAAGAAAGATAAAAATATAAAATCCCTCAGTTGTATTGCACAGTTAAACAGAACCGTCTTTAACTGGTCTTTTAAACATTGTCAGAGAGGAGGCCTGTCTCACATCTTCAGGAAGACTGTTCCAGATTTTAGCAGCATTAATCTGAAAAGCAGCCTCCCCATGTTTAGTTCTGACTCTGGGCACTAACAGGAGTCCAGTCCCTGTGCTCTCCAGAGTCCGGGCTGGTTCATATGGGACTAACATGTCACTTAATATATTTTGGGTGCGAGGCTATGGAGAGACTTGTACACAAGCAGAGCTGTTTTAAAGTTTATTCTCTGAGCCACAGGAAGCCAGTGCAGAGACCTGAGGACTGGACTAATGTGGTCGTACTTCCTGGTTCTTGTCAGGACTCGAGCTGCTGCATTTTGAATGTACTGCAGCTGTTTTTACAGCCTGTTTGGACAGACCTGTGAGCAGGCCATTGCAGTAGTCTAACCTACTGGAGACAAATGCATGGATAAGAATCTCCAAGTCTGCTTTAGACACTATGTTTTTGATCCTGGCAATGTTTTTTAGATGGTAAAAAGCTGCTGATGTTACTGATTTGATGTGGCTATTAAAATTTAAGTCTGAGTCCAGTATTACCCCTAGATTTCTGACCTTGTTTGAAGGTTTTAGGGAGAGAGACTGTAGGTGACAGATGACGCTCTCTCTTTGTTTCTGGGGACCAAAGACAATCATTTCAGTTTTGTCTGCGTTTAGCTGAAGGAAGTTGTTTTGCATCCACTCACTGATCTGTTGGATACAGTGAAGGAGTGAGTCCACTGGTCCATGTTCTCCTGCAGTCAGTGAGACATAGATCTGAGTGTCGTCTGCATAGTTATGATAGGAAACTTTGTTTCTGCGTATTAACTGACAATGACCTAACGGCAGCATGTAGAGATTGAACAGAAGAGGTCCCAGGATCGACCCTGTGGGACTCCACAGGTCAGGGCCATATGATCTGAGACACAGTTTCCAATCTCCACAAAGTACTTCCTGTCTTCAAGGTAAGACCTAAACCAACTTAGGGCGGTGCCCAGATGACGCCAACCCAGTCCTCTAGTCTCTGTAAGAGGATCTCATGGTCGACGGTGTCAAAGGCAGCACTTAGATCTAACAAGATTAAGATTGAGACTTTGCCTGCGTCAGTGTTCAGCCGGATATCGTTTGTAACCTTAACGAGAGCAGTCTCAGTGCTGTGGTGGGGTCTAAAGCCGGACTGAAACATATCAAATGAGTTGTTGATTATAAGAAATCTAGTAAGCTGTAGGTAGACAACTTTCTCAAGGACATTCCCATAAATGGCAGATTTGAGATGGGACGATAGTTGTTAAGTACAGTGGCATCCAGACTGCTCTTTTTTAGCAGGGGCCTGATGACTGCAGTTTTCAGGGCCTTTGGGAATATTCCAGAATGAAGGGACATGTTTACTATCTGTGTGAGTGAAGGTAACAGATGCTCAGAACAGACTTCAGAAATCTTTGTGGGTAGTACATCCAGGCTGATTTGTGGAGGAGCTCAAACTGGAGATTATCTCTTGGACAGTTTTATCATTTACAGGTGCAAATGTGAGTTAGCTCAGAGAGCCTTTCTGGTTGTTGGATGGTTATCTGTGGATTGGAGACAATGGCGCTTTTGATGCCTTGAACCTTGTCATTGAAAAAATTAGCAAACTCATTGCATTTACGTTTGGAAGTAAGCTCTAATGGCATTTGAACAGGGGGAGGGTTTGTTAATCTATTAACTGTTGAAAACAGACACGCAGATTGGTGCATGCTGCCTTCACATCATTTCAGAAAAATTATACCTTTCTCGCGTACTAGTAGCACGCGGGTTAAATCGCACGAACTTATCTTTGAAGGATCGGTAATATACCTGGTGGGTTTGGAACTTGCGCCACTTCCGATCGGCCCTCCGGCACTTTCTCTTTTGTGCCCTGACCGAGGAGTCTGCTTTAGACCCCACGGCGGGGACTTCTGCTTATTTTTTTCACTATTTTAACTTAACAGGCGGCAACGGTTATCCAGTAACATTTCAAAACAATAGTGGTGACAGAGTTAAACAGCTTCATCTACAGTAGGGGAATACGGTTGCATCTCAATGTTTATCATTTACATACAATAGTTCACTCGTGATTTTCATTTATGCGACTTCTTGCTTCGCAACAGTTGACCAGTGTCCCACTTGTGGGTTTGTTAGTGAAAACACATGTCAAAAAAAAAAACACAGAAATGATCCGAAAGAGCAACATCGAACCACGTTACAACATTTGATCTCACTCGACAAGCACTCACACCCTTTTAGTAAACAAACAGCCTCGTCTACGAGTGTGCCCTCTCGCTCTGTGGGTGGCGGCCACTTACGTGCTGAGTGAGTTCAATAGGATTCAAGTACAGAATCAGCTCATTTGCATTTCTGTCAATCAACATTATCCAAATGAAATATTTAAATTCACCTGTAATAACCAAACTATCAAAATCTGTGCATTACAACCCTGAAAGCAAACTCTCGGTTAAAATGATCAATAAAACTGGTGACATGACTGCGGTGGCCTGGTATAGGTCAACGATAGAGTTTGGAGGAGATTTGTTTTTGCTTGTATTTTAAAAGACACTTATTCAAATGACGAAAACTTCACAAGAGAAATTCTATGGGAGACAAAAGTGTCTCTGAATATGGCAGCTAAGCCTCCTCCTTTTTGTTTCTCCCCGTATTTCAGATTCAACTTGAAATTGGTGGTCGATGTTCTATTTAAAACTGATTTTCTGAATTTTGGTCAAAGCCAAGTTTCAGCCTTATGAACATAAAGATCATAGATTTGACGAAGAAATAATATTATTGAATTAAAAAAGATTGTTCAAAAGGAGATCTGACTATAAGGTAGCAAGTTTTCAAAGTAAACCCAATCTTTCAGTATCAGCGGTTGGCGGTCGGCTGATTCTTACACGGAACAAGAATTAGATTTTCAGATTAGAATGATTAACTCCAGATGTTTTTCCTGTAAGGTATTCTTTGTGTTATCACTAAGGGAATGGCACAGGTGGCTTCATGGACAGGGCCCCAGCCGGGGTCTCTCCTTAACTAGACTGCCAGTGTCTGCGAAGCAGAGTACCCTGTGCATCCTAGTGTTTAGAGAAAAGAGGGGTAGGGGATAAGGCGCGGGGTGGAGGATGGAGAGGTGGGGTGGCTTTTGGGTGTTGACTTGAACGAGGGGGGCAGGGCAGGTTGAGGGGTTTTGAGTGATGGGTTTAGGGACGGGGTGGGATGAGGCAGAGGTTTTGGAGTTGAACGAGGGGAAGTGGGCGGTGGACTCATGGTATGAGGTTTGGGAAGGGACTGGCTTGAGGTGGTTTTTGTAGGTGAATTGGAAACCTAGGTGGTTTTTGGTGGTACCTATGGGGAGTGGTTTAGACATGTTGGACAGGACTCTAGATCGATCTAATTATGGGTGTGAGAGGAATAGTCTTCATCGCCGATTTTATTAGCCCTGCGAGTGTTCAGGTAGGTCTAACAGTGAAGGCGGGCGATGAAAACAAAGGCGACGGTCTTCTGTCCCCATTCTCTCTTGATGGAGTGGAGCGTCGGCAGGGGGGACCCAAGACAGGTCCTTGGGGACGGGTGGCTCGCAGGGAGTCTTTAATGGAGGGGGGGCCAGGTGGTTGAGGAAACCCCGCACAGGCCTGTCTGTGTAGGCTGGGGTGAGGATTGGCGGCTCAGAGCGGCGCTCGTAGATGAAGAAGGGTTTGGTTGCTTTGGAGCAGGATGGCGGATGAGGATGGTGGGTCGTGCTGCTACTGGTCCGCCCCCCCCCCCCCGGGTGATGATTGCAGCTGGCTGTGGTGATGATGCAGGCTGCCTGCTTGGTCTAATGCATGCAGCTGCTGCTCGGTGATGACTGCAGCTGTGCTGGTGATGATGAGCTGCTGCTGGTGATGATGCAGCTGCTTTCTGATGTAGCATCTGTATACAGTCTGTGTTAGCATGTAGCATCTGTATACAGCCTGTGTTAGCATGTAGCATCTGTATACAGTCTGTGTTAGCATGTAGCATCTGTATACAGCCTGTGTTAGCATGTAGCATCTGTATACAGTCTGTGTTAGCATGTAGCATCTGTAAACAGTCTGTGTTAGCATGTAGCATCTGTATACAGTCTGTGTTAGCATGTAGCATCTGTATACAGTCTGTGTTAGCATGTAGCATCTGTATACAGCCTGTGTTAGCATGTAGCATCTGTATACAGTCTGTGTTAGCATGTAGCATCTGTATACAGCCTGTGTTAGCATGTAGCATCTGTATACAGCCTGTGTTAGCATGTAGCATCTGTATACAGTCTGTGTTAGCATGTAGCATCTGTATACAGTCTGTGTTAGCATGTAGCATGCTGTATACAGTCTGTGTTAGCATGTAGCATCTGTATACAGCCTGTATACAGTCTGTGTTAGCATGTAGCATCTGTAGCATTAGCATGTAGTCTGTATACAGTCTGTGTTAGCATGTAGCATCTGTATACAGTCTGTGTTAGCATGTAGCATCTGTATACAGTCTGTGTTAGCATGTAGCATCTGTATACAGTCTGTGTTAGCATGTAGCATCTGTATACAGTCTGTGTTAGCATGTAGCATCTGTATACAGTCTGTGTTAGCATGTAGCATCTGTATGTCTGTGTTAGCATGTAGCATCTGTATACAGTCTGTGTTAGCATGTACAGTCTACAGTGTTAGCATGTAGCATAGCAGCCTGTGTCTCTGTATACAGTCTGTGTTAGCATGTAGCACAGTCTGTGTTAGCATGTAGCATCTGTATACAGTCTGTGTTAGCATGTAGCATCTGTATACAGTCTGTGTTAGCATGTAGCATCTGTATACAGTCTGTGCTAGCATGTAGCATCTGTATACAGTCTGTGTTAGCATGTAGCATCTGTATACAGTCTGTGTTAGCATGTAGCATCTGTATACAGTCTGTGTTAGCATGTAGCATCTGTATACAGTCTGTGTTAGCATGTAGCATCTGTATACAGCCTGTGTTAGCATGTAGCATCTGTATACAGTCTGTGTTAGCATGTAGCATCTGTATACAGTCTGTGTTAGCATGTAGCATCTGTATACAGTCTGTGTTAGCATGTAGCATCTGTATACAGTCTGTGTTAGCATGTAGCATCTGTAACACAGTCTGTGGGTGACACAATATTAAAATAGCCTTGAAAGAAGAAGTATTGCAGAGCACGTTGGTCTCGTGATGATCCAGTCTCCTCACAGTCTCCTCCCGGTCTCCTCGTGGTCCTCACCTCCTCTTGGCTCCAGGCTTGGCTCCCGCTCTGGGCCTGGCTCTCTTGCTGCGGTTGTTCCTGAAGTCGATGAGGCAGTCGCGGGCCTCGGAGATGGGAGTGAAGGCTCTGATGGGAGAGTTACTGACGTGGATCAAAGACACAGAGTCCTCCTCGTCATCATCGATCAGATCAATCACTTCTCTGCAACAAAACATCCATCAGTCTCCTCTCTCTCTCTGGTCTCTCTCTGGTCCCTCTCTGGTCTCTCTCTGGTCTCTCTCTGGTCCCTCTCTGGTCTCTCTCTGGTCTCTCTCTCTGGTCTCTCTCTGGTCTCTCTCTGGTCTCTCTCTCTGGTCTCTCTCTGGTCTCTCTCTGGTCTCTCTCTGGTCTCTCTCTCTGGTCTCTCTCTGCTCTCTCTCTGGTCTCTCTCTCTGGTCTCTCTCTGGTCTCTCTCTGGTCTCTCTCTGGTCTCTCTCTACTCTCTCTCTGGTCTCTCTCTGGTCTCTCTCTGGTCTCTCTCTGGTCTCTCTCTCTCTCTCTGGTCTCTCTCTGGTCTCTCTCTGGTCTCTCTCTGGTCTCTCTCTGGTCTCTCTCTCTGGTCTCTCTCTGGTCTCTCTCTGGTCTCTCTCTGGCCTCTCTCTGGCCTCTCTCTGGTCTCTCTCTCTGATCTCTCTCTCTGGTCTCTCTCTCTCTCTCTCTGGTCCCTCTCTGGTCTCTCTCTGGTCCCTCTCTGGTCCCTCTCTGGTCTCTCTCTCTCTGGTCTCTCTCTCTGGTCTCTCTCTGGTCTCTCTCTGGTCTCTCTCTCTGGTCTCTCTCTGGTCTCTCTCTGGTCTCTCTCTGGTCTCTCTCTGGTCTCTCTCTGGTCTCTCTCTGGTCTCTCTCTGGTCTCTCTCTGGTCTCTCTCTGGTCTCTCTCTGGTCCCTCTCTGGTCTCTCTCTGGTCTCTCTCTGGTCTCTCTCTCTGGTCTCTCTCTCTGGCCTCTCTCTCTGGTCTCTCTCCTTTTGGTCTCTCTCTGGTCTCTCCTTTTGGTCTCTCTCTGGTCTCTCTCTGGTCTCTCTCTGGTCTCTCTCTCTGGTCTCTCTCTCTGGTCTCTCTCCTTTTGGTCTCTCTCTGGCCTCTCTCTGGTCTCTCTCTGGCCTCTCTCTGGTCTCTCTCTCTGGTCTCTCTCTCTGGTCTCTCTCTGGTCCCTCTCTGGTCTCTCTCTCTGGTCTCTCTCTGGCCTCTCTCTGGTCTCTCTCTCTGGTCTCTCTCTGGTCTCTCTCTCTGGTCTCTCTCTGGTCTCTCTCTGGTCTCTCCCTGGTCTCTCTCTCTGGTCTCTCTCTGGTCCCTCTCTGGTCCCTCTCTGGTCTCTCTCTGGTCCCTCTCTGGTCTCTCTCTGGTCTCTCTCTCTGGTCTCTCTCTGGTCTCTCTCTGGTCTCTCTCTGGTCTCTCTCTGGTCTCTCTCTGGTCTCTCTCTGGTCTCTCTCTCTGGTCTCTCTCTGGTCTCTCTCTGGTCCCTCTCTGGTCTCTCTCTCTGGTGTCCCTCTGGTCTCTCTCTGGTCTCTCTCTCTGGTCTCTCTCTCTGGTCTCTCTCTCTGGTCTCTCTCTCTGGTCTCTCTCTGGTCCCTCTCTGGTCTCTCTCTCTCTGTCTCTCTCTCTGGTCCCTCTCTGGTCTCTCTCTGGTCTCTCTCTGGTCTCTCTCTCTGGTCTCTCTCTGGTCCCTCTCTGGTCTCTCTCTCTGGTCTCTCTCTCTGGCCTCTCTCTCTGGTCTCTCTCCTTTTGGTCTCTCTCTGGTCTCTCCTTTTGGTCTCTCTCTGGTCTCTCTCTGGTCTCTCTCTCTGGTCTCTCTCTCTGGTCTCTCTCTGGTCTCTCTCTGGTCTCTCTCTCTGGTCTCTCTCTGGTCTCTCTCTCTGGTCTCTCTCCTTTTGGTCTCTCTCTGGTCTCTCTCTCTGGTCTCTCTCTGGTCCCTCTCTGGTCTCTCTCTGGTCTCTCTCTCTGGTCTCTCTCTGGTCTCTCTCTCTGGTCTCTCTCTGGTCTCTCTCTCTGGTCTCTCTCTCTGGTCTCTCTCTCTGGTCTCTCTCTGGCCTCTCTCTCTGGTCTCTCTCTCTGGTCTCTCTCTGGTCTCTCTCTCTGGTCTCTCTGGTCCCTCTCTGGTCTCTCTCTGGTCCCTCTCTGGTCTCTCTCTGGTCTCTCTCTGGTCTCTCTCTGGTCTCTCTCTGGTCTCTCTCTGGTCTCTCTCTGGTCTCTCTCTGGTCTCTCTCTGGTCTCTCTCTCTGGTCTCTCTCTCTCTGGTCTCTCTCTGGTCTCTCTCTGGTCCCTCTCTGGTCCCTCTCTGGTCTCTCTCTGGTCCCTCTCTGGTGTCCCTCTCTCTGGTCTCTCTCTGGTCTCTCTCTGGTCTCTCTCTCTGGTCCCTCTCTGGTCTCTCTCTGGTCTCTCTCTCTGGTCTCTCTCTCTGGTCTCTCTCTCTCTCTCTGGTCTCTCTCTGGTCTCTCTCTGGTCTCTCTCTGGTCTCTCTCTGGTCTCTCTCTCTGGTCTCTGGTCTCTCTCTCTCTGGTCTCTCTCTCTGGTCTCTCTCTCTGGTGTCCCTCTGGTCTCTCTCTGGTCTCTCTCTGGTCTCTCTCTCTGGTCTCTCTCTCTGGTCCCTCTCTGGTCTCTCTCTGGTCTCTCTCTCTGGTCTCTCTCTCTGGTCTCTCTCTCTCTCTCTGGTCTCTCTCTCTGGTCCCTCTCTGGTCTCTCTCTCTGGTCTCTCTCTCTGGTCTCTCTCTCTGGTCTCTCTCTGGTCTCTCTCTCTGGTCTCTCTCTCTGGTCTCTCTCTCTGGTCTCTCTCTGGTCCCTCTCTGGTCTCTCTCTGGTCTCTCTCTGGTCTCTCTCTGGTCTCTCTCTGGTCTCTCTCTGGTCTCTCTCTGGTGTCCCTCTGGTCTCTCTCTGGTCTCTCTCTCTGGTCCCTCTCTGGTCTCTCTCTCTGGTCTCTCTCTCTGGTCTCTCTCTGGTCTCTCTCTCTGGTCTCTCTCTCTGGTCTCTCTCTGGTCTCTCTCTGGTCTCTCTCTGGTCCCTCTCTGGTCTCTCTCTGGTCTCTCTCTGGTCTCTCTCTGGTCTCTCTCTGGTCTCTCTCTCTGGTGTCCCTCTGGTCTCTCTCTGGTCTCTCTCTCTGGTCTCTCTCTGGTCTCTCTCTCTGGTCCCTCTCTGGTCTCTCTCTCTGGTCTCTCTCTCTGGTCTCTCTCTGGTCTCTCTCTCTGGTCTCTCTCTGGTCTCTCTCTCTGGTCTCTCTCTCTGGTCTCTCTCTCTGGTCTCTCTCTCTGGTCTCTCTCTGGTCTCTCTCTGGTCTCTCTCTGGTCTCTCTCTCTGGTCCCTCTCTGGTCTCTCTCTGGTCTCTCTCTGGTCTCTCTCTGGTCTCTCTCTGGTCTCTCTCTGGTCTCTCTCTGGTCTCTCTCTGGTCACTCTCTCTGGTCCCTCTCTGGTCTCTCTCTGGTCCCTCTCTGGTCTCTCTCTCTGGTCTCTCTCTCTGGTCTCTCTCTCTGGTCTCTCTCTCTGGTGTCCCTCTGGTCTCTCTCAGGTCTCTCTCGTCTCTCTCTGGTCCCTCTCTGGTCTCTCTCTGGTCTCTCTCTGGTCTCTCTCTCTGGTCTCTCTCTCTGGTCTCTCTCTCTGGTCTCTCTCTCTGGTCTCTCTCTGGTCTCTCTCTGGTCTCTCTCGTCTCTCTCTGGTCCCTCTCTGGTCTCTCTCTGGTCTCTCTCTGGTCTCTCTCTCTGGTCTCTCTCTCTGGTCTCTCTCTGGTCTCTCTCTGGTCTCTCTCGTCTCTCTCTGGTCCCTCTCTGGTCTCTCTCTGGTCTCTCTCTGGTCTCTCTCTCTGGTCTCTCTCTCTGGTCTCTCTCTCTGGTCTCTCTCTCTGGTGTCCCTCTGGTCTCTCTCAGGTTCTTACAGTGGTGGAGCAGTGGAAGCAGAAGGTCCAGCTTCTGTCGACAAAAACAAGCCAAAGTCAAATAAGAAGAGAGTAAACAACAAACCAGTTTATGAGAGAACACACGGAGTCACCTGATTGGTCCAGAGCCGACAGCAGCCTCTGAAACACAGGACACTGGATCATTCTGGTCTGTTTATTATTCTGTATTCACTGATTACAACCTCTTCAGTAAAAACTAGGGCTGTCAAACAATTACATTTAATTGAGTTAATTAAAGCTTAAACATTTATTAATCGTAATTAATCACATTTCAAACCATCGGTAAAATGAGGCCATAGTGTTCTGTAAATGTTTGAATGGAAAGATTTATGATTTATTTTATTATAACCATAACTTCACATAAAATGGCATTAACATTATTAATTCTGTCTTTCTGTAGTAGACACTATTTTTTCAGCACATTTCCGCTTCAGCTAAAGCCTCTTCTTTATTATTTCTCTCTGTCTCATAAAGGCCGTGGAAAAACTATGTACCCCAGCTTTAATTTAGAGACTTTAAGTCGTGAAGCGACTGAGGCTCCACAGTCTGGTCCTGGAGGAGACACTTCCTGAGGCTCCACAGTCTGGTCCTGGAGATGATCCCGTCACAGTGATGTCAGCGGCTCCCAGCAGCGGCCCCGGGTCACGCAGAGGCCCCGGGTCACGCAGAGGCCCCGGGTCACGCAGAGGCCCCTGCTCAGTCTCCATCACACATGTGTCCACAGAGGCCCCTGCTCAGTCTCCATCACACTTGTGTCCACAGAGGCCCCTGCTCAGTCTCCATCACACATGTGTCCACAGAGGCCCCTGCTCAGTCTCCAACACACACATGTGTCCACAGAGGCCCCTGCTCAGTCTCCAACACACACATGTGTCCACAGAGGCCCCTGCTCAGTCTCCAACACACATGTGTCCACAGAGGCCCCTGCTCAGTCTCCATCACACATGTGTCCACAGAGGCCCCTGCTCAGTCTCCATCACACATGTGTCCACAGAGGCCCCTGCTCAGTCTCCATCACACATGTGTCCACAGAGGCCCCTGCTCAGTCTCCAACACACATGTGTCCACAGAGGCCCCTGCTCAGTCTCCAACACACATGTGTCCACAGAGGCCCCTGCTCAGTCTCCATCACACATGTGTCCACAGAGGCCCCTGCTCAGTCTCCAACACACATGTGTCCACAGAGGCCCCTGCTCAGTCTCCATCACACATGTGTCCACAGAGGCCCCTGCTCAGTCTCCAACACACATGTGTCCACAGAGGCCCCTGCTCAGTCTCCATCACACATGTGTCCACAGAGGCCCCTGCTCAGTCTCCATCACACATGTGTCCACAGAGGCCCCTGCTCAGTCTCCAACACACA
The DNA here is from genome assembly GCA_964034765.1 of Knipowitschia caucasica. Classification (NCBI taxonomy): domain Eukaryota; kingdom Metazoa; phylum Chordata; class Actinopteri; order Gobiiformes; family Gobiidae; genus Knipowitschia; species Knipowitschia caucasica. Next base: position 39,520,687 of record OZ035833.1, on the reverse strand, counting down.
TGTGTCCACAGAGGCCCCTGCTCAGTCTCCATCACACATGTGTCCACAGAGGCCCCTGCTCAGTCTCCAACACACATGTGTCCACAGAGGCCCCTGCTCAGTCTCCATCACACATGTGTCCACAGAGGCCCCTGCTCAGTCTCCATCACACACATGTGTCCACAGAGGCCCCTGCTCAGTCTCCATCACACATGTGTCCACAGAGGCCCCTGCTCAGTCTCCATCACACACATGTGTCCACAGAGGCCCCTGCTCAGTCTCCATCACACATGTGTCCACAGAGGCCCCTGCTCAGTCTCCATCACACATGTGTCCACAGAGGCCCCTGCTCAGTCTCCATCACTCACATGTGTCCACAGAGGCCCCTGCTCAGTCTCCATCACACATGTGTCCACAGAGGCCCCTGCTCAGTCTCCATCACACATGTGTCCACAGAGGCCCCTGCTCAGTCTCCATCACACATGTGTCCACAGAGGCCCCTGCTCAGTCTCCAACACACACATGTGTCCACAGAGGCCCCTGCTCAGTCTCCATCACACATGTGTCCACAGAGGCCCCTGCTCAGTCTCCATCACACATGTGTCCACAGAGGCCCCTGCTCAGTCTCCATCACACATGTGTCCACAGAGGCCCCTGCTCAGTCTCCAACACACATGTGTCCACAGAGGCCCCTGCTCAGTCTCCATCACACATGTGTCCACAGAGGCCCCTGCTCAGTCTCCATCACACATGTGTCCACAGAGGCCCCTGCTCAGTCTCCAACACACATGTGTCCACAGAGGCCCCTGCTCAGTCTCCATCACACATGTGTCCACAGAGGCCCCTGCTCAGTCTCCATCACACATGTGTCCACAGAGGCCCCTGCTCAGTCTCCAACACACACATGTGTCCACAGAGGCCCCTGCTCAGTCTCCATCACACATGTGTCCACAGAGGCCCCTGCTCAGTCTCCATCACACATGTGTCCACAGAGGCCCCTGCTCAGTCTCCATCACACATGTGTCCACAGAGGCCCCTGCTCAGTCTCTAACACACATGTGTCCACAGAGGCCCCTGCTCAGTCTCTAACACACATGTGTCCACAGAGGCCCCTGCTCAGTCTCTAACACACATGTGTCCACAGAGGCCCCTGCTCAGTCTCCATCACACATGTGTCCACAGAGGCCCCTGCTCAGTCTCTAACACACATGTGTCCACAGAGGCCCCTGCTCAGTCTCCAACACACATGTGTCCACAGAGGCCCCTGCTCAGTCTCCATCACACATGTGTCCACAGAGGCCCCTGCTCAGTCTCCATCACACATGTGTCCACAGAGGCCCCTGCTCAGTCTCCATCACACATGTGTCCACAGAGGCCCCTGCTCAGTCTCCATCACACACATGTGTCCACAGAGGCCCCTGCTCAGTCTCCATCACACATGTGTCCACAGAGGCCCCTGCTCAGTCTCCATCACACATGTGTCCACAGAGGCCCCTGCTCAGTCTCCATCACACATGTGTCCACAGAGGCCCCTGCTCAGTCTCCATCACACATGTGTCCACAGAGGCCCCTGCTCAGTCTCCATCACACATGTGTCCACAGAGGCCCCTGCTCAGTCTCCATCACACATGTGTCCACAGAGGCCCCTGCTCAGTCTCCATCACACATGTGTCCAAGGCATTCTGGGTGCTATTATGGGATGCATGGGCAGGTCCTTCAGTACAAGCGTTAAATGATTTTTTTTATTATCGTGCGTTAACGCTATAATTTTGACAGCCCTAGTAAAAAAGACGTATAGACTTATAAAGATTTATATTTGGTTTGTTCAAATCAAGTCTCTCTCCCTGGCCTCTCAGCTCTCTCTCTGGTCCTTACGGCTGTGGTCCTGGGCTCTCTCGCTCTCTCTCTCTGGTCTCTCTGGTCCTTACGGCTGTGGTCCTGGGCTCTCTCTCTCTCTCGCTCTCTCTCTCTGGTCCTTACGGCTGTGGTGCTGGGCTCTCTCTCTGGTCTCTCTGGTCCTTACGGCTGTGGTGCTGGGCTCTCTCTCTGGTCTCTCTGGTCCTTACGGCTGTGGTGCTGGGCTCTCTCTCTGGTCTTTCTGGTCCTTACGGCTGTGGTGCTGGGCTCTCTCTCTGGTCTTTCTGGTCCTTACGGCTGTGGTGCTGGGCTCTCTCTCTGGTCTCTCTGGTCCTTACGGCTGTGGTGCTGGGCTCTCTTTCTGGTCTCTCTGGTCCTTACGGCTGTGGTGCTGGGCTCTCTCTCTGGTCTCTCTGGTCCTTACGGCTGTGGTGCTGGGCTCTCTCTCTGGTCTCTCTGGTCCTTACGGCTGTGGTGCTGGGCTCTCTCTCTGGTCTCTCTGGTCCTTACGGCTGTGGTGCTGGGCTCTCTCTCTGGTCTCTCTGGTCCTTACGGCTGTGGTGCTGGGCTCTCTCTCTCTCTCTCTCTGGTCCTTACGGCTGTGGTCCTGGGCTCTCTCTCTCTCTCTCTCTCTGGTCCTTACGGCTGTGGTGCTGGGCTCTCTCTCTCTCTGGTCTCTCTGGTCCTTACGGCTGTGGTCCAGGTCTCTCTCTCTGGTCTCTCTCTGGTCCTTACGGCTGTGGTGCTGGGCTCTCTCTCTCTCTCTGGTCTCTCTGGTCCTTACGGCTGTGGTGCTGGGCTCTCTCTCTCTCTCTGGTCTCTCTGATCCTTACGGCTGTGGTGCTGGTCTCTCTCTCTCTGGTCTCTCTGGTCCTTACGGCTGTGGTCCAGGTCTCTCTCTCTCTGGTCTCTCTCTGATCCTTACGGCTGTGGTCCAGGTCTCTCTCTCTCTGGTCTCTCTCTGGTCCTTACGGCTGTGGTCCAGGTCTCTCTCTCTGGTCTCTCTCTGGTCCTTACGGCTGTGGTCCAGGTCTCTCTCTCTGGTCTCTCTCTGGTCCTTACGGCTGTGGTCCAGGTCTCTCTCTGATCCTTACGGCTGTGGTCCAGGTCTCTCTCTCTGGTCTCTCTCTGGTCCTTACGGCTGTGGTCCAGGTCTCTCTCTGATCCTTACGGCTGTGGTCCAGGTCTCTCTCTCTGGTCTCTCTCTGGTCCTTACGGCTGTGGTCCAGGTCTCTCTCTGATCCTTACGGCTGTGGTGCTGGGCTCTCTCCTCTGGATGCACCTCTCTGTGTGGCGGCTGTATTCTCGTATGGGGACGTCTCTGTGACAGATGTAGCACTTCTCCACAGCCGCTCTGTGTCTGGAGCTGGGAACAAACCAACAGTTTAAAACTACAACATTATTCAGTTGTTTTGTGGTGAGAAAGTCAGGTACCCGAGCTTTAAGTCAGACTCAAATGTAACATACTCAGAGTCTGTGTGGTCAGCGTCCTCCGCGGCGCCACGTCTCGTCCTTTTCCTCTTCGCTTTGGGGGAAACTAAAAGAACAAAGACATTTATAATGGTCTCTCTCTCTGGTCTCTCTCTGGTCTCTCTCTCTGGTCTCTCTCTCTGGTCTCTCTCTGGTCTCTCTCTGGTCTCTCTCTCTGGTCTCTCTCTGGTCTCTCTCTGGTCTCTCCCTCGTCTCTCTCTGGTCTCTCTCTGGTCTCTCTCTCTGGTCTCTCTCTCTGGTCTCTCTCTGGTCTCTCTCTGGTCTCTCCCTCGTCTCTCTCTGGTCTCTCTCTGGTCTCTCTCTCTGGTCTCTCTCTGGTCTCTCTCTGGTCTCTCTTTGGTCTCTCTCTGGTCTCTCTCTGACCTCTGTCCCTCGGAGATTCTCCGTCACAAAACTCCGCATGCATCTCGATCTGCTCCGGCGGGAAAACCCTTTGACACATGGGGCACTGGACTGGAGCCGCCGGGACTGAGGTCTGGTCTGGGTCCAGGTCCAGGTCCAGGTCTGGGTCCACTCTGGACTCACAGCAGGGAGACCCCACCCCCACAGGTTTGAGGAGCAGGTGTGGTGAGGACTCGGCTTCTGAAAGCAACAAAACATTTCTTTGTTTCAGATTCAGAATGATCCACACACGACATTATCGACTGTATACAGATGCTACATGCTAACACAGACTGTATACAGATGCTACATGCTAACACAGACTGTATACAGATGCTACATGCTAACACAGACTGTATACAGATGCTACATGCTAACACAGACTGTATACAGATGCTACATGCTAACACAGACTGTATACAGATGCTACATGCTAACAGACTGTATACAGATGGACAATGCTAACACAGACTGTATACAGATGCTACATGCTAACATAGACTGTATACAGATGCTACATGCTAACACAGGCTGTATACAGATGGACAATGCTAACACAGACTGTATACAGATGGACAATGCTAACATAGACTGTATACAGATGCTACATGCTAACACAGATTGTTTACAGATGCTACATGCTAACACAGACTGTATGGACATGAAGGATGCTAACATGCTAGCTTAATGAAGTGTGACATCGCACTGTGACTGTGGTGATGTCACACTCTTCTTATACACCCGTGTGTTACCCTGGGCTGTTGCTGGTGCGGTGTCCATTGGTTCCTCAGGCTCCGCCCTTTCTGCCTCAGGCTCCGCCCTCTCTGCCTCAGGCTCCGCCCTCTCTGCCTCAGTCGGCTCTGGAGAGTCCAGTCGGACCGGGTCGATCTCTGGACTCCTGGCCTCAGTCTGAACCAGAGTTGGAGTGATTACAAACGAAACTAAAGAAACATTTGTGATGTCACACCTGAGTTAGATCCTGCGTGATGTCATCACTGAGCTGCGTCTCTGTGGGACCATCAAAACAACCATCAGTGACTCTAATGATAATAATAATAATAATAATGTTTCCTGTGGTCGTTCAGAGCATGTTTATTATGGACTGAGTATAATATTTTGTTTGGTGCGACACTAAGAACAGCTGATCCTTGAAGCAGGTCCTTTAACTCTGAATTAAAATCCATGTGACGAGTTTAAACTCTGAGACGTGGAAACACCGCAGTGATAAAGACAATGTTTAACTTTATCATTCTTGGACATCGGTCTCTCCTCATGGATCAGTCCATTTGTTTAATCTCTGTGTCTAACTGTTGATTCTCTGATCTGTGACTTCAATGCTTTAGTTCAGTCTCTGAGATGATGCTGTTGTGATTTAGAATAATTTAGAAAAATTGAATAAATTGAATAAATTGAAGTGGCACTGAAGGCTCGAGAGCATGTTTGGGGTCCCGCCTGTAAGCTAATGCTAACGCAGATAGAATTGAATTGAAAGCTAACACCAGGTGACTCCGGAGGACCAATGGGAGCCCTTCAGAGCCCTCAGACTCTTCCTGTTGAACCTTCTGTCAGACCACAGGGTCCTGGGGCTCTGACAGGATTCATAGAACCGTAGTTACACAAGTAACTATGACCCTCTTTAGATCGGCCCAAAGCGTTTAGAGATAATCCAGCGACTCACAGGGCTCTTTCTTACAAAGTTTCTAATAAGATTAAAAGTCTGATGTGTGACTTGTCAAGAGTTCTGTTGGAACAAACATGTGTTATTTCTGAACTCAAAGTAGGGACCTGAGCTTTAATTCTCACATGGAGCAGAAACAGAGGATGGAGGTGTTTACCTGGACACACGTCACAGTCCGACTCCACCTGCTCCTCCTGGTCCCTCCTCTGGTCTGTCTCAGTCTGGTCCCTCTCAGGCTCCTCACACTCTGTCTGGTCCCTCTCCTCTTCCTTCTCCCTCTGAGAGTCCTCCTCCTCCTTCTCCTGCTCCACCTCTTCCTCCACCTCCTTCTCCTCCTTCTCCTCCTCCACCTCCTCCTCCTCCGCATCAGATTCTGTCTCCAGTATTTTTCTTTTCCATCGTCGTGAGCGTCTGAAATCACATGTTTTAGAACTTAGAGAGAGTAGAGTCTCAGAGTCTCAGAGTCTCAGAGCACCAACAGGAAACGGTGAACGACCAGGTGCATGATGGGAGAACGCTCCTGAACCTTATATCTGGCTGGGTTTTGCTTGTGTGTTTGTGTGTGTGTGTGTGACTCTCTGTCACTTGTCTGTGTGTAAGTGTGTGTCTCTGTGTGTCTCTGTGTGTCTCTGCGTGTCTCTGCGTGTCTCTGCGCGTCTCTGCGCGTCTCTGCGTGTCTCTGCGCGTCTCTGCGCGTCTCTGCGCGTCTCTGCGCGTCTCTGCGCGTCTCTGCGTGTCTCTGTGCGTCTCTGCGTGTCTCTGCGCGTCTCTGCGCGTCTCTGCGTGTCTCTGTGTGTCTCTGTGTGTCTCTGTGCGTCTCTGTGTGTCTCTGTGCGTCTCTGTGCGTCTCTGTGTGTCTCTGTGTGTCTCTGTGTGTCTCTGTGCGTCTCTGTGCGTCTCTGTGCGTCTCTGTGCGTCTCTGTGTGTCTCTGTGTGTCTCTGTGTGTCTCTGTGTGTCTCTGTGTGTCTCTGTGTGTCTCTGTGTGTCTCTGTGTGTCTCTGTGTGTCTCTGTGTGAATACAGTTAAACTATGCATTAATAATGTGGCGTTTCTATTTAGTGAGTGCAGTTTTCTGTCTCAACTTCACTCTAAAGCTTAGCGTACATCGGATTATATCCGTCGCATATGAGTTGCTGCCCCGCACACATCGACAATCTGGCGAAAACGGGCAACTCCTGTATCAGACCAGTCTGGGGAATAACAGGCAACTCCTGTATCAGACCAGTCTGGGGAATAACAGTAACTCCTGTATCAGACCAGTCTGGGGAATAACAGGTAACTCCTGTATCAGACCAGTCTGAGGAATAACAGGTAACTCCTGTATCAGACCAGTCTGGGGAATAACAGGTAACTCCTGTATCAGACCAGTCTGAGGAATAACAGGTAACTCCTGTATCAGACCAGTCTGGGGAATAACAGGCGACTCCTGTATCAGGCCAGTCTGAGGAATAACAGGTAACTCCTGTATCAGACCAGTCTGAGGAATAACAGGTAACTCCTGTATCAGACCAGTCTGAGGAATAACAGGTAACTCCTGTATCAGACCAGTCTGAGGAATAACAGGTAACTCCTGTATCAGACCAGTCTGGGGAATAACAGCGCGTACATCGACAGCAACTGGCCTCAACTACAGTGTGTTTTCTGACATAAACTGTTGCGGGCGCAATACACACATGTTGTCGGAGCGGCGCATGGAGCGCGCACATCGGGTCATATCTCCGAAACTGAGGACAACTAGTTGCCGAAAAGTAGAACACGGGCAACTGACTGATCATCTCCAGTTGTAAGAGCGCTCACATCGACCGATTTTGGCAACTGATCATCTCCATCATCTCCATCATCTCCATCATCTACTCTCAGTCGCCAAAAGCCGCCTTCAACTAGTTGTCCCCAGTTTCTGTCGATGTACGCTAGGCTTAAGAAACAAGCCCTCTGCTGCCTCCTGCTGCCTCCTACTGCCTCCTGCTGCCTCTTGCTGCCTCCTGCTGCCTCCTGCTGCCTCCTACTGCCTCCTGCTGCCTCCTACTGCCTCCTACTGCCTCCTGCTGCCTCCTGCTGCCTCCTGCTGCCTCCTACTGCCTCCTACTGCCTCCTGCTGCCTCCTGCTGCCTCCTGCTGCCTCCTGCTGCCTCCTACTGCCTCCTGCTGCCTCCTGCTGCCTCCTGCTGCCTCCTACTGCCTCCTACTGCCTCCTGCTGCCTCCTGCTGCCTCCTGCTGCCTCCTTCAGATTCAGATTCATTTATTTGCCATTTGCAGTAAAACCAGCTGCTGCTGTCCTGCTGCCTCCTGCTGCCTCCTGCTGCCTCCTGCTGCCTCCTACTGCCTCCTGCTGCCTCTTGCTGCCTCCTGCTGCCTCCTGCTGCCTCCTACTGCCTCCTGCTGCCTCCTGCTGCCTCTTGCTGCCTCTTGCTGCCTCCTGCTGCCTCCTGCTGCCTCCTGCTGCCTCCTGCTGCCTCTTGCTGCCTCCTGCTGCCTCCTGCTGCCTCCTGCTAGGTGGACCGGCTGGTGTCCTGGTGCAGTGGTAACAACCTGGAGCTGAACGCCCAGAAGACAGTGGAGATGATTGTGGACTTCAGGAAGAGCACTGTCCCCCCGCCCCCACCCTCCGTGATGGACTCCCCCATCACCTCTGTGGAGTCCTTCCGTTTCCTGGGCACCACCATCACCCAGGACCTCAAGTGGGAGCCGACCATCAGCTCTCTCATCAAGAAGGCCCAGCAGAGGATGTACTTCCTGCGGCAGCTCAGGAAAGCCAAGCTGCCTGCACAGATGTTGGTGCAGTTCTACACGGCCATCATCGAGTCCATCCTCACCTCCTCCATCACCGTGTGGTTCGCTGGAGCCACAGTCAGGGACAAACAGAGACTACAGCGCATTGTGCGCTCTGCAGAGGAAGTGATCGGCCGCAGCCTTCCATCGCTGCAGGACCTGTACGTCGCCCGAGCTCGAGGCCGGGCTGGTCGTATCACAGCCGACCCCTCTCACCCTGCACATGGACTATTCCAACCACTCCCCTCAGGCAGGAGGCTGCGGTCCATCAGGACTAGAACCTCCCGCCACAAGAACAGTTTCTTCCCCTCTGCTGTTGGACTCTTGAACACTTCTTAACCTGTCCCCCCGCCCTTTATAAAGTCACTTTACTGCCCATCATACGTCACTTTACTTCACTGTACTGCTGTCACCTTACATTGTGTGCACCATGTGCACTTGTATATTGTAAATAGTAACTGTAACTCTATTTTAAATTTAAATTTATTCTTTAGAAGTGTTTTTTATTCTTATTTTTATTATCTCTTTTTGACTGTTGCACTGAGCCAAAGCAATTTCCAAGTCTGTGACCTCCCGTTACTTACGTTGGCAATAAAAATGATTCTGATTCTGATTCTGATTCTGCTGCCTCCTGCTGCCTCCTGCTGCCTCTTGCTGCCTCCTGCTGCCTCCTGCTGCCTCTTGCTGCCTCCTGCTGCCTCCTGCTGCCTCCTGCTGCCTCCTGCTGCCTCCTACTGCCTCCTGCTGCCTCCTGCTGCCTCCTGCTGCCTCCTACTGCCTCCTGCTGCCTCTTGCTGCCTCCTACTGCCTCCTGCTGCCTCCTGCTGCCTCCTGCTGCCTCCTGCTGCCTCCTGCTGCCTCCTGCTGCCTCCTGCTGCCTCCTACTGCCTCCTACTGCCTCCTGCTGCCTCCTACTGCCTCCTGCTGCCTCCTGCTGCCTCCTGCTGCCTCCTGCTGCCTCCTGCTGCCTCCTACTGCCCCCTGTTGGTCACACCAGGTACCTGCAGTCTTACCGAGGAGGATTCACTGAGGGTGAAGTGGACTCTGGAGACGGCGGTGTCTGCAACAAAACGTACGTCACATAAAACATAAAAATGTTAAACTATGATGAGCTCCAGTCCCTGGTCCGGTCCCTGGTCCGGTCCCTTGTCCGGTCCCTGGTCCGGTCCCTGGTCCGGTCCCTTGTCCGGTCCCTGGTCCGGTCCCTTGTCCGGTCCCTGGTCCGGTCCCTGGTCCGGTCCCTGGTCCGGTCCCTTGTCCGGTCCCTGGTCCGGTCCCTGGTCCGGTCCCTGGTCCGGTCCCTTGTCCGGTCCCTTGTCCGGTCCCTTGTCCGGTCCCTGGTCCGGTCCCTGGTCCGGTCCCTGGTCCGGTCCCTTGTCCGGTCCCTTGTCCGGTCTCTGGTCCAGTCCCTGGTTAAGTCCCTGCTGTTACCTCTGGTTGGGGCAGGATGGGTTCTCCCCAGTCCAGTTTGTTGAGCAGATTCCTCCGGGCCTGTTTCAGACTCTTCTCATAGACCTCCATCTGGGCCACGATCACCTGCAGACACACAGGAGGAAGACTATGGGCACAAACCAGCAACAAGAACTGGACCCCCTCCCCATATGGGACCCTCTTCAGGTCCTGGGTCTACAGCCTCAGTCCTGGGTCTGCAGCCTCAGTCCTGGATCTACAGCCTCAGTCCTGGATCTACAGCCTCAGACCTGGATCTACAGCCTCAGTCCTGGGTCTACAGCCTCAGTCCTGGGTCTACAGCCTCAGTCCTGGATCTACAGCCTCAGTCCTGGATCTACAGCCTCAGTCCTGGATCTACAGCCTCAGACCTGGATCTACAGCCTCAGTCCTGGGTCTACAGCCTCAGTCCAGGGTCTACAGCCTCAGTCCTCGGTCTACAGCCTCAGTCCTGGGTCTACAGCCTCAGTCCTGGGTCTGCAGCCTCAGTCCTGGGTCTGCAGCCTCAGTCCTGGATCTACAGCCTCAGTCCTGGATCTACAGCCTCAGTCCTGGGTCTGCAGCCTCAGTCCTGGGTCTACAGCCTCAGTCCTGGGTCTACAGCCTCAGTCCTGGGTCTACAGCCTCAGTCCTGGGTCTACAGCCTCAGTCCTGGGTCTACAGCCTCAGTCCTGGATCTACAGCCTCAGTCCTGGGTCTACAGCCTCAGTCCTGGGTCTACAGCCTCAGTCCTGGGTCTACAGTCTCAGTCCTGGGTCTACAGCCTCAGTCCTGGGTCTACAGCCTCAGCCCTGGGTCTACAGCCTCAGTCCTGGGTCTACAGCCTCAGCCCTGGGTCTACAGCCTCAGTCCTGGGTCTACAGCCTGCTCCTATGTGTTTGTTATTAGTGCATTTGTTTGGTTCTCTGTCCCCTGTGGACGACTGCTGCTGTCATTTAGGGCGATACATAAATACATTGAATTTTAAGAAGGATTTATCCACAATCCATGTTTTGGGAGGTGGGAAAACCCATAGAATCCTGAAGTAACCTCCACAGACACAGGGAGAACATGCAAACGCCTCACAGACAGGCCTGGGTTTCATGAGGGCAATAGTTAAAGCAGATGTACCTTGGTGTAGCGGTCTGGGTCCAGGCCCCGGGGGCAGAAGGGAACTCCCCAGTAATAATGGACCGTGGTTGGAGCCGGAGCGTCTCCAGAGAAACCTAGAGCTTCATCCAGAGCAGCACACAGAGTCTGCGGACCGTCGGCTCTGGAGGAAACAGAACAGGATCAACACAGTGGACAATACCAGGACTGAGGCTGTAGACCCAGGACTGAGGCTGTAGACCCAGGACTGAGGCTGTAGATCCAGGACTGAGGCTGTAGATCCAGGACTGAGGCTGTAGACCCAGGACTGAGGCTGTAGATCCAGGACTGAGGCTGTAGACCCAGGACTGAGACTGTAGATCCAGGACTGAGGCTGTAGACCCAGGACTGAGGCTGTAGATCCAGGACTGAGGCTGTAGACCCAGGACTGAGGCTGTAGACCCAGGACTGAGGCTGTAGATCCAGGACTGAGGCTGTAGACCCAGGACTGAGACTGTAGATCCAGGACTGAGGCTGTAGACCCAGGACTGAGGCTGTAGATCCAGGACTGAGGCTGTAGATCCAGGACTGAGGCTGTAGACCCAGGACTGAGGCTGTAGACCCAGGACTCAGAGACAGACCTTGTGTTGCTTGTACACTGCGTTCACATTTACCTGCAGTGATTTTGTGCTTCCTTCTTCTTCTTCTGCTCCTCACGGTCTCCATGGTCCTGGTCTGGTCTCTCCTCTCTCACATCCAGGTCCTGGTCTGGTCTCTCCTCTCTCACATCCTGGTCCTGGTCTGGTCTCTCCTCTCTCACATCCTGGTCCTGGTCTGGTCTCTCCTCTGGAAACACCGGACTTGGGCAGATCACAGGCTGCACACACAAGAGGGCAGTTGATACAATTTCTTTTACATCATTAACGAGGCTAAAACCTGTCATTTTTTAGGTGACGCCGGTGTTAATAACTAAACACAGAAGAGAATGTCGTTACCGTGGCGACGTCGTCCTCTTCTTCGGACCAGTGCAGGGTCATGTCGCAGGAAGTCTCGTGCTCGCTCTGCTTCTCCTCTGCTCCTCGGTCCTCCCCTCCCCCTCGGTCCTCCTCTGGTCCTCGGTCCTCCCCTCCACCTCGGTCCTCCTCTGGTCCTCGGTCCTCCTCTGGTCCTCGGTCCTCCTCTGCTCCTCGGTCCTCCCCTCCACCTCGGTCCTCCCCTCCACCTCGGTCCTCCTCTGCTCCTCGGTCCTCCTCTGCTCCTTGGTCCTCCTCTGCTCCTCGGTCCTCCCCTCCACCTCGGTCATCCTCTGCTCCTCGGTCCTCCTCTGCTCCTTGGTCCTCCTCTGCTCCTCGGTCCTCCCCTCCACCTCGGTCCTCCTCTGCCCCTTGGCCCTCCTCTGGTCCTCGGTCCTCCTCTGTGGTCTCTCTGTTCCAGTCTCTTCGCTGCATCCTAGAAAACACGGGACTGTTGATGAAGTCTTTGTCCAAACAGAAAGACATGGAACTCTCTGGAGACGAGAACATCGGTGTGGCCTCCAACTTCTCAGAGTCCGATGTGGCGTCTGTGCGGCCAAAGACCGGGCTCACAGACTCAGACTTGGGTTTGGGTCGCTCAGACTCGGACTCGGGTTTAGGTCTCTCAGACTCGGACTCGGGTTTGGGTTTGGGACACGACGTCAGGTTGTAAGAGACCTTGGATCTGTGTGGGTGAGCTCTGCGGCGAAGGTCCGGGGAGAGGAGGACAAACCGTTTGGAGGAGGAGGAGTCCAGCGAGGTCTGGTCCAGTTTGGGGACGAGGACAGAGGTCTGGTCCAGTTTGGAGACGTGGACAGAGGTCTGGTCCAGTTTGGGGACGTGGACAGAGGTCTGGTCCAGTTTGGGGATGTGGACAGAGGTTTGGTCCAGTTTGGAGACGTGGACAGAGGTCTGGTCCAGTTTGGGGACGTGGACAGAGGTCTGGTCCAGTTTGGGGATGTGGACAGAGGTTTGGTCCAGTTTGGGGACGTGGACAGAGGTCTGGTCTGGTTTGGGGACGTGGGCAGAGGTCTGGTCCGGTTTGGGGACGTGGACTGAGGTCTGGTCCAGGACCCGAGCCGAGGAGGAGGAGGGGAAGACAGGAGAGGAGGGATGATCGCAGTCCTCAATCTGAGTGGAGTCGCAACTCTGAGAGGAGAGAGAACAGCTTTACAAACAATATAACTCTCTGGGGTCTCTCTCTGGGGTCTCTCTCTGGGGTCTCTCTCTCTGGTCTCTCTCTCCCGCTCTGGTCTCCCGCTCTGGTCTCCCGCTCTGGTCTCCCGCTCTGGTCTCCCTCTCTGGTCTCCCTCTCTGGTCTCCCTCTCTGGTCTCCCTCTCTGGTCTCCCTCTCTGGTCTCCCTCTCTGGTCTCCCTCTCTGGTCTCCCTCTCTGGTCTCCCTCTCTGGTCTCCCTCTCTGGTCTCCCTCTCTGGTCTCCCTCTCTGGTCTCCCTCTCTGGTCTCCCTCTCTGGTCTCCCTCTCTGGTCTCCCGCTCTGGTCTCCCGCTCTGGTCTCCCGCTCTGGTCTCCCGCTCTGGTCTCCCGCTCTGGTCTCCCGCTCTGGTCTCCCGCTCTGGTCTCCCTCTCTGGTCTCCCTCTCTGGTCTCCCGCTCTGGTCTCCCGCTCTGGTCTCCCGCTCTGGTCTCCCTCGCTGGTCTCCCGCTCTGGTCTCCCGCTCTGGTCTCTCTCTGCTCGCTCTCTATTTGCTCTCTCCCTGGTCTCCCTCGCTGGTCTCCCGCTCTGGTCTCCCGCTCTGGTCTCCCTCTCTGGTCTCCCTCTCTGGTCTCCCGCTCTGGTCTCCCGCTCTGGTCTCCCGCTCTGGTCTCCCTCTCTGGTCTCCCGCTCTGGTCTCCCGCTCTGGTCTCCCGCTCTGGTCTCTCTCTGCTCACTCTCTATTTGCTCTCTCCCTGGTCTCCCTCTCTGGTCGCCCGCTCTGGTCGCCCGCTCTGGTCTCCCGCTCTGGTCGCCCGCTCTGGTCTCCCGCTCTGGTCGCCCGCTCTGGTCGCCCGCTCTGGTCTCCCGCTCTGGTCTGTCTCTCTGGTCTGTCTCTCTGGTCTCTCTATCTGCTCTCTCTCTCTCTGCTCTCTCTCTCTCTGCTCTCTCTCTCTGCTCTCTCTCTCTACTCTCTCTCTCTGCTCTCTCTCTCTGCTCTCTCTCTCTGGTCTGTCTCTCTGGTCTCTCTATCTGCTCTCTCTCTCTCTGCTCTCTCTCTCTGCTCTCTCTGCTCTCTCTCTCTCTGCTCTCTCTCTCTGCTCTCTCTCTCTACTCTCTCCTTCTGCTCTCTCTCAATCAATATAACAGTTTGTTTTGACCCTGAAACATGATCTTAAGAATATTCCCTTTTATAATGTTTCATGTTCCTTTGAAATGACACAAACATCAACAACATGACTAAACATAAACAAATGGAGAAACCATGTACCATGTATTTTAGGACCATAAACACTGTGGTTTCATCTCCTTTAAACAGTTGGATGTGATCAGAGTGATACAGACCTGAGGCGAGCTGCTGGGGGAGGCCTGGGTCTGGGTCTGGGTCTGGGTCTGGGACAGGTCGGGCATCTCCATCAGAGGACTGGTCTGCCCCGCTCTGAGCCTCCTGATCCTGGGACCTCTGTCTGCGGACTCCGGCTGAGATTTTCCGTTTGAATACGACAGTTTACGACGAGAGGAGACACAGACGGGAGAAACCTCCATCAGGGACTCACTGAACATCTGAGACCAGAGACAAAACTACCATTATAACAGACACCAGAGAGACACCAGGGAGAGAGACCAGGGGGAGACCAGGGAGAGACCAGGGAGAGAGCAGAAAGAGAGAGCAGAGAGAGAGTCCAGGAAGAGAGACCAGAGAGAAAGACCAGGGGGAGAGACCAGGGAGAGAGAGCAGCGAGAGAGAGCAGCGAGAGAGAGCAGAGAGAGAGACCAAGGGGAGACCAGAGAGAGACCAGGGAGAGAGACCAGAGAGAAAGACCAGGGGGAGAGTGACCAGAGAGAGACCAGAGAGAGAGACCAGAGAGAGAGACCAGGGGGAGAGACCAGGGAGAGAGAGCAGCGAGAGAGAGCAGCGAGAGAGAGCAGCGAGAGAGACCAAGGGGAGACCAGAGAGAGACCAGGGAGAGAGACCAGGGTGAGAGACCAGGGAGAGAGACCAGGGAGAGAGACCAGGGAGAGAGACCAGGGTGAGAGACCAGGGAGAGACCAGAGAGAGAGTCCAGGGAGAAAGACCAGGGGGAGAGCCACCAGAGAGAGAGCAGAGAGAGACCAGAGAAAGAGCAGAGAGAGAGACCAGAGAGGGAGAGCAGAGAGAGACCAGAGAGCGACCAGAGAGAGAGAGAGCAGAGAGAGAGCAAAGAGACCAGAGAGAGAAACCACGGACCAGAGAGAGAGCAGATAGAGAGACCAGGGACCAGAGAGAGAGCAGCACGAGAGAGAAAGCCCTCATTAAAGGTAAAACCCTCTGACAAAGGTTAAGCAGCTAAATCTTCTTCTACAGGTTCTGTCTTTAGAAGAACCTTCTCAGCCCCAAACCCCTGTGTTTATCTCACACTGTCCTGGATGGCCTTCTTCACTGCCTCCTCTTCCTCCTGGAGCCTCTGTGCTGTGGCTGTGGCCTCCTGCTCACTGAGGCGCAGAGCCAGAGCCATCATCTCCTCCTCCGACATCTCTGCACAACAACCACACCTTTACGATCCGTCTAAAAACAATGGTTATTAAAAGACAAAGAGAACGACTTGTGTTTGAGTAAAATCACCTTCAGAGTTTAACTTGTGTTTCTGCTCTCGTCTTCGTCGCTCTCTGGAAACTGCAGACACTTCCTCCTTAAACACATCAGGGACCAGTAAAGACACGTCCTCTCACGAGACCAGAGAGAGCCTAGAGGGAGACCAGAGGGAGACTAGAGAGAGAGCAGAGAGAGAGCAGTGAGAGAGAGAGGCCAGAGAGAGACCAGAGAGACCAGAGAGAGAGACCTGAGAGAGAGGCCAGAGAGACCAGAGAGAGACCAGAGAGAGAGACCAGAGAGAGAGACCAGAGAGAGACCAGAGAGAGACCAGAGAGAGACCAGAGAGAGACCAGAGAGAGAGACCAGAGAGAGAGACCAGAGAGAGACCAGAGAGAGAGACCAGAGAGAGACCAGAGAGACCAGAGAGAGATACCAGAGAGAGGCCAGAGAGACCAGAGAGAGACCAGAGAGAGACCAGAGAGACCAGAGAGAGACCAGAGAGAGACCAGAGAGAGACCAGTGAGAGACCAGAGAGAGACCAGAGAGAGACCAGTGAGAGACCAGAGAGAGACCAGTGAGAGACCAGAGAGAGACCAGTGAGAGACCAGAGAGAGACCAGAGAGAGAGACCTGAGAGAGAGACCAGAGAGAGACCAGTGAGAGACCAGAGAGAGAGACCAGAGAGAGACCAGAGAGAGACCAGAGAGAGACCAGAGAGAGACCAGAGAGAGACCAGAGAGAGACCAGAGAGAGACCAGAGAGAGACCAGAGAGAGACCAGAGAGAGACCAGAGAGAGACCAGAGAGAGAGACCAGAGAGAGACCAGAGAGAGACCAGAGAGACCAGAGAGAGACCAGAGAGAGACCAGAGAGAGACCAGTGAGAGACCAGAGAGAGACACCAGAGAGAGAGACCAGAGAGAGACCAGAGAGAGACCAGAGAGAGATCAGTGAGAGACCAGAGAGAGACCAGAGAGAGAGACCTGAGAGAGAGACCAGAGAGAGACCAGTGAGAGACCAGAGAGAGACCAGAGAGAGACCAGAGAGAGAGACCAGAGAGAGAGACCAGTGAGAGACCAGAGAGAGACCAGAGAGAGACCAGAGAGAGACCAGAGAGAGACCAGAGAGAGAGACCAGAGAGAGAGACCAGTGAGAGAGACCAGAGAGAGACCAGTGAGAGAGAGCAGAGAGAGACCAGTGAGAGAGAGCAGAGAGACCAGAGAGAGACCAGAGAGAGACCAGAGAGAGACCAGAGAGAGACCAGTGAGAGAGACCAGAGAGAGACCAGTGAGAGAGACCAGAGAGAGACCAGTGAGAGACCAGAGAGAGAGACCAGAGAGAGAGACCAGAGAGAGACCAGTGAGAGACCAGAGAGAGAGACCAGAGAGAGAGACCAGAGAGAGACCAGTGAGAGACCAGAGAGAGACCAGAGAGAGAGACCAGAGAGAGACCAGTGAGAGAGACCAGAGAGAGACCAGAGAGAGACCAGAGAGAGAGACCAGAGAGAGACCAGTGAGAGAGACCAGAGAGAGACCAGTGAGAGACCAGAGAGAGACCAGAGAGAGACCAGTGAGAGAGACCAGAGAGAGACCAGTGAGAGAGAGCAGAGAGAGAGACCAGAGAGAGACCAGAGAGAGACCAGTGAGAGAGAGCAGAGAGAGAGCAGAGAGAGAGAAAAACGACTTGGTGGTGATGTGCTCTCTCCTGCATGTCCCTGTGTGGACTTTTTAAAGCCACCAATAATAGATTCATGGATTCACAAGACTCAGAGCTGTAAACCGAGGTATGGGGTCATGTTAGGGCTGGGCGATAAAACGATAACCATATATATTGCGATAGACACAGTTCGATATCAATAGAAAACGGAGTCAAAAGAACATGAGAAAAAACAGGAAGTAAAGCCGAGTCAGAAGCGCGCGGCATTCTGGGAGATGTAGGCAGAGACTTCTCAACCTATCACAGCCGAGTATGAACTGCAAAAACATTGTGGGAGATACACCAACTGCACAATGCGTAGCGTCCATGGATCTAAGATTGCTTTTCAATGCCGTGTCAGTGGTTCTGCATGTCCGTGCGAGGCTCAGCATGTGCGGCGCGGGAGAGGCAGCGGACACAGAGCTATCAGAGAGCTATCAGAGAGCGACCGCCCGGAGCCGTCATGGGGACACAAAACAGGAGAGACCAGAGAGAGACCAGAGAGAGACCAGAGAGAGACCAGAGAGACCAGAGAGACCAGAGAGAGACCAGAGAGAGACCAGAGAGACCAGAGAGAGACCAGAGAGAGAGACCAGTGAGAGACCAGAGAGAGACCAGAGAGAGACCAGAGAGAGACCAGAGAGAGACCAGAGAGAGACCAGAGAGAGACCAGAGAGAGAGGCCAGAGAGAGACCAGAGAGAGACCAGAGAGAGACCAGAGAGAGAGACCAGTGAGAGACCAGAGAGAGACCAGAGAGAGACCAGAGAGAGACCAGAGAGAGACCAGAGAGAGACCAGAGAGACCAGAGAGAGACCAGAGAGAGACCAGAGAGAGACCAGAGAGAGACCAGAGAGAGAGACCAGAGAGAGACCAGAGAGAGACCAGAAAGAGACCAGAGAGAGACCAGAGAGACCAGAGAGAGACCAGAGAGAGACCAGAGAGAGACCAGAGAGAGACCAGAGAGAGACCAGAGAGACCAGAGAGAGACCAGAGAGAGACCAGAGAGAGACCAGAGAGAGACCAGAGAGACCAGAGAGACCAGAGAGACCAGAGAGAGACCAGAGAGAGACCAGAGAGACCAGAGACCGCCCGGAGCCGTCATGGGGACACAAAACAGGAGATGAACCAGGATTACACCAGGACTAACTATGGGGGAGACTGCTTGTGAATATACTCCTCGAGCCTCATTCCCCCGTGACTGTAAACAAGGCTGCTAAAGGTAAAAAAATAAATAAAAACAAAATCAATATATATCGTCATTGATGAATTACTTATATTGTGATATAGGTTTCAGCCATATCGCACAGCCCTGAGTCATGTAGACGGTTGTGTTTGGGGATTTCTCCGCCTTCGTCCTGAATGAGCGGTCATTATCGAGTACTATTTATTGTTATGGCGCAGTTCTCACCACATCCTCGTCGTCATCGTCGTCGTCCTGCGTTCCGCTTGTTTCCTGGAGAATTGCCTCGACCCTGTTTATGCGCTTCCTCAAAGGCATCGTGGCTTTGACCCTGAACCAGAGAAAGAACAGAGAACGGACGTGAACTAATCAGAAAATAAAACAGTAATAAGCAAAATAAGCTTCAATTATAAAACACTCTGAGGTCTCGCTGGTTTTCTCATGCGCCGTGTGTTTACTCCAAAAACATTAGTATGAGATGACAGTTATCTTTATTTAAAGTCTTTCTGGTGTCTCTCTCTAATCTCTTTCTCTGGTATCTTTCTGTGGTCTCTCTCTTTGCTCTTTATGGTCTCTCGCCCTGGTGTCTCTCTCTAGTCTCTCTCTCTCTCTTCCTGGTCTCTCCCTGGTCTGTCTCTGGTCTCTCTCTCGGCTCTCTCTGGTCTCTCTCTCGGCTCTCTCTGGTCTCTCTCTGGTCTCTCTCTGGTCTCTCTCTGGTCTCTCTCTGGTCTCTCTCTGGTCTCTCTCTGGTCTCTCTCTGGTCTCTCCCTGGTCTCTCCCTGGTCTCTCTCCCTGGTCTCTCTCTGGGCTCTCTCTCGTCTCTCTCTGGTCTCTCTCCCTGGTCTCTCTCTGGTCTCTCTCTGGGCTCTCTCTCTGGTCTCTCTCTGGTCTCTCTCTGGTCTCTCTCTGGTCTCTCTCTGGTCTCTCTCTGGTCTCTCTCTGGTCTCTCTCTGGGCTCTCCCTCGTCTCTCTCTGGGCTCTCTCTCGTCTCTCTCTGGTCTCTCTCCCTGGTCTCTCTCTCTGGTCTCTCTCTGGTCTCTCTCCCTGGTCTCTCTCTCGGCTCTCTCTCGGCTCTCCCTGGTCTCTCTCCCTGGTCTCTCTCTCTGGTCTCTCTCCCTGGTCTCTCTCTCTGGTCTCTCTCCCTGGTCTCTCTCTCTGGTCTCTCTCCCTGGTCTCTCTCCCTGGTCTCTCTCTGGTCTCTCCCTGGTCTCTCTCTCTGGTCTCTCTCCCTGGTCTCTCTCTCTGGTCTCTCTCCCTGGTCTCTCTCTCGGCTCTCCCTGGTCTCTCTCTGGTCTCTCTCTCTGGTCTCTCTCTCGGCTCTCCCTGGTCTCTCTCTGGTCTCTCTCCCTGGTCTCTCTCTGGTCTCTCTCTGGTCTCTCCCTGATGGTTATAGCCTTTAAACATTCAGATACTTCTCTTTAGGACACATCACCTGTGAACACCATGAACCAGGACCATATGCGTATCTAAGTGACGCATATGAATAATATTGTGGAAGTAACAATGCAGTAGTAATAATGTGATGTGTGTGTGTCATAATATCACTGTTTTTAGATTCTGTTAATAAATAAATAATAAATAAAAGATAACAGTTAAAGTAGCGTGAAACTTTGTGTGTAAAACCACCACGGAACCGGTGTATATAAATAAATATTAATTTCAGTCACTGTGGGCCTGTGTGATCGCTGAAGTGCTGGGGAGAGCGGCTGTTGTGGTCTGAGCTGCGGTTGTTAACGTTAAACACTGTCGTAAGTGTAAAATGTCAGTCTGTTCCTCACCGAACTCTCTCCATCACTTTCGCGGCGCCATTTTTGTTTGCGGTGCCCACGTGACACGACGCAAGAGGCGTGACGCAGTGACGCAGTGACGCACGCGCAGACGTTTTCAGCACAAACAGCAAAACAATAATAGTGGTAAATATCTGAGACAAACACGAACGATTCACGAGTGCAGGAGGAAAGCAACAAACGCAGCTACGATTCAAACAAGACAGGAACAGTGCAAAACAAACGACTGCACAGTTTATAAGTTATATATATGTTAGATATAAGTTATATATAAGTTAGATATAAGTTATATATATGTTAGATAGTCCACTTTCTCCTGTATCAGGCTCTGAGCCCAAACTGCTTTTCCTTCGAAGCACAAAGCTCTCTGCTCCATAGTGCCTCGTCCATGCTCCTGCTGCAGCCGCTCCGTGCTTCCTTCCAATACACACACACGGACCAATCACAGCGGAGCTTCCTTGCGGCGACCCTTACGTAGTTAGAAAATTTCGATGCTGCGCGGCAGGCGACGTAAGGGCCTTGCGGTGACCAACGCGTTGCGCAAGTGACGTCACGTCACCTCCGTAAGCTCCGCGCCGCGCGAGTATAAACTAGGCTTAAAGCTGGGGTGCGTCACTTTCCCGGTTCATCGTGGCCTGTGTCGATGTTGGCAGAGGCCGCAATGAGGGAGATATACAGGGAGAGACCAGAGAGAGACCAGAGAGAGACCGGAGAGAGACCAGAGAGAGACCGGAGAGAGACCGGAGAGAGACCAGAGAGAGACCAGAGAGAGACCAGAGAGAGACCAGAGAGAGACCAGAGAGAGACCGGAGAGAGACCGGAGAGAGACCAGAGAGAGACCAGAGAGAGACCAGAGAGAGACCGGAGAGAGAGACCAGAGAGAGACCAGAGAGAGAGACCATGAGAAAGAGACCAGAGAGAGAGACCATGAGAAAGAGACCAGAGAGAGACCAGAGAGAGACCAGAGAGAGACCAGAGAGAGACCGGAGAGAGACCAGAGAGAGACCAGAGAGAGACCAGAGAGAGACCAGAGAGAGAGACCAGAGAGAGACCAGAGAGAGACCAGAGAGAGAGACCAGAGAGAGACCAGAGAGAGACCAGCGAGAGACCAGAGAGAGAGACTAGAGAGAGAGACCAGAGAGAGACAAATGCCCATGGTTTACAATTGTGGGCATTAGTCTCTCAGTCCACACAGAGATGGGAGAGGGGTCAGTAGTGGTAGAGGAAACCCGGAGTACCCGGAGGAAACCTACTCAGACACGGGGAGAACATGTGAAGAAGATGACAAAGTCTGGGATAGTGTCTTTAATTCAGACAGAAGACATGTTTTATTGTCGATGGTAGAGACAGAACAAAGACGTTACAGAATGTAAGTGATAATATACAGCGGAGGAATAACACCGTCCCATCAGCTTTCACCGCGGGGTCAGTAGCTTTGGCCTTCTGCAGTGGAGAAGTACTGCCTTCACTCCAATCAGCTTTCACCGCGGGGTCAGTAGCTTTGGCCTTCTGCAGTGGAGAAGTACTGCCTTCACTCCAATCAGCTTTCACCGTGGGGTCAGTAGCTTTGGCCTTCTGCAGTGGAGAAGTACTGCCTTCACTCCAATCAGCTTTCACCGCGGGGTCAGTAGCTTTGGCCTTCTGCAGTGGAGAAGTACTGCCTCCACTCCAATCAGCTTTCACCGTGGGGTCAGTAGCTTTGGCCTTCTGCAGTGGAGAAGTACTGCCTTCACTCCAATCAGCTTTCACCGTGGGGTCAGTAGCTTTGGCCTTCTGCAGTGGAGAAGTACTGCCTTCACTCCAATCAGCTTTCACCGTGGGGTCAGTAGCTTTGGCCTTCTGCAGTGGAGAAGTACTGCCTTGTGCATATGTTAGAATGATGAGTTAGAACTTTAACCACAGCTGCTTCAAAGTGTCATGGAATACCTAAACATACAAACTGAACTCAGAAAGGCCTTGTTCAGACCGGGATCCGAACCCAGCACCTTCTTGCTGAGAAGCGAGAATGCGAACCACTCAGCCACCTAGAGCAAAGAGGGAATTACTCCAGAGAGAGACTAGTTAGGTAGACAAGAGAGAGAGACCAGGGAGAGAGACCACAGCGGGAGAGACCAGGGAGAGAGACCAGAGAGAGAGACCAGAGAGAGACCAGGGAGAGAGACCAGGGAGAGAGACCAGAGAGAGACCAGAGAGAGACCAGAGAGAGACCAGAGAGAGAGACCAGGGAGAGACAAGAGGGAGAGAGACCAGAGAGAGAGAGAGAGAGGCCAGAGAGAGAGACCAGAGAGCGAGAGAGAGGCCAGAGAGAGAGACTAGTGAGAGAGACCAGGGAGAGAGACCAGAGAGAGAGACCAGAGAGAGACCACAGCGGGAGAGACCAGGGAGAGAGACCAGAGAGAGAGAGAGAGACCACAGCGGGAGAGACCAGGGAGAGAGACCAGAGAGAGACCAGAGAGAGACCAGAGAGAGACCAGAGAGAGAGACCAGAGAGAGACCAGAGAGAGAGACCAGGGAGAGAGACCACAGCGGGAGAGACCAGGGAGAGAGATCAGGGAGAGAGACCAGAGAGAGACCAGAGAGAGAGACCACAGCGAGAGAGACCAGAGAGAGAGAACACAGAGGGTGAGAGAAGAGGGAGAGAGACCAGAGAGAGAGAGAGAGAGAGGCCACAGCGAGAGAGACCAGAGAGAGAGACCAGAGAGAGAGACCAGGGAGAGACAAGAGGGAGAGAGACCAGAGAGAGAGACCAGAGAGAGAGACCAGAGAGAGACCAGAGAGAGACCACAGCGAGAGAGACCAGAGAGAGACCAGAGAGAGAGACCAGGGAGAGAGACCACAGCGGGAGAGACCAGGGAGAGAGACCAGGGAGAGAGACCAGAGAGAGAGACCACAGCGAGAGAGACCAGAGAGAGAGACCACAGCGGGAGAGACCAGGGAGAGACAAGAGGGAGAGAGACCAGAGAGAGAGAGAGAGAGGCCAGAGAGAGAGACTAGTGAGAGAGACCAGACCATTGTCTGTCTATGGTCTCTCTCTCTGGTGACCATAGACAGACCAGAGAGAGAGAGAGACCAGAAAGAGAGAGAGACCAGTGAGAGAGACACACACACAAAAATGTTTGGAATGTTTGTTGCTCCAGGTGTCCCGCTCTTCTGCGCATGCGCGTTACGGAGCAGCTGGACCACCATGGCGGACACGATGCAGACCGAGGATTTCCCGTATTTACCTTCGGGTTTAGCGGAGGGTAAGACGCATGCCCCTCTCCCCCGTCCCCTGGCGGTGTGTGGACGTGGCTGTGGCGGGATTAGCCTCTCCTCTCTGCGGGTTTGGATGCTTTTGAAGTGCGGGTCTGCAGCCGGAGCTAACATGCTAAAGCTAACAGAGCCACTGCGCTTCTGTCGCTCCAAGGTCGACCAGAGCACCGAGCTTCCTGCTTTATTTAACGGGAGTAGAGCCATACCGTCGAGCCCACACGTGTTTTTCTCATGCAGCTCATCCGGGAGAATGACAAATGCACGGTACTGGTGCAGTCTTAAAGGAGACCCACTTTCCCCCAGATCCAAGCTGCGCAGAACCAGATCTCAGCCATTTCTGCTCAAACACAGTCCATTCGAAGTCGTGGAGTAGTGTGAAATAGCTGATGCTCTCTCTCTTTCTAGTCTCTCTCTGGTCCCTCTGCTCTCTGTCTGTGGTCTCTTTCTGGTCTCTGTCTCCCCGATCTCTCTCTGGCCTCTCCCTGGTTTCTCTCTGGTCTCTCCCTGGTTTCTGTCTCTCCCTAGTCAGATTTCTGCTCAGTCTTTGTGAACTCATGCATTAGTGTGAAATGTCTGATGTTGACATTCTTCTGTAGTTCTGGATGTGGAAAACAACAAAGGACTCAAACTATTATCATTTATTTGAAAAATCCGTAATAAATGTCCTTCTCACTGCGGAAAACACAGAACATTTGTGAATTAAAAAGGGCATCTTTGCTCTCTCTGATCTCTCTCTCTGGTCTCTCCCTGGTCTCTCTCTCTCTGATCTCTCCCTGGTCTCTCTCTCTCTGGTCTCTCCCTGGTCTCTCCTTGGCCTCTCTCTCTCTGGTCTCTCTCTGGTCTCTCCTTGGCCTCTCTCTCTCTGGTCTCTCTCTGGTCTCTCCTTGGCCTCTCTCTCTCTGGTCTCTCTCTGGTCTCTCTCTGGTCTCTCTCTGGTCTCTCTCTGGTCTCTCTCTGGTCTCTCCCTGGTCTCTCCCTGGCCTCTCTCTGGTCTCTCCTTGGCCTCTCTCTCTCTGGTCTCTCTCTGGTCTCTCTCTGGTCTCTCCTTGGCCTCTCTCTCTCTGGTCTCTCTCTGGTCTCTCCTTGGCCTCTCTCTCTCTGGTCTCTCTCTGGTCTCTCCTTGGCCTCTCTCTCTCTGGTCTCTCTCTGGTCTCTCTCTCTGGTCTCATGTTTCTTCTGGTCGCTGATGTTGATCTTGTTTTCTTTCAGTGAATAAAATGATCGCAGAACACAGTGACCTGTTTTCAGACTCTCAGTGTAAAGTCTGCAGCGCTGTCCTCATTTCAGAGTCCCAGAAGCTCACGCACTACCAGGTCAGTCCTCCCCTGGTCCTCTACCAGGTCAGTCCTCCCCTGGTCCTCTACCAGGTCAGTCCTCCCCTGGTCCTCTACCAGGTCAGTCCTCCCCTGGTCCTCTACCAGGTCAGTCCTCCCCTGGTCCTCTACCAGGTCAGTCCTCCCCTGGTCCTCTACCAGGTCGGTCCTCCCCTGGTCCTCTACCAGGTCCAGTCCTCCCCTGGTCCTCTACCAGGTCAGTCCTCCCCTGGTCCTCTACCAGGTCAGTCCTCCCCTGGTCCTCTACCAGGTCAGTCCTCCCCTGGTCCTCTACCAGGTCAGTCCCTCCCCATGGTCCTCTACCAGGTCAGTCCTCCCCTGGTCCTCTACCAGGTCAGTCCTCCCCTGGTCCTCTACCAGGTCAGTCCTCCCCTGGTCCTCTACCAGGTCGGTCCTCCCCTGGTCCTCTACCAGGTCAGTCCTCCCCTGGTCCTCCACCAGGTCGGTCCTCCCCTGGTCCTCTACCAGGTCAGTCCTCCCCTGGTCCTCTACTCGCCCCCTGGTGGCCGCCTCTGCAGCTACAGGCTTAGTTCAGATGCACAGCTCTGTTCAGTATCGTGATGTTTTGCACAAATGATTACATCAAAATAGTAGAGAAAATGATTGTGATATTTATTATCCGTGTAACTGATCCGTTTAACTTATCCTCTGGTCCTGTCCCTCTGGTCCTGTCCCTCTGGTCCTGTCCCTCTGGTCCTGTCCCTCTGGTCCTGTCCCTCTGGTCCTGTCCCTCTGGTCCTGTCCCTCTGGTCCTGTCCCTCTGGTCCTGTCCCTCTGGTCCTGTCCCTCTGGTCCTGTCCCTCTGGTCCTGTCCCTCTGGTCCTGTCCCTCTGGTCCTGTCCCTCTGGTCCTGTCCCTCTGGTCCTGTCCCTCTGGTCCTGTCCCTCTGGTCCTTTCCCTCTGGTCCTTTCCCTCTGGTCCTGTCCCTCTGGTCCTGTCCCTCTGGTCCTTTCCCTCTGGTCCTTTCCCTCTGGTCCTGTCCCTCTGGTCCTGTCCCTCTGGCCCTGTCCCTCTGGCCCTGTCCCTCTGGCCCTGTCCCTCTGGCCCTGTCCCTCTGGCCCTGTCCCTCTGGTCCTTTCCCTCTGGTCCTTTCCCTCTGGTCCTGTCCCTCCGGTCCTGTCCCTCTGGCCCTGTCCCTCTGGCCCTGTCCCTCTGGCCCTGTCCCTCTGGCCCTGTCCCTCTGGCCCTGTCCCTCTGGTCCTTTCCCTCTGGTCCTTTCCCTCTGGTCCTGTCCCTCCGGTCCTGTCCCTCCGGTCCTGTCCCTCCGGCCCTGTCCCTCCGGTCCTGTCCCTCCGGCCCTGTCCCTCCGGTCCTGTCCCTCCGGTCCTGTCCCTCTGGTCCTGTTTAATTAATGTTTGTTTTCTTTTCTGCTTCAAGAGCAAGAAACACTCCAACAAAGTGCGACGCTACTTTTTCATTCAGAACGAGAATGAGCCGACGTTAAAGAAGCCTTCGACCATCAACACCGTGAGTCACTGCCTCAGACCAGAACCAGGAATCTCTTTATTACCATAGTACAAAGTCACACACACCAGGAATTTGCTTTGGCTCAGTACAATGGTCTCTCTCTCTCTCACTGGTCGCTGTCTCACTGGTCTCTGTCTCACTGGTCTCTGTCTCACTGGTCTCTGTCTCACTGGTCTCTGTCTCACTGGTCTCTGTCTCACTGGTCTCTCTCTCACTGGTCTCTCTCTCTCACAGGTCTCTCCCTCTCACTGGTCTCTCTCTCACTGGTCTCTCTCTCTCACAGGTCTCTCCCTCTCACTGGTCTCTCTCTCACAGGTCTCTCCCTCTCACTGGTCTCTCTCTCACTGGTCTCTCTCTCTCTCACTGGTCTCTCTCTCTCTCACTGGTCTCTCTCCCTCTCTCACTGGTCTCTCTCCCTCTCACTGGTCTCTCTCTCTCTCACTGGTCTCTCTCCCTCTCACTGGTCTCTCTCCCTCTCTCACTGGTCTCTCTCCCTCTCACTGGTCTCTCTCCCTCTCTCACTGGTCTCTCTCCCTCTCTCACTGGGTTCTCTCCCTCTCTCACTGGTCTCTCCGCCTTCTTAACTGATCCCAGGTCAGATATCGGCCTCAGACTGTTCTGACACAGATAGTGTTGTCATCTCTTGTCTCTGACCTGTCTCTCTCTCTCTCTCTGGTATCTTGGTTTGGGTCTTGGTCTTGGCCTGGGTCCTGTCTTGGAATTGTCTTTCTATCTGAGTCTTGGCCCTGGTCTTGGCCCTGGTCTTGGCCCTGGTCTTGGCCCTGGTCTTGGCCCTGGTCTTGGCCCTGGTCTTGGCCCTGGTCTTGGCCCTGGTCTTGGCCCTGGTCTTGGCCCTGGTCTTGGCCCTGGTCTTGGCCCTGGTCTTGGCCCTGGTCTTGGCCCTGGTCTTGGTCTTGGCCCTGGTCTTGGCCCTGGTCTTGGTCTTGGCCCTGGTCTTGGTCTTGGCCCTGGTCTTGGTCTTGGCCCTGGTCT
The DNA here is from genome assembly GCA_964034765.1 of Knipowitschia caucasica. Classification (NCBI taxonomy): domain Eukaryota; kingdom Metazoa; phylum Chordata; class Actinopteri; order Gobiiformes; family Gobiidae; genus Knipowitschia; species Knipowitschia caucasica. Next base: position 39,493,569 of record OZ035833.1, on the reverse strand, counting down.
TGTCTCTGACCCTGGTCTTGTCTCTGACCCTGGTCTTGTCTCTGACCCTGGTCTTGTCTCTGACCCTGGTCTTGGCCCTGGTCTTGTCTCTGACCGGTCTCTCTCTTCAGGACTGTAATAATGGAGAGACCGACCGCTTCAAAGCCTGCGTGGTCTGCAACATGACGTTCACCTCCGCAGTCATGGCAGAGTCTCACTATCAGGGGAAAGTCCACGCCAAGAACCTGCGCCTCAAGACCGTGGGACCCCAGACCCCGAAAGCCCAGACCCCGAAAGCCCAGACCCCGGGAGTCCAGACCCCAGGAGCCGAGACCCCAGGAGCCGAGACCCCAGGAGCCGAGACCCCAGGAGCCGAGACCCCAGGAGCCGAGACCCCAGGAGCCCAGACCACGGGACCCCAGACCATCGGACCCCAGACTCCACAGACCACCGGTGAGTCCAGTAGAAATATTGAGCGTATTCTGTAACCATGACAACCAGCTGCACTCTGGCCAATCACTGTCGGGTAGAATCAGTGTGGGCGGGTCCCGGCTCAAATATGTCCAAAATGATTCTGCGCTGACATCTGCAATACCACCCCGGGCCTGTGGGGGTGCACCCGGAATAAGAATTAGCCAATGCTTTTGTCTGGCATCTTCTTACCTCTGGAAAACGGCTTTACAGGATGGTCCAAAAGTGGTTCTTGGTCCAAAAGTGGCTCTTGGTCCAAAAGTGGCTCTTGATCCAAAAGTGGCTCTTGGTCCAAAAGTGGCTCTTGGTCCAAAAGTGGCTCTTGGTCCAAAAGTGGTTCTTGGTCCAAAAGTGGTTCTTGGTCCAAAAGTGGTTCTTGGTCCAAAAGTGGCTCTTGGTCCAAAAGTGGTTCTTGGTCCAAAAGTGGCTCTTGTTCCAAAAGTGGCTCTTGGTCCAAAAGTGGTTCTTGGTCCAAAAGTGGTTCTTGGTCCAAAAGTGGCTCTTGATCCAAAAGTGGCTCTTGGTCCAAAAGTGGCTCTTGGTCCAAAAGTGGTTCTTGGTCCAAAAGTGGCTCTTGATCCAAAAGTGGTTCTTGGTCCAAAAGTGGCTCTTGGTCCAAAAGTGGTTCTTGGTCCAAAAGTGGTTCTTGGTCCAAAAGTGGCTCTTGGTCCAAAAGTGGCTCTTGGTCCAAAAGTGGTTCTTGGTCCAAAAGTGGCTCTTGGTCCAAAAGTGGCTCTTGATCCAAAAGTGGTTCTTGGTCCAAAAGTGGTTCTTGGTCCAAAAGTGGCTCTTGGTCCAAAAGTGGCTCTTGGTCCAAAAGTGGTTCTTGGTCCAAAAGTGGCTCTTGGTCCAAAAGTGGCTCTTGGTCCAAAAGTGGTTCTTGGTCCAAAAGTGGTTCTTGGTCCAAAAGTGGCTCTTGGTCCAAAAGTGGTTCTTGGTCCAAAAGTGGCTCTTGGTCCAAAAGTGGCTCTTGGTCCAAAAGTGGTTCTTGGTCCAAAAGTGGCTCTTGATCCAAAAGTGGTTCTTGGTCCAAAAGTGGCTCTTGGTCCAAAAGTGGTTCTTGGTCCAAAAGTGGTTCTTGGTCCAAAAGTGGCTCTTGGTCCAAAAGTGGCTCTTGGTCCAAAAGTGGCTCTTGGTCCAAAAGTGGCTCTTGATCCAAAAGTGGCTCTTGCTCCAAAAGTGGTTCTTGGTCCAAAAGTGGCTCTTGGTCCAAAAGTGGCTCTTGGTCCAAAAGTGGTTCTTGGTCCAAAAGTGGCTCTTGGTCCAAAAGTGGCTCTTGGTCCAAAAGTGGTTCTTGGTCCAAAAGTGGTTCTTGGTCCAAAAGTGGTTCTTGGTCCAAAAGTGGCTCTTGGTCCAAAAGTGGCTCTTGGTCCAAAAGTGGCTCTTGGTCCAAAAGTGGTTCTTGGTCCAAAAGTGGCTCTTGATCCAAAAGTGGTTCTTGGTCCAAAAGTGGTTCTTGGTCCAAAAGTGGTTCTTGGTCCAAAGGTGGCTCTTGGTCCAAAAGTGGCTCTTGGTCCAAAAGTGGCTCTTGGTCCAAAAGTGGTTCTTGGTCCAAAGCTACGTTCCAGATGCTGTCGATGTTGAGGGGAGTGTTCTGGACCAGTCTAGTTTAGCCGCTGTGGTTTTTTCACATTTTCCTTGCGGCCATTTTGAAACTGGCCATAGACGGTTAAAGTGATGTCACATTAGTTTCATAGAGTCTATGGTTAGAACACTTCAGTGCTAGCTCTACTCTCTCCTCTCTCTCTACTCTCTTACTCTCTCCTCTCTCTCTACTCTCTTACTCTCTCCTCTCTCTCTACTCTCTTACTCTCTCCTCTTCCAGCTGCACTCTGTCCCGTCACAGTCAGTTAGAACACTAGGGCACTGTACCTCCAAGTCCAGGGTTTCAGACTGGACTCTTTGGGTCCTCTGTATCATATGCCTCTAATGAACACCTCTTCTGTGGTTCCTCCCTGGTCTCCCTCTGGTCTCCCTCTGGTCTCTCTCTGGTCTCTCTCTGGTCTCCCTCTGGTCTCTCTCTGGTCTCTCTCTGGTCTCCCTCTGGTCTCCCTCTGGTCTCCCTCTGGTCTCCCTCTGGTCTCTCTCTGGTCTCCCTCTGGTCTCCCTCTGGTCTCCCTTTGGTCTCCCTTTGGTCTCCCTCTGGTCTCTCCCTGGTCTCTCCCTGGTCGCTCTCTGTTCTCTCTCTGGTCTCTCTCTCTGGTCTCTCTCTCTGGTCTCTCTGGTCTCTCTCTCTCTGGTCTCTCCCTGGTCTCTCTCTCTGGTCTCTCTGGTCTCTCTCTGGTCTCTCTCTCTGGTCTCTCTCTCTGGTCTCTCTCTCTGGTCTCTCTCTCTGGTCTCTTCCTGGTCTCTCTCTCTGGTCTCTCTCTCTGGTCTCTCTGGTCTCTCTCTGGTCTCTTCCTGGTCTCTCTGGTCTCTCTCTGGTCTCTCTCTCTGGTCTCTCTGGTCTCTCTCTGGTCTCTCTCTCTGGTCTCTCTCTGGTCTCTCTCTCTGGTCTCTCTCTGGTCTCTTCCTGGTCTCTCTCAGTAGCTCTCTCTCAGACTTCTCCAGTTCCAGCAAAGAAGCAGAAAACAGGAGTTCCAGTTCACGACAAATCGGACCCAAACCACTTCTGCTCCGTTTGTCAGGCCTCGTTCAACAACCCCCTGATGGCCCAGCAGCACTACCAGGTACCAGAAACTCTCTCTGGTCTCCCTCTGGTCTCCCTCTGGTCTCCCTCTGGTCTCCCTCTGGTCTCCCTCTGGTCTCTCTCTTTGGTCTCTCTCTGGTCTCTCTCTGGTCTCTCTCTCTGGTCTCTCTCTTTGGTCTCTCTCTGGTCTCTCTCTGGTCTCTCTCTGGTCTCTCTCTGGTCTCTCTCTCTGGTCTCTCCCTCTGGTCTCCCTCTGGTCTCTCTCTCTGGTCTCTCTCTGGTCTCTCTCTCTGGTCTCTCTCTCTGGTCTCTCTCTCTGGTCTCCCTCTGGTCTCTCTCTCTGGTCTCTCTCTCTGGTCTCTCTCTTTGGTCTCTCTCTCTGGTCTCTCTCTCTGGTCTCTCTCTCTGGTCTCTCTCTCTGGTCTCTCTCTCTGGTCTCTCTCTCTGGTCTCCCTCTGGTCTCCCTCTGGTCTCTCTCTGGTCTCTCTCTCTGGTCTCTCTCTGGTCTCTCTCTGGTCTCTCTCTCTGGTCTCTCTCTCTGGTCTCTCTCTCTGGTCTCTCTCTGGTCTCTCTGGTCTCTCTCTGGTCGCTCTCTCTGGTCTCTCTCTCTCTGGTCTCTCTCTGGTCTCTCTCTGGTCTCTCTCTCTGGTCTCTCTCTCTGGTCTCTCCCTCTGGTCTCCCTCTGGTCTCTCTCTCTGGTCTCTCTCTGGTCTCTCTCTCTGGTCTCTCTCTCTGGTCTCTCTCTCTGGTCTCCCTCTGGTCTCTCTCTCTGGTCTCTCTCTCTGGTCTCTCTCTTTGGTCTCTCTCTCTGGTCTCTCTCTCTGGTCTCTCTCTCTGGTCTCTCTCTCTGGTCTCTCTCTGGTCTCTCTCTGGTCTCTCTCTCTGGTCTCTCTCTGGTCTCTCTCTCTGGTCTCTCTCTGGTCTCTCTCTGGTCTCTCTCTCTGGTCTCTCTCTGGTCTCTCTCTCTGGTCTCTCTCTCTGGTCTCTCTCTGGTCTCTCTCTCTGGTCTCTCTCTCTGGTCTCCCTCTCTGGTCTCCCTCTCTGGTCCTCTCTCTGGTCTCTCTCTCTGGTCTCTCTCTCTGGTCTCTCTCTCTGGTCTCTCTCTCTGGTCTCTCTCTCTGGTCTCTCTCTCTGGTCTCTCTCTCTCTGGTCTCTCTCTCTGGTCTCTCTCTCTGGTCTCTCTCTCTGGTCTCTCTCTCTGGTCTCTCTCTCTGGTCTCTCTCTCTGGTCTCTCTCTGGTCTCTCTCTCTGGTCTCTCTCTCTGGTCTCTCTCTCTGGTCTCTCTCTCTGGTCTCTCTCTCTGGTCTCTCTCTCTGGTCTCTCTCTCTGGTCTCTCTCTCTGGTCTCTCTCTCTGGTCTCTCTCTCTGGTCTCTCTCTCTGGTCTCTCTCTGGTCTCTCTCTGGTCTCTCTCTGGTCTCTCTCTCTGGTCTCTCTCTCTGGTCTCTCTCTCTGGTCTCTCTCTCTGGTCTCTCTCTCTGGTCTCTCTCTGGTCTCTCTCTGGTCTCTCTCTCTGGTCTCTCTTCTCTGGTCTCTCTCTCTGGTCTCTCTCTCTGGTCTCTCTCTCTGGTCTCTCTCTCTGGTCTCTCTCTCTGGTCTCTCTCTCTGGTCTCTCTCTCTGGTCTCTCTCTCTGGTCTCTCTCTCTGGTCTCTCTCTCTGGTCTCTCTCTCTCTCTGTCTCTCTCTCTGGTCTCTCTCTCTGGTCTCTCTCTCTGGTCTCTCTCTCTGGTCTCTCTCTGGTCTCTCTCTGGTCTCTCTCTCTGGTCTCTCTCTCTGGTCTCTCTCTCTGGTCTCTCTCTCTGGTCTCTCTCTGGTCTCTCTCTCTGGTCTCTCTCTCTGGTCTCTCTCTCGGTCTCTCTCTGGTCTCTCTCTCTGGTCTCTCTCTCTGGTCTCTCTCTCTGGTCTCTCTCTCTGGTCTCTCTCTCTGGTCTCTCTCTCTGGTCTCTCTCTCTGGTCTCTCTCTCTGGTCTCTCTCTCTGGTCTCTCTCTCTCTGGTCTCTCTCTCTGGTCTCTCTCTCTGGTCTCTCTCTTGGTCTCTCTCTCTGGTCTCTCTCTCTGGTCTCTCTCTCTGGTCTCTCTCTCTGGTCTCTCTCTCTGGTCTCTCTCTCTGGTCTCTCTCTCTGGTCTCTCTCTCTGGTCTCTCTCTCTGGTCTCTCTCTCTGGTCTCTCTCTCTGGTCTCTCTCTCTGGTCTCTCTCTCTGGTCTCTCTCTCTGGTCTCTCTCTCTGGTCTCTCTCTCTGGTCTCTCTCTCTGGTCTCTCTCTCTGGTCTCTCTCTCTGGTCTCTCTCTCTGGTCTCTCTCTCTGGTCTCTCTCTCTGGTCTCTCTCTCTGGTCTCTCTCTCTGGTCTCTCTCTCTGGTCTCTCTCTCTGGTCTCTCTCTCTGGTCTCTCTCTCTGGTCTCTCTCTCTGGTCTCTCTCTCTGGTCTCTCTCTCTGGTCTCTCTCTCTGGTCTCTCTCTCTGGTCTCTCTCTCTGGTCTCTCTCTCTGGTCTCTCTCTCTGGTCTCTCTCTCTGGTCTCTCTCTCTGGTCTCTCTCTCTGGTCTCTCTCTCTGGTCTCTCTCTCTGGTCTCTCTCTCTGGTCTCTCTCTCTGGTCTCTCTCTCTGGTCTCTCTCTCTGGTCTCTCTCTCTGGTCTCTCTCTCTGGTCTCTCTCTCTGGTCTCTCTCTCTGGTCTCTCTCTCTGGTCTCTCTCTCTGGTCTCTCTCTCTGGTCTCTCTCTCTGGTCTCTCTCTCTGGTCTCTCTCTCTGGTCTCTCTCTCTGGTCTCTCTCTCTGGTCTCTCTCTCTGGTCTCTCTCTCTGGTCTCTCTCTCTGGTCTCTCTCTCTGGTCTCTCTCTCTTGCCTCTGGGGTCTCTAACCTCTGCCTCTGGGGTCTCTAACCTCTGCCTCTGGGGGTCTCTAACCTCTGCCTCTGGGGTCTCTAACCTCTGTCTCTGGGGGTCTCTAACCTCTGTCTCTGGGGTCTCTAACCTCTGCCTCTGGGGTCTCTAACCTCTGCCTCTGGGGTCTCTAACCTCTGTCTCTGGGGTCTCTAACCTCTGCCTCTGGGGGTCTCTAACCTCTGCCTCTGGGGTCTCTAACCTCTGCCTCTGGGGGTCTCTAACCTCTGCCTCTGGGGGTCTCTAACCTCTGTCTCTGGGGGTCTCTAACCTCTGTCTCTGGGGTCTCTAACCTCTGCCTCTGGGGTCTCTGGGGGTCTCTAACTTCTGCCTCTGGGGGTCTCTAACCTCTGTCTCTGGGGGTCTCTAACCTCTGCCTCTGGGGGTCTCTAACCTCTGCCTCTGGGGGTCTCTAACCTCTGCCTCTGGGGGTCTCTAACCTCTGTCTCTGGGGGTCTCTAACCTCTGCCTCTGGGGGTCTCTAACCTCTGCCTCTGGGGGTCTCTAACCTCTGCCTCTGGGGTCTCTAACCTCTGCCTCTGGGGGTCTCTAACCTCTGCCTCTGGGGTCTCTAACCTCTGCCTCTGGGGTCTCTAACCTCTGTCTCTGGGGTCTCTAACCTCTGCCTCTGGGGGTCTCTAACCTCTGCCTCTGGGGTCTCTAACCTCTGCCTCTGGGGTCTCTAACCTCTGTCTCTGGGGGTCTCTAACCTCTGCCTCTGGGGGTCTCTAACCTCTGTCTCTGGGGTCTCTAACCTCTGCCTCTGGGGGTCTCTAACCTCTGTCTCTGGGGGTCCATTTTGGATTAGGACCTTTTTAGATCAATAAACTTGATTATTTGTTGCTTCTGAATCCATTTGTGAGCAATTATAGACTGTTGTTAACTTATAATACAACACTGACATTTCTTAAATACATTGGATGGACAATGCTAACCTGCTAGCTTATTGCAGCCCAATAGAGAAGTGCTCATGGATGAAGTTTTGCTCCATCTCTCTCTGACTTCCATGTCACTAGCACCATTCTGTTAAAGGCAAAACAATGAAGCTAAATCGTACTGATGCCAAACTATACTGTACTGTACCATGTGTGAATGACCGTGTGCTGGTGTTTAGGGCCCCGCTGGTATGCCAGGAGAGAGAGGCCGCCCAGGACCAGGTGGAGTCCAGGTAACGCTCCTTTAACCAGTATTATTACTCTGTCGTGTTTGATGGTTTTCAGAAAGACTTAATGTTTGTTTCTCATCTTTAGGGAAAACGTGGTCCGTCTGGAAACATGGGGAAGTCTGGACCAATGGTGAGACCTGCGGCTGTGTTTAGACCCATCCATGCTGTCCACAGACCTGCAGCTGTGTTTAGACCCATCCATGCTGTCCACAGACCTGCGGCTGTGTTTAGACCCATCCATGCTGTCCACAGACCTGCGGCTGTGTTTAGATCCATCCATGCTGTCCACAGACCTGCGGCTGTGTTTAGACCCATCCATGCTGTCCACAGACCTGCGGCTGTGTTTAGACCCATCCATGCTGTCCACAGACCTGCAGCTGTGTTTAGACCCATACATGCTGTCCACAGACCTGCGGCTGTGTTTAGACCCATACATGCTGTCCACAGACCTGCGGCTGTGTTTAGACCCATCCATGCTGTCCACAGACCTGCAGCTGTGTTTAGACCCATCCGTGCTGTCCACAGACCTGCGGCTGTGTTTAGACCCATCCATGCTGTCCACAGACCTGCGGCTGTGTTTAGACCCATCCATGCTGTCCACAGACCTGCGGCTGTGTTTAGACCCATCCATGCTGTCCACAGACCTGCGGCTGTGTTTAGACCCATCCATGCTGTCCACAGACCTGCAGCTGTGTTTAGACCCATCCATGCTGTCCACAGACCTGCGGCTGTGTTTAGACCCATCCATGCTGTCCACAGACCTGCGGCTGTGTTTAGACACTGTCGATCATGGTATCCTCATTCAGAGACTTGAGGACTGGGTTGGTGTTTCTGGAACAGCCCTAAGCTGGTTTATATCCTACCTACAGGACAGAAAGTATTTTGTGGAGATCGGAAACTGTGTCTCAGACCATCTGGCCCTGACCTGCGGAGTGCCACAGGGCTCAATCCTGGGGCCTCTCCTGTTTAATATTTACATGCTGCCTCTGGGTAGGTTAATACACAGTAATAACGTGTCCTATCACAATTATGCTGACGATACTCAGGTCTATGTGTCCCTGACAGCAGGAGAACATGGACCAGTGGACTCGCTCCTTCACTGTATCCAACAGATCAGTGATTGGATGCAAAATAACTTTCTCCAGCTAAACACAGAAAAAACTGAAATTATTGTTTTCGGACCTCAGAAACAAAGAGAGAGCGTTATCTGCCACCTCCAGTCTCTCTCCCTGAAACCCTCAACTCAGGTCAGAAATCTTACTCTACTCTACTCTGCGCTACTCTACTCTACTCTACTCTGCGCTACTCTACTCTACTCTCTGCGCTACTCTACTCTACTCTACACTACTCCACTCTACTCTACTCTACTCTACACTACTCCACTCTACTCTACTCTACTCTACAATACTCTACTCTACTCTACTCTTCTCTACTCTACTCTGTGCTACTCTACTCTACTCTGCGCTACTCTACTCTACTCTACTCTACTCTACACTGCTCTACTCTACTCTACCCTACTTTACTCTACTCTGCTCTACTCTACTCTACTCTAGCAAGATGGGTTTACTTTACTCTTTCATATAGTACATGTTTTTAGTGGTAGTGTAAACCGTATCACCTGGAGGAAACTTACACCTGTCCTCCCTCTGCAGGTCCTCTCTCAGTGATGCATTGCTCCGGGCCGGGGTTGTGAGCCGGTCTCCAGCCTTGGTCTGGTCCTGGTCCAGACCTGGTCCGGTCCTTTCGGTGGAACTATGTGGGGATGTAAGCTGCTCCTGCTGGTCTCCTGCCTCTGCTGGTCTGTGAGCGGCAGAACCATCGCACACAAGGACAAAGGTACGAAACTACTTTGGATTCTATGTTTGACAAAAAGGTCTGCCTGGTCTCTCTCTCTGCTCTCTCTCTGGTCTCTCTCTGGACTCTCTGGTCTCTCTCTGGTCTCTCTCTGGTCTCTCTCTGGACTCTCTGGTCTCTCTCTGGTCTCTCTCTGGTCTCTCTCTGGTCTCTCTCTGGTCTCTCTCTGGTCTCTCTCTGGTCTCTCTCTGGTCTCCCTCTGGACTCTCTCGTCTCTCTCTGGAGAGACCAGAGAGAGAGCAGAGAGAGAGCAGAGAGGGACCAGAGAGACCAGAGAGAGAGACAAAAAGGTCTCTCTCTGGTCTCTCTCTGGTCTCTCTCTGTGGTCTTTTGTTCCATTTTCTGTCTCTACTCTATTCTACTCTACTTTACTCTACCCTACTCTACTTTACTCTACCCTACTCTACCCTACTCTACTCTACTCTACTCTACTCTACTCTACTCTACCCTACTCTACTTTACTCTACCCTACCCTACCCTACCCTACCCTACCCTACCCTACCCTACTCTACTCTACCCTACTCTACTCTACTCTACTCTACTCTACTCTACTCTACTCTACAGTTGTTATGTTATACTTAAAGGTGAACCATGTACAATATTATTTGTTGTTATTTGTTTACATAAAAATGTGCTAAAGTTAAAGTTATAATGTTCTTCTGCTGCTGAGTGGGTTTGGTTCGAAGACCTCTCACCGGGTCTCGTTCTATTCAAATAAGTTGGACCCTTCCTCCCAGACCCTCCCTCTGGGTCTTGGGTTTCCCCTCAGACAGAAGCCCTGACACTCAATGCCTCTGGTCCTCGATTAAGAGCTGAGATACCAGGACTCTATTCAGGACCAGAGAGAGACCAGAGAGAGACCAAAGGGACCAGAGGGAGATCAGAGGGAGAGCAGAGAGAGAGCAGAGGGAGACCAGAGAGAGAGCAGAGAGAGACCAGAGAGAGACCAGAGAGAGAGCAGAGGGAGACCAGAGAGAGACCAGAGAGAGAGCAGAGGGAGACCAGAGAGAGACCAGAGAGAGACCAGAGAGAGACCAGAGAGAGACCAGAGAGAGACCAGAGAGAGAGCAGAGGGAAACCAGAGAGAGACCAGAGAGAGAGCAGAGAGAGACCTGAGTTTGGTCTAGTTTGGTCCTGGTTTGGTCCTGGTTTGGTCTTGTTTGGTCCTGGTTTGGTTTAGTTTGGTCTAGTTTGGTCTAGTTTGGCCTAGTTTGGTCTAGTTTGGTCCTGGTTTGGTCTGGTTTGGTCCAGGTTTGGTCCTGGTTTGGTCTAGTTTGGTCTAGTTTGGTCCTAGTTAACTGTATGTAAACTCTGACTGTGAAAGAGGTGGAGAAAGTCTGTCCTGTAGTTTGTGATGAGGCCGCGATGCAGAGAGTTTTGGTGGAGACCAGAGAGAGACCAGAGAGAGACCAGAGAGAGACCAGAAAGAGTGATCAGAGAGAGACCAGAGCAAGTGCAGAGGTAGAGCAGAGAGACCAGTCCCAGTCCCAGTCCCGGTCCTGGTCCCGGTCCTGGTCCCGGTCCTGGTCCCGGTCCTGGTCCCTCAGATGGAGGTTAATTGCAGAGTGGATTCCTGATGGTTATAAATAGAGAATGAGTCGGAGCAGGCGGCGGGAGCTTTGTGTGTTTGTGTGTGTTTGTTTGTGTGTTTGTGTGTGTTTGTGTTTGTGTGTTTGTGTGTGTTTGTGTGTGTGTGTGTTTGTGTGTTTGTGTGTGTGTGTGTTTGTGTGTGTTTGTGTGTTTGTGTGTGTTTGTGTGTTTGTGTTGTGTGTGTTGTGTTTGTGTGTGTTGTGTGTGTGTGTTTGTGTGTTTGTGTTGTGTGTGTGTTTGTGTGTTTGTGTGTGTGTGTTGTGTGTGTGTTTGTGTTTATGTTGTGTGTGTGTGTGTTTGTGTTGTGTGTGTGTGTTTGTGTTGTGTGCGTGTGTTTGTGTTGTGTGTGTGTGTTGTGTGTGTGTTTGTGTGTGTGTTTGTGTGTTTGTGTTGTGTGTGTGTTTGTGTGTGTTTGTGTTGTGTGTGTGTGTTTGTGTGTGTTTGTGTTGTGTGTGTGTGTTTGTGTGTGTGTTTGTGTGTGTGTTTGTGTGTGTGTTTGTGTGTTTGTGTGTGTTGTGTTTGCCCTCTCGCCTTTGGGTGACAATTCACACTCCGCCGCGGGTTCAATTCCAGGGCAGCGCACCTCGGTCTGCACAAGTTCATTAGCAAGGCACCAGTTACAGGCACCAGCTACAGGCACCAGCTACAGGCACCAGTTACAGGCACCAGCTACAGGCACCAGCTACAGGCACCAGTTACAGGCACCAGCTAAAGGCACCAGCTACAGGCACCAGCTAAAGGCACCAGTTACAGGCACCAGCTAAAGGCACCAGCTACAGGCACCAGCTAAAGGCACCAGTTACAGGCACCAGCTACAGGCACCAGCTACAGGCACCAGCTACAGGCACCAGCTACAGGCACCAGCTACAGGCACCAGCTACAGGCACCAGTTACAGGCACCAGCTACAAGCACCAGCTACAGGCACCAGCTACAGGCACCAGCTACAGGCACCAGCTAAAGGCACCAGCTACAGGCACCAGCTACAGGCACCAGCTACAGGCACCAGCTACAGGCACCAGCTGAAGGCACCAGCTACAGGCACCAGCTAAAGGCACCAGTTACAGGCACCAGCTAAAGGCACCAGTTACAGGCACCAGCTAAAGGCACCAGCTACAGGCACCAGCTAAAGGCACCAGTTACAGGCACCAGCTACAGGCACCAGCTACAGGCACCAGTTACAGGCACCAGCTACAGGCACCAGCTACAGGCACCAGTTACAGGCACCAGCTAAAGGCACCAGCTACAGGCACCAGCTAAAGGCACCAGTTACAGGCACCAGCTAAAGGCACCAGCTACAGGCACCAGCTAAAGGCACCAGTTACAGGCACCAGCTACAGGCACCAGCTACAGGCACCAGCTACAGGCACCAGCTACAGGCACCAGCTACAGGCACCAGCTACAGGCACCAGTTACAGGCACCAGCTACAAGCACCAGCTACAGGCACCAGCTACAGGCACCAGCTACAGGCACCAGCTAAAGGCACCAGCTACAGGCACCAGCTACAGGCACCAGCTACAGGCACCAGCTACAGGCACCAGCTAAAGGCACCAGCTACAGGCACCAGCTAAAGGCACCAGTTACAGGCACCAGCTAAAGGCACCAGTTACAGGCACCAGCTAAAGGCACCAGCTACAGGCACCAGCTAAAGGCACCAGTTACAGGCACCAGCTACAGGCACCAGCTACAGGCACCAGCTAAAGGCACCAGCTACAGGCACCAGCTACAGGCACCAGTTACAGGCACCAGTTACAGGCACCAGCTACAAGCACCAGCTACAGGCACCAGCTACAGGCACCAGCTACAGGCACCAGCTAAAGGCACCAGCTACAGGCACCAGCTACAGGCACCAGCTAAAGGCACCAGCTACAGGCACCAGCTACAGGCACCAGCTACAGGCACCAGCTACAGGCACCAGCTACAGGCACCAGCTACAGGCACCAGCTAAAGGCACCAGCTACAGGCACCAGCTAAAGGCACCAGTTACAGGCACCAGCTAAAGGCACCAGTTACAGGCACCAGCTAAAGGCACCAGCTACAGGCACCAGCTAAAGGCACCAGTTACAGGCACCAGCTACAGGCACCAGCTACAGGCACCAGCTAAAGGCACCAGCTACAGGCACCAGCTACAGGCACCAGTTACAGGCACCAGCTACAGGCACCAGCTACAGGCACCAGCTACAGGCACCAGTTACAGGCACCAGTTACAGGCACCAGCTACAGGCACCAGCTACAGGCACCAGCTAAAGGCACCAGCTACAGGCACCAGCTACAGGCACCAGCTACAGGCACCAGTTACAGGCTCCAGTTACAGGCACCAGCTACAGGCACCAGCTACAGGCACCAGCTACAGGCACCAGTTACAGGCACCAGCTACAGGCACCAGCTACAGGCACCAGCTAAAGGCACCAGCTACAGGCACCAGCTACAGGCACCAGTTACAGGCACCAGCTACAGGCACCAGCTACAGGCACCAGCTAAAGGCACCAGCTACAGGCACCAGCTACAGGCACCAGTTACAGGCACCAGCTACAGGCACCAGCTACAGGCACCAGCTACAGGCACCAGTTACAGGCACCAGCTACAGGCACCAGTTACAGGCACAAGCTACAGGCACCAGCTACAGGCACCAGCTACAGGCACCAATTACAGGCACCAGCTACAGGCACCAGCTACAGGCACCAGCTACAGGCACCAGTTACAGGCACCAGCTACAGGCACCAGTTACAGGCACCAGTTACAGCCTGTGTCCCCCAGAGAGAATATGGTTCTGCTACAGTTAGGAAAGAATGATCCCTCTCTGAAAGTCTATCTGGTCTCTCTCTGGTCTCTCTCTCTGGTATCTCTCTCTGGTCTCTCTCTCTGGTCTCTCTCTGGTCTCTCTCTGGTCTCTCTCTGGTCTCTCTCTGGTCTCTCTCTGGTCTCTCTCTCTGGTCTCTCTCTGGTCTCTCTCTGGTCTCTCTCTGGTCTCTCTCTGGTCTCTCTCTCTGGTCTCTCTCTGGTCTCTCTCTGGTCTCTCTCTGGTCTCTCTCTGGTCTCTCTCTGGTGTCTCTCTGGTCTCTCTCTGGTCTCTCTCTGGTCTCTCTCTGGTCTCTCTCTGGTCTCTCTCTCTGGTCTCTCTCTGGTCTCTCTCTGGTCTCTCTCTGGTCTCTCTCTGGTCTCTCTCTGGTGTCTCTCTGGTCTCTCTCTGGTCTCTCTCTGGTCTCTCTCTCTGGTCTCTCTCTGGTCTCTGCAATAAGGAGGTGACCCAGGTATTTTACTCCAAAGTGTTTTGTCTAGTTTGGTCCCGGTTTGGTCCTGGTGTGGTTTAGTTTGGTCTAGTTTGGTGCTGGTTTGGTCTAGTTTGGTCCTGGTTTGGTCTAGTTTGGTCAAGTTTGGTCCTGGTTTGGTCTGGTTTAATCCTGGTTTGGTCCTGGTTTAGTCCTGGTTTGGTTTAGTTTGGTCTAGTTTGGTCCTGGTTTGGTTTAGTTTGGTCTAGTTTGGTCTAGTTTGGTCCTGGTTTGGTCTAGTTTGGTCTAGTTTGGTCCTGGTTTGGTCTAGTTTGGTCAAGTTTGGTCCTGGTTTGGTCTGGTTTGGTCCTGCTTTGGTCCTGCTTTGGTCCTGGTTTGGTTTAGTTTGGTCTAGTTTGGTCCTGGTTTGGTTTAGTTTGGTCTAGTTTGGTCTAGTTTGGTCAAGTTTGGTCCTGGTTTGGTCTAGTTTGGTCTAGTTTGGTCTAGTTTGGTCCTAGTTTGGTCCTAGTTTGGTCCTGGTTTGGTCTAGTTTGGTCTAGTTTGGTCCTGGTTTGGTCCTGGTTTGGTCTTGTTTGGTCCTGGTTTGGTTTAGTTTGGTCTAGTTCGGTCCTGGTTTGGTCTGGTTTGGTCCTGGTTTGGTCTAGTTTGGTCTAGTTTGGTCCTGGTTTGGTCTATTTTGGTCTAGTTTGGTCCTTGTTTGGTCTATTTTGGTCTAGTTTGGTCCTGGTTTGGTCCTAGTTAACTGTATGTAAACTCTGACTGTGAAAGAGGTGGAGAAAGTCTGTCCTGTAGTTTTGAGGCCGCGATGCAGTGAGTTTTGGTGGAGACCGAGACCAGACCCTCTGAGACCAGACCTTCGGAGACCAGACTTTCTGAGACCAGACCCTCGGGGCCCGGTCTCGAAGGTCTCTGGTCTCGACGGTCTCCGGTCGGTGCCGATGGAAAAGCCCTGAAGAAACACAATGAATGTTTTCAAAGAGAGAGACGCAAGCTTTGATCAGAACTGAGAGGGAGGGACCAGAGAGAGACCAGAGAGACCAGAGAGAGACCAGAGAGAGACCAGAGAGAGACCAGAGACCAGAGAGAGACCAGAGAGAGACCAGAGAGAGACCAGAGAGAGACCAGAGAGAGACCAGAGAGAGACCAGAGAGAGACCAGAGAGAGACCAGAGAGAGACCAGAGAGAGACCATAGAGAGACCAGAGAGAGACCAGAGACCAGAGAGAGACCAGAGAGAGAGAGAGACCAGAGAGAGACCAGATAGACCAGAGAGAGACCAGAGAGAGACCAGAGAGAGACCAGAGAGAGACCAGAGAGAGACCAGAGACCAGAGAGAAACCAGAGACCAGAGAGAGACCAGAGAGAGACTAGAGATAAACCAGAGAGAGAGACCAGAGAGACCAGAGAGAGACCAGAGAGAGACCAGAGACCAGAGAGAGACCAGAGAGAGACTAGAGATAAACCAGAGAGAGACCAGAGAGAGACCAGCGAGAGACCAGGGAGAGACCAGAGAGAGTGCAGAGAGAGATAAACCAGAGAGAGACCAGAGAGAGACCAGAGACCAGAGAGAGACCAGAGAGAGACCAGAGAGACCAGAGAGAGACCAGGGAGAGACCAGAGAGAGTGACTAGAGAGAGACCACGTCCAACATAACCCTCCAGTCCAGAGAGAAACCCTCCCTCTGCCTCTGATCCGCAGTGAAACTGAAAAGCTCATTAGTGAATCCAGCCTAATCCAGGACCGTCCCATAACTCACTGAGGTTTTGACAGAAGGGCGAGGGCTGCCCCAGGTCCCGGCACCTTGTGGAAAGAATGCGGCTCCCTCCGGTCTCGCTCTGGTCTCTGCTGATTAAATGGTTTTCATCGAGTGGTGCGGGCGTTTCCTGTCGTGTCTCCTGAGGTCGTAAATCAGAGCGTGCTCAGAGAAAATAATTACACGTCTAATGACAGTGAGGAGGCCTGTCGCTGCAAGTAGGAGTCAGCAGAGAGAGAGAAACCCCTCTGGCTACGAGCAGAGAGAGAGAGAGAGAGAGAGACCACTGTGGATACAAGCAGTAGTCTTCTCTCTGCTCTCTCTCTGATGTCTCTCTGCTCTCTCTCTCTCTGGTCTCTCTCTCTGCTCTCTCTGTGCTCTCTCTCTCTCTCTGCTCTCTCCCTGCTCTCTCTCTCTCTCTGGTCTCTCTCTCTCTGGTCTCCCTCTGGTCTCCCTCTGGTCTCCCTCTGGTCTCTCTCTCTCTGCTCTCTCTCTCTCTGATCTCTATGGTCTCTCTCTCTGCTCTCTCTCTGGTCTCTCTCTCTCGTCTCTCTCTGCTCTCCCTCTGGTCTCTCTCTCTGGTCTCTCTCTCTCTGCTCTCCCTCTGGTCTCTCCCTCTGGTCTCTCTCTCTGCTCTCTCTCTCTGCTCTCCCTCTGGTCTCTCTCTTCCTGGTACCTGTGAGCCTCATGCCGCAGCCTCTCCGCAGGTCCCCGGAGCTCCAGGCCCCTCATCCTCCCGGGTTTCCCCCAGAACGTGACAGCGGAGGCGGGCGCGGAGGCCACACTGGTCTGTAAGGTCCACCGCCCAGACCAGACCCAGGTCCAGTGGCTCAGAGCTCACACCAGCAGCAGCTCGGACCAGCACCAGGGAGAGAACCTACATCTGCAGGCCCTGACGGTGAGAGAGCACACACCATCTCAGAGACTAGTGGGAGTCAGGAGCTACGTGCTCTGTTAGCAACGACCCGGCAACCACACAGCCAATCAGGAGAGGCGCTGGTCCGCTCACTCACACTACACATGAATTATAGAAGGATTTGGGGATGAAAGAGAGAGACCAGAGTGAGGTCAGAGAGAGAGACCAGAGAGAGAGACCAGAGAGAGAGCAAAGAGAGAGCAGAGAGAGAGACCAGAGAGGGAGACCAGAGAGAGAGCACAGAGAGAGCACAGAGAGAGCACAGAGAGTGACCAGAGAGTGACCAGAGAGTGACCAGAGAGTGACCAGAGAGAGACCAGAGAGAGAGACCATAGAGACCAGAGAGAGAGACCATAGAGACCAGAGGGACCAGAGAGAGACCATAGAGACCAGAGAGAGACCAGTGAGACCAGAGAGAGAGACCAGAGTGAGATCAGAGAGAGAGACCAGAGTGAGAGACCAGAGAGAGACCAGAGAGAGAGACCATAGAGACCAGAGAGAGAGACCAGAGAGAGACCAGAGGGACCAGAGAGAGACCATAGAGACCAGAGAGAGACCAGAGAGAGACCAGTGAGACCAGAGAAAGACCAGAGAGAGACCAGAGAGACCAGAGAAAGACCAGAGAGAGACCAGAGAGAGAGACCAGAGAGAGACCAGAGGGACCAGAGAGAGACCATAGAGACCAGAGAGAGACCAGTGAGACCAGAGAGAGAGACCAGAGTGAGATCAGAGAGAGAGACCAGAGTGAGAGACCAGAGAGAGACCAGAGAGAGAGACCATAGAGACCAGAGAGAGAGACCAGAGAGAGACCAGAGGGACCAGAGAGAGACCATAGAGACCAGAGAAAGACCAGAGAGAGACCAGAGAAAGACCAGAGAGAGACCAGACTCATTCAAACTCGTTTCTTCTGGTTCCAGCGTTTACAAAACAACGGCAGTAAAACGTACTCTCTGCGTCTGAGGAACGTGACGGCGCAGGACGGCGGCGAGTTCATCTGCCTCGCCCAGAGCGTCCACCAGGGGGAGACGGTGCAGGCCATGCAGTCCGCCTGGCTCCACGTCAGCACAGGTACAGACACCATCCACTGCAGAGTCTGTTTATGGTCCTGGTTTCTGGACCCACACATGGTCCTGATGTGACTATGTCGTGTTTTAGGAACGAAGGCGACGAATAAAGAGGAGCTGAGAACTTCAAAGGCTTCACAAGGTAAAAGAAGATTAGACTATGGTCTCTCTCTCTGGTCTCTCTCTGGTCTCTCTCTGGTCTCTCTCTGGTCTCTCTCTGGTCTCTCTCTGGTCTCTCTCTGGTCTCTCTCTGGTCTCTCTCTGGTCTCTCTCTGGTCTCTCTCTGGTGTCTCTCTGGTCTCTCTCTGGTCTCTCTCTGGTGTCTCTCTGGTCTCTCTCTGGTCTCTCTCTGGTCTCTCTCTGGTCTCTCTCTCTGGTCTCTCTCTCTGGTCTCTCTCTGGTCTCTCTCTGGTCTCTCTCTGGTGTCTCTCTGGTCTCTCGCTGGTCTCGCTCTGCTCTCTCTCTGGTCTCTCTCTGGTCTCTCTCTGGTCTCTCTCTGGTCTCTCTCTGGTCTCTGGTGTCTCTCTGGTCTCTCTCTGGTCTCTCTCTGGTCTCTCTCTGGTCTCTCTCTGGTCTCTCTCTGGTCTCTCACTGGTCTCTCTCTGGTCTCTCCCTCTGGTCTCTCTCGTCTGTTCTCTCCCTCTGGTCTCTCCCTCTGGTCTCTCTCTGGTCTCTCTCTGGTCTCTCTCTGGTCTCTCCCTCTGGTCTCTCTCTGGTCTCTCTCTGGTCTCTCTCGTCTGTTCTCTCCCTCTGGTCTCTCCCTCTGGTCTCTCTCTGGTCTCTCTCTGGTCTCTCTCTGCTCTCTCCCTCTGGTCTCTCCCTCTGATCTCTCTCTGGTCTCTCTCTGGTCTCTCTCTGGTCTCTCTCTGGTCTCTCTCTGGTGTCTCTCTGGTCTCTTTCTGGTCTCTCTCTGGTCTCTCTCTGGTCTCTCTCTGGTCTCTCTCTGCTCCCTCTGGTCTCTCTCTGGTCTCTCTGCTCCCTCTGGTCTCTCTCTGCTCCCTCTGGTCTCTCCCTCTGGTCTCTCTCTGCTCCCTCTGGTCTCTCCCTCTGGTCTCTCTCATCTGGTTAGATTCTAAACTCTTTCATCTCCCTCCTCAGACGTCGTGGAGGAGTTTCTGGACGATACCATGGAGCACCTTCTCCTGGAGCCGGGGAACCAGCTGAGGCTGCGCTGCGACCTCAGCTCCAGACCAGGAATGGCCGTGTCCTGGTACCGGGACGGAACCCGGGTCTTGGCCACGCCCCGAGTCCAGATGAGAGGGACCAGTTTGGAGATCTCTGACATGACGTACGAGGACTCAGGCGTGTACCTGTGTGCGCTCAGAGGGACCAGGAATCCTCTGAGGAACTTCACCATCACCGTCGCTGGTAAGAAAAGATCTAACTATAATCTCTCTGGTCTCTCTCTGGTCTCTCTCTGGTCTCTCTCTCTGCTCACACTGATCTCCTCTGGTCTCCTTCTGGTCTCTCTGGTCTCTCTCTGGTCTCTCTCTCTGGTCTCTCTCTGGTCTCTCTCTGGTCTCTCTCTGGTCTCTCCCTGGTCTCTCTCTGGTCTCTCCATGGTCTCTCTCTGGTGTCTCTCTGGTCTCGCTCTAGTCTCTCTCTGGTCTCTCTCTGGTCTCTCCCTGGTCTCTCTCTGGTCTCTCCCTGGTCTCGCTCTAGTCTCTCTCTGGTCTCTCTCTGGTCTCCTTCTGGTCTGTCTCTGGTCTCTCTCTGGTCTCTCTCTGGTCTCCTTCTGGTATCTCTGGTCTCTCTGGTCTCTCTGGTCTCTCTGGTCTCTCTGGTCCGGTTCTAAAGTCTCTCTGGTCTCTCTCTGGTCTCCTTCTGGTCTGTCTCTGGTCTCTCTCTGGTCTCCTTCTGGTTTGTCTCTGGTCTCTCTCTGGTCTCTCTCTGGTCTCCTTCTGGTCTGTCTCTGGTCTCTCTCTGGTCTCTCTCTGGTCTCCTTCTGGTCTGTCTCTGGTCTCTCTCTGGTCTCCTTCTGGTCTGTCTCTGGTCTCTCTCTGGTCTCTCTCTGGTCTCCTTCTGGTTTGTCTCTGGTCTCTCTCTGGTCTCTCTCTGGTCTCCTTCTGGTCTGTCTCTGGTCTGTCTCTGGTCTCTCTCTGGTCTCCTTCTGGTCTGTCTCTGGTCTCTCTCTGGTCTCCTTCTGGTCTGTCTCTGGTCTCTCTCTGGTCTCTCTCTGGTCTCCTTCTGGTCTCTCTGGTCTCCTTCTGGTCTCTCTGGTCCGGTTCTAAAGTCTCTCTGGTACAGATGCTGTTGGTTCTGGTGACGATGACGAAGACGATGGTTTTGACGAAGCTTCTTCTGAGAACGACAGACTTCTCGTTTCTCGAGGTGAGTTTTCATCTCGTTTAAAGAAGTCGTTTCTTTCTTTGCAAAAATAAATCTACTTTTACTCTTCAGGAGAATCGGTTTTTTATGTCCAAATTCAAAAATGACCAGCTGCAAACTGTAGACTGTCTTTAGGCGGACAATGCTAACCTGCTAACAGTGTGGGATGTCAGTAGTCTCTCTCTCTGGTCTCTCTCTGGTCTCTCTCTCTGGTCTCTCTCTGGTCTCTCTCTTTAGTCTCTCTCTGGTCTCTCTCTGGTCTCTCTCTGGTCTCTCTCTCTGGTCTCTCTCTGGTCTCTCTCTTTAGTCTCTCTCTGGTCTCTCTCTGGTCTCTCTCTGGTCTCTCTCTTTAGTCTCTCTCTGGTCTTTCTCTTTAGTCTCTCTCTGGTCTCTCTCTTTAGTCTCTCTCTGGTCTCTCTCTTTAGTCTCTCTCTGGTCTCTCTCTGGTCTCTCTCTTTAGTCTCTCTCTGGTCTCTCTCTTTAGTCTCTCTCTGGTCTCTCTCTTTAGTCTCTCTCTGGTCTCTCTCTTTAGTCTCTCTCTGGTCTCTCTCTGGTCTTTCTCTTTAGTCTCTCTCTGGTCTCTCTCTTTAGTCTCTCTCTGGTCTCTCTCTTTAGTCTCTCTCTGGTCTCTCTCTTTAGTCTCTCTCTCTGGTCTCTCTCTGGTCTCTCTCTTTAGTCTCTCTCTCTGGTCTCTCTCTGGTTTCTCTCTTTAGTCTCTCTTTCTGGTCTCTCTCTCTGGTCTCTCTCTCTGGTCTCTCCCTCTGGTCTCTCTCTCTGGTCTCTCTCGCTGGTCTCTCTCTCTGGTCTCTCTCTCTGGTCTCTCTCTCTGGTCTCTCTCTCTCTTTAGTCTCTCTCGCTGGTCTCTCTCTCTGGTCTCTCTCTCTTTAGTCTCTCTCGCTGGTCTCTCTCTCTGGTCTCTCTCTCTGGTCTCTCTCTCTGGTCTCTCTCTCTTTAGTCTCTCTCGCTGGTCTCTCTCTCTGGTCTCTCTCTCTGGTCTCTCTCTCTTTAGTCTCTCTCTGGTCTCTCTCTTTAGTCTCTCTCTGGTCTCTCTCTTTAGTCTCTCTCTCTGGTCTCTCTCTGGTCTCTCTCTTTAGTCTCTCTCTCTGGTCTCTCTCTGGTTTCTCTCTTTAGTCTCTCTCTCTGGTCTCTCTCTCTGGTCTCTCTCTCTGGTCTCTCCCTCTGGTCTCTCTCTCTGGTCTCTCTCTCTGGTCTCTCTCTCTTTAGTCTCTCTCGCTGGTCTCTCTCTCTGGTCTCTCTCTCTGGTCTCTCTCTCTCTTTAGTCTCTCTCGCTGGTCTCTCTCTCTGGTCTCTCTCTCTTTAGTCTCTCTCGCTGGTCTCTCTCTCTGGTCTCTCTCTCTGGTCTCTCTCTCTGGTCTCTCTCTCTTTAGTCTCTCTCGCTGGTCTCTCTCTCTGGTCTCTCTCTCTGGTCTCTCTCTCTGGTCTCTCTCTCTGGTCTCTCTCTCTGGTCTCTCTGGTCTCTCTCTCTGGTCTCTCTCTCTGGTCTCTCTCTCTGGTCTCTCTCTCTGGTCTCTCTCTGGTCTCTCTCTGGTCTCTCTCTCTGGTGTCTCTCTGGTCTCTCTCTCTGGTCTCTCTCTGTTCTCTCTCTCTGGTCTCTCTCTGGTCTCTGGTCGTGATGACATAATACAGAGTGGCCCCAGGGCCTGGACGGGTGTAAACACAGACTCAGGTCTTCGATGGTCTCTCCTGGTCTCTGATTGTCTCTGATGGTCGTTGATGGTCGTTGATGGTCCTTGATGGTCCTTGATGGTCTCTGATGGTCCTTGATGGTGTCTCTCAGCTCCGTACTGGACGCACACTCAGCGGATGGAGAAGCGTCTCTGTGCGGTTCCCGCCGGGAACACGGTGAAGTTCCGATGTCCCGCCTCCGGAGCGCCGCTGCCCTCCATCCTCTGGCTCAAGAACGGGAGAGAGTTCAGGGGAGAGCACCGCATCGGAGGGATCAAAGTGAGTACCAGGGGGAGGGGGAGGGAGGAGGAGAGGGGAGGAGGGGGAGGGAGGAGGAGAGAGGAGGAGGGGGAGGGGGGGGCGGGAGGAGAGAGTTCAGGGGAGAGCACTGCATCGGAGGGATCAAAGTGAGTACCAGGGGGAGGGGGGAGGGAGGAGGAGAGAGGGGAGGAGGGGGAGGGAGGAGGAGAGAGGAGGAGGGGGAGGAGGGGGAGGGAGGAGAGAGTTCAGGGGAGAGCACTGCATCGGGGGCATCAAAGTGAGTACCAGGGGGAGGGGGAGGGAGGAGGAGAGGGGAGGAGGGGGAGGGAGGGGGAGGGAGGAGAGAGTTCAGGGGAGAGCACTGCATCGGGGGCATCAAAGTGACTACCAAGGGGAGGAGGGAGGAGAGGGGGAGGAGAGGGAGGTGTTGGTGTTCTCTGTCAGGTTCTCTGTCAGGTTCTCTGTCTGGCTCTCTGTCAGGTTCTCTGTCAGGTTCTCTGTCAGGTTCTCTGTCAGGTTCTCTGTCAGGTTCTCTGTCTGGTTCTCTGTCTGGTTCTCTGTCAGGTTCTCTGTCTGGTTCTCTGTCAGGTTCTCTGTCAGGTTCTCTGTCACTCGTTTAGTGGGGTTTGTTGTTGTTTGGAGCAGTGGTGCGTCAGTATAATAGTTCCCCCAAAACTATTTCCCGCGAGAAAAGTGCGGAATGCGTCAAAAAAAATGTATCGTGTTTTTTGTGTGTAATTAATAAATCTTTACTTAGCGTTAAAGTAGCTGACCATCATGACCCCTGACCATCATGACCCCTGACCCTCATGACCCCTCTGGTCTCTCCTGGTCTCTCCTCAGCTGCGGCACCAGCACTGGAGTTTGGTGATGGAGAGTGTGGTTCCTTCTGATCGTGGAAACTACACGTGTGTCGTAGAAAACAGACACGGATCTTTGACTCACAGCTACACCCTGGATGTACTAGGTGAGGACCATCAATGTATACTCTGGTCTCTCTCTTGTCTCTCTGGTCTCTCTCTGGTCTCTCTCTGGTCTCTCTCTGGTGTCTCTCTGGTCTCTCTCTGGTCTCTCTCTGGTCTCTCTCTAGTGTCTCTCTGGTCTCTTTCTGGTCTCTCTCTGGTCTCTCACTGGTCTCTCTCTGGTCTCTCCCTGGACTCTTTCTAGTCTCTCTCTGGTCTCTTTCTGGTCTCTCTCTGGTCTCTCTCTGGTCCCTCTCTCTGGTCTCTCTCTGGTCTCTCTGGTCTCTCACTGGTCTCTCACTGGTCTCTCTCTGGTCTCTCTCTGGTCCCTCTCTCTGGTCTCTCTCTGGTCTCTCACTGGTCTCTTTCTGGTCTCTCTCTGGTCTCTCCCTGGACTCTCTCTAGTCTCTCTCTAGTCTCTCTCTGGTCTCGCTCTGGTCTCTCTCTGGTCTCTCTCTCTGGTCCCTCTCACTGGTCTCTCTCTGGTCCCTCTCTATGGTCTCTCTCTGGTCCCTCTCTGGTCCTCTCTTCCTGGTCCTG
>OZ035833.1:39464093-39467758 GCA_964034765.1 Knipowitschia caucasica | reverse complement strand
CTCTCTGGTCCTCTGGTAGCTCTCTGGCTCTGACCTGGTGTTTGCTCCTGGACCAGAAGCGCTCCTCTGCGTCGCTGGTTCTCGCTGATAAGGCATTCACTTTGTATCTCAGCAGGAGGTGGTGAATCAAAGCCCAAACCCACATCTGCAGAAAACCACATTATTTAGAAAACTTAAGTCAGAAATATTTATCAGATTTAAGATCAGCAACTTTCCACGTTCAAAGACTCCGGCAAGAAATGTAAATGTGTGGAAGGTTAAAAACACAGAGGGGGGAGGAGGGGGAGGAGGGGGAGGAGGAGGGGGAGGGGCTGTTTGGACCAGAGGACGAGGACCAGGAGGAGTTCAGACCACATTCAAAACATGGAGATTAAAAGTGTGTTTCCGGATTTTTGTTGAAAGAGAGAGATGAGAGAGACCAGAAAGAGAGAGAAGAAAGAGAAGAGAGGGAGAGACCAGCGAGAGACGAGAAAGAGAGGGATGAGAAAGAGGGAGACAAGGAAGAGAGAGACCACAGTGAAGAGAGAGACCAGAGAGAGAGAGAGAGAGAGACCGGAGAGAGACCGGAGAGAGACCGGAGAGAGACCAGAGAGAGAGACCAGAGGCGGTGTGAGGTGGTCTGAGTGTTTTGTTTCAGGAGCAGTAAACCTTTGTGGGTGGATTTGTTTAGACGTTTGTGTAATTCTAGTGTTTCACAGCAGTTAGAGTCTGCACTGAGGGAGACACAGAGAGAGGGAGAGAGGGACAGAGAGAGAGGGAGAGAGGGACAGAGGGACAGAGAGAGAGGGAGAGAGGGACAGAGAGAGAGGGACAGAGAGAGAGGGAGCGAGAGAGAGGGAGAGAGGGACAGGGAGAGAGGGACAGAGAGAGAGGGAGAGAGGGACAGGGAGAGAGGGACAGAGAGAGGGAGAGAGGGACAGAGAGAGAGGGACAGAGAGAGAGGGACAGAGAGAGAGGGAGCGAGAGAGAGGGAGAGAGGGACAGAGAGAGAGGGACAGAGAGAGAGGGAGAGGGAGAGAGGGACAGGGAGAGAGGGACAGAGAGAGAGAGAGGGGGAGAGAGAGAGAGGGAGAGGGAGAGAGGGACAGAGAGAGAGAGGGAGAGAGAGACATGGTCTCTCATGGTCTCTCTCTGGTTTCTCTCTGGTCTCTCTCATGGTCTCTCTCTCATGGTCTCTCTCTCTCATGGTCTCTCTCATGGTCTCTCTCTCATGGTCTCTCTCATGGTCGCTCTGGTATCTCTTGTTTCATGTAGATTGCGTCTGGGTTGGACATAGAAAGTATAACAGTGTTGACCCGTTGCCATAGTAACCACTGCTCTTACCATGTGTGTGTGTGTGTGTGCTGTTGTGATGTCGCATGATAGTGTTGAAAAGTAACGATGGTGTCTTCTCCTCAGTCCAACAAAGTCTCGGTCGTGCAACAGTCTCACGGGATCCACGCTCTGTCCTCTCTGCTGCCCTACGACCAGTTCAACTCCAGCCTCAGCTCCAGCCCGCCACACCTGCCCTCAGACCTCAGCCACAAGACAGGTACCACCGAGACCAGAGACCAGAGAGAGACCGGAGAGAGACCAGAGAGAGACCGGAGAGAGACCGGAGAGAGACCGGAGAGAGACCGGAGAGAGACCAGAGAGAGACCAGAGAGAGACCAGAGAGAGACCAGAGAGAGACCAGAGAGAGACCAGAGGGAGACCAGAGAGCGACCAGAGAGAGACCAGAGAGCGACCAGAGAGAGACCAGAGAGAGACCAGAGACCAGAGAGAGACCGGAGAGAGACCGGAGAGAGACCAGAGAGAGACCAGAGAGAGACCAGAGAGAGACCAGAGAGAGACCAGAGAGAGACCAGAGAGAGACCAGAGAGAGACCAGAGAGAGACCAGAGAGAGACCAGAGAGAGAGACCGGAGAGAGACCGGAGAGAGACCAGAGAGAGACCAGAGAGAGAGACCAGAGAGAGACCAGAGAGAGACCAGAGAGAGACCAGAGAGAGACCAGAGAGAGACCAGAGACCAGAGAGAGACCAGAGAGAGGAGACCAGAGAGAGACCAGAGAGAGACCAGAGAGAGACCAGAGAGAGACCAGAGAGACCAGAGAGAGACCGGAGAGAGAGACCGGAGAGAGACCGAGACCGAGAGAGACCGGAGAGAGACCAGAGAGAGACCCGAGAGAGAGACCAGAGAGAGACCAGAGAGAGACCAGAGAGAGACCAGAGAGAGACCAGAGAGAGACCAGAGAGAGACCAGAGAGAGACCAGAGAGAGACCAGAGAGAGAGACCAGAGAGAGAGACCAGAGAGAGAGACCAGAGAGAGAGACCAGAGATAGAGACCAGAGAGAGAGACCAGAGAGAGAGACCAGAGAGAGAGACCAGAGAGAGAGAGACCAGAGACCACAGACCACAGACCAGAGACCAGAGGGAGACCAGAGGGAGACCAGAGGGAGAGCGACCAGAGAGAGACCAGAGAGAGAGACCAGAGAGAGAGACCAGAGAGAGAGACCAGAGAGAGAGACCAGAGAGAGAGACCAGAGAGAAAGAGACCACAGACCACAGACCAGAGACCAGAGGGAGACCAGAGGGAGACCAGAGGGAGACCAGAGGGAGACCAGAGGGAGACCAGAGGGAGAGCGACCAGAGAGAGACCAGAGAGAGACCAGAGAGAGACCAGAGAGAGACCAGAGAGCGACCAGAGAGCGACCAGAGAGAGACCAGAGAGAGACCAGAGAGAGACCAGAGAGAGACCAGAGAGAGACCAGAGAGAGACCAGAGAGAGAGCAGAGAGAGACCAGAGAGAGAGCAGAGAGAGAGCAGAGAGAGACCAGAGAGAGACCAGAGAGAGAGCAGAGAGAGAGCAGAGAGAGAGCAGAGAGAGACCAGAGAGAGACCAGAGAGAGACCAGAGAGAGACCAGAGCGAGACCAGAGCGAGACCAGAGCGAGACCAGAGCGAGACCAGAGACCAGAGCCCAGAGAGGGACCAGAGAGACTTCAGTCCTGCTTTAGACCTGCTTTAGACCTGCTTTAGTCCTGATTTAGACCTGCTTTAGACCTCCTTTAGTCCTGGTTTAGTCCTGTTTTGTCACAGGACCAGTGTGAGAACCATGCTGTGGCAGCTCTGATGTGGGCGAACACCAAGTCACAGAAGAAACACACAAGATGGAAACGATTAGAGGCACTGAACAATACACACAGACATACACAGATACACAACCTGAGACACACACAGACACACACAGACACACAAGCTGAGACACACACAGATACATAACCTGAGACACACACAGACACACAACCTGAGACACACACAGACACACTCAGACACACAACCTGAGACACACACAGACACACTCAGACACACAACCTGAGACACACACAGACACACTCAGACACACAACCTGAGACACACAGACACACAACCTGAGACACACACATCGTTTACTCCAACAACATCTCATAACCTCTTGTTTAACGTACAACAGTTAACTTTATTTAACTTTATTTCTCTGGTCTCTCTCTCTGGCCTCTCTCTGGCTTCTCTCTCTGGCCTCTCTCTCTGGTCTCTCTCTCTGGTCTCTCTCTCTGGTCTCTCTCTCTGGTCTCTCTCTCTGGTCTCTCTCTCTGGTCTCTCTCTCTGGTCTCTCTCTCTGGTCTCTCCCTCTGGTCTCTCTCTCT
>OZ035833.1:39359093-39459093 GCA_964034765.1 Knipowitschia caucasica | reverse complement strand
AGACACATCTGGTGCCACTCACGGCAAACAATGGTGGCACGAGCCGAGGCCAAGTCCAAACAACTGTGTGACATTTAAACAAACACGTCGCAGAAGAAGCCAGAACAACAGACTCTCAGCAGACGAGAGAGATTAGAGCGAGACGAGAGAGATTAGAGCGAGAGAGTCTCAGGGGCGAGCGAGAGCAGGA
The DNA here is from genome assembly GCA_964034765.1 of Knipowitschia caucasica. Classification (NCBI taxonomy): domain Eukaryota; kingdom Metazoa; phylum Chordata; class Actinopteri; order Gobiiformes; family Gobiidae; genus Knipowitschia; species Knipowitschia caucasica. The sequence continues at coordinate 39,458,903 of OZ035833.1, read as the reverse complement.
CGAGAAACTTGTTGTAATCCAATAATAAAGAGTTCAACAAAATACAGAAGAGACAACAAGATATTAACAAAGACAAAAGTCTCTCTCTGGTCTCTCTCTGGTCTCTCTCTGGTCTCTCTCTGGTCTCTCTCTGGTCTCTCTGTTCGGTCTCACTCTGGTCTCTGTTGCAGGTTCCCTCACTCCCTGATGTTGGGTTCCTCAGGGATGCACCCCACAGGGATCCCTCATCCGGCCATCATCCCCCCCTCAGGGAAGCAGGAGCCCGAGCTGTACGACCGACACCTCTACGGGTAACACAACACACAAGTGTTACATAAATAAATGTCCCTCTGGATACAAGAAGGCTCCGGTGTTGTTAAAGTGTGTTACATAAATAAATGTCCCTCTGGATACAGGAAGGCTCCAGTGTTGTTAAAGTGTGTTACATGAATAAATGTCCCTCTGGATACAGGAAGGCTCCAGTGTTGTTAAAGTGTGTTACATGAATAAATGTCCCTCTGGATACAGGAAGGCTCCAGTGTTGTTAAAGTGTGTTACATGAATAAATGTCCCTCTGGATACAGGAAGGCTCCGGTGTTGTTAAAGTGTGTTACATGAATAAATGTCCCTCTGGATACAGGAAGGCTCCGGTGTTGTTAAAGTGTGTTACATGAATAAATGTCCCTCTGGATACAGGAAGGCTCCAGTGTTGTTAAAGTGTGTTACATGAATAAATGTCCCTCTGGATACAGGAAGGCTCCGGTGTTGTTAAAGTGTGTTACATGAATAAATGTCCCTCTGGATACAGGAAGGCTCCGGTGTTGTTAAAGTGTGTTACATGAATAAATGTCCCTCTGGATACAGGAAGGCTCCGGTGTTGTTAAAGTGTGTTACATGAATAAATGTCCCTCTGGATACAGGAAGGCTCCGGTGTTGTTAAAGTGTGTTACATAAATAAATGTCCCTCTGGATACAGGAAGGCTCCGGTGTTGTTAAAGTGTGTTACATGAATAAATGTCCCTCTGGATACAGGAAGGCTCCGGTGGAGGTGAAGAGGGAGAAGGAGCCGAAGAAGCCGGTGATAAAGAAACCTCTGAACGCGTTCATGTTGTACATGAAGGAGATGAGAGCGAAGGTCATCGCTGAGTGTACGCTCAAAGAGAGCGCCGCCATCAACCAGATCCTGGGCCGACGGGTGAGACTAGGACGAGACCGAGGGGAGGGGAGGGAGCAGGAAGAGCCCAGAGTGAGGCCAGAGAGAGACCAGCAGAGAGACCCGGAGAGAGACCAAGACCAGGAAGAGACCAGGTTGAGAGACGCCAAAATGAGAGAGACCAGAGAGAGAGACCAGAGAGAGAGACCAGAGAGAGAGACCAGAGATAGAGACCAGAGAGAGAGACCAGAGAGAGAGACCAGAGAGAGAGACCAGAGAGAGAGACCAGAGAGAGAGTCCAGACAGAGAGACCAGACAGAGAGACCAGACAGAGAGACCAGACAGAGAGACCAGACAGAGAGACCAGACAGAGAGACCAGACAGAGAGACCAGACAGAGAGACCAGACAGAGAGACCAGACAGAGAGACCAGACAGAGAGACCAGAGAGAGAGTCCAGAGAGAGTGAGACAACAGAGACCGACAACAGTACCATGTGTATAGTGGACCTTCTCCTGCTCTCTTACTTGAGTCCAGATGTTTGTAAATGTGGGGTTTCTCTCGTTCTCTGTCTGCAGTGGCACGCTCTGACCAGAGAGGAACAAGCCAAGTATTACGAACTCGCCCGAAAAGAGAGACAGCTCCACATGCAGCTCTACCCCACATGGTCCGCCCGCGACAACTATGTGAGTTGCACCAGCATCATACGAGCAACCTCCAGCACATGGTCAAGGGTCAAGCCAGCAGTAAATAACATATTGATCTCTGAGGAGGCTAACGTTAGCACATGTTAGCATGCTCACCTGCGCTGTTAGCTAACATGTCCTGGAGTCAAAGTAATAAGTCCCTAAACTCTGCCCACAGCTCTACAGGACGTATTCCCCTCTGTCTCCTCGTGTCTCTGCTGTTCACATAAACACGTCCCTCTGTCTCCTCATGTCTCTGCTGTTCACATAAACACGTCCCTCTGTCTCCTCGTGTCTCTGCTGTTCACATAAACACGTCCCTCTGTCTCCTTGTGTCTCTGCTGTTCACATAAACACGTCCCTCTGTCTCCTCGTGTCTCTGCTGTTCACATAAACACGTCCCTCTGTCTCCTCGTGTCTCTGCTGTTCACATAAACACGTCCCTCTGTCTCCTCGTGTCTCTGCTGTTCACATAAACACGTCCCTCTGTCTCCTCGTGTCTCTGCTGTTCACATAAACACGTCCCTCTGTCTCCTCGTGTCTCTGCTGTTTACATAAACACGTCCCTCTGTCTCCTCGTGTCTCTGCTGTTCACATAAACACGTCCCTCTGTCTCCTCGTGTCTCTGCTGTTTACATAAACACGTCCCTCTGTCTCCTCGTGTCTCTGCTGTTCACATAAACACGTCCCTCTGTCTCCTCGTGTCTCTGCTGTTCACATAAACACGTCCCTCTGTCTCCTCGTGTCTCTGCTGTTTACATAAACACGTCCCTCTGTCTCCTCGTGTCTCTGCTGTTCACATAAACACGTCCCTCTGTCTCCTCGTGTCTCTGCTGTTCACATAAACACGTCCCTCTGTCTCCTCGTGTCTCTGCTGTTCACATAAACACGTCCCTCTGTCTCCTCGTGTCTCTGCTGTTCACATAAACACGTCCCTCTGTCTCCTCGTGTCTGCTGTTCACATAAACACGTCCCTCTGTCTCCTCGTGTCTCTGCTGTTCACATAAACACGTCCCTCTGTCTCCTCGTGTCTCTGCTGTTCACATAAACACGTCCCTCTGTCTCCTCGTGTCTCTGCTGTTCACATAAACACGTCCCTCTGTCTCCTCGTGTCTCTGCTGTTCACATAAACACGTCCCTCTGTCTCCTCGTGTCTCTGCTGTTTACATAAACACGTCCCTCTGTCTCCTCGTGTCTCTGCTGTTCACATAAACACGTCCCTCTGTCTCCTCGTGTCTGCTGTTCACATAAACACGTCCCTCTGTCTCCTCGTGTCTCTGCTGTTCACATAAACACGTCCCTCTGTCTCCTCGTGTCTCTGCTGTTTACATAAACACGTCCCTCTGTCTCCTCATGTCTCTGCTGTCACATAAACACGTCCCTCTGTCTCCTCGTGTCTCTGCTGTTCACATAAACACGTCCCTCTGTCTCCTCGTGTCTCTGCTGTTCACATAAACACGTCCCTCTGTCTCCTCGTGTCTCTGCTGTTCACATAAACACGTCCCTCTGTCTCCTCGTGTCTCTGCTGTTCACATAAACACGTCCCTCTGTCTCCTCGTGTCTCTGCTGTTCACATAAACACGTCCCTCTGTCTCCTCGTGTCTCTGCTGTTCACATAAACACGTCCCTCTGTCTCCTCGTGTCTCTGCTGTTCACATAAACACGTCCCTCTGTCTCCTCATGTCTGCTGTTCACATAAACACGTCCCTCTGTCTCCTTGTGTCTCTGCTGTTCACATAAACACGTCCCTCTGTCTCCTCGTGTCTCTGCTGTTCACATAAACACGTCCCTCTGTCTCCTCGTGTCTCTGCTGTTCACATAAACACGTCCCTCTGTCTCCTCGTGTCTCTGCTGTTCACATAAACACGTCCCTCTGTCTCCTCGTGTCTCTGCTGTTCACATAAACACGTCCCTCTGTCTCCTCGTGTCTCTGCTGTTTACATAAACACGTCCCTCTGTCTCCTCGTGTCTCTGCTGTTCACATAAACACGTCCCTCTGTCTCCTCGTGTCTCTGCTGTTTACATAAACACGTCCCTCTGTCTCCTCGTGTCTCTGCTGTTCACATAAACACGTCCCTCTGTCTCCTCGTGTCTCTGCTGTTCACATAAACACGTCCCTCTGTCTCCTCGTGTCTCTGCTGTTCACATAAACACGTCCCTCTGTCTCCTCGTGTCTCTGCTGTTCACATAAACACGTCCCTCTGTCTCCTCGTGTCTCTGCTGTTCACATAAACACGTCCCTCTGTCTCCTCGTGTCTCTGCTGTTCACATAAACACGTCCCTCTGTCTCCTCGTGTCTGCTGTTCACATAAACACGTCCCTCTGTCTCCTCGTCTCTGCTGTTCACATAAACACGTCCCTCTGTCTCCTCGTGTCTCTGCTGTTCACATAAACACGTCCCTCTGTCTCCTCGTGTCTCTGCTGTTTACATAAACACGTCCCTCTGTCTCCTCGTCTCTGCTGTTTACATAAACACGTCCCTCTGTCTCCTCGTGTCTCTGCTGTTCACATAAACACGTCCCTCTGTCTCCTCGTGTCTCTGCTGTTCACATAAACACGTCCCTCTGTCTCCTCGTGTCTCTGCTGTTCACATAAACACGTCCCTCTGTCTCCTCGTGTCTCTGCTGTTCACATAAACACGTCCCTCTGTCTCCTCGTGTCTCTGCTGTTTACATAAACACGTCCCTCTGTCTCCTCGTGTCTCTGCTGTTCACATAAACACGTCCCTCTGTCTCCTCGTGTCTCTGCTGTTTACATAAACACGTCCCTCTGTCTCCTCGTGTCTCTGCTGTTCACATAAACACGTCCCTCTGTCTCCTCGTCTCTGCTGTTCACATAAACACGTCCCTCTGTCTCCTCGTGTCTCTGCTGTTCACATAAACACGTCCCTCTGTCTCCTCGTGTCTCTGCTGTTCACATAAACACGTCCCTCTGTCTCCTCGTCTCTGCTGTTTACATAAACACGTCCCTCTGTCTCCTCGTGTCTCTGCTGTTTACATAAACACGTCCCTCTGTCTCCTCGTGTCTCTGCTGTTGACATAAACACGTCCCTCTGTCTCCTCGTCTCTGCTGTTCACATAAAACACGTCCCTCTGTCTCCTCGTGTCTCTGCTGTTCACATAAACACGTCCCTCTGTCTCCTCGTGTCTCTGCTGTTTACATAAACACGTCCCTCTGTCTCCTCGTGTCTCTGCTGTTTACATAAACACGTCCCTCTGTCTCCTCGTGTCTCTGCTGTTCACATAAACACGTCCCTCTGTCTCCTCGTGTCTCTGCTGTTCACATAAACACGTCCCTCTGTCTCCTCGTGTCTCTGCTGTTCACATAAACACGTCCCTCTGTCTCCTCGTGTCTCTGCTGTTTACATAAACACGTCCCTCTGTCTCCTCGTCTCTGCTGTTTACATAAACACGTCCCTCTGTCTCCTCGTGTCTCTGCTGTTCACATAAACACGTCCCTCTGTCTCCTCGTGTCTCTGCTGTTCACATAAACACGTCCCTCTGTCTCCTCGTGTCTCTGCTGTTTACATAAACACGTCCCTCTGTCTCCTCGTGTCTCTGCTGTTCACATAAACACGTCCCTCTGTCTCCTCGTGTCTCTGCTGTTCACATAAACACGTCCCTCTGTCTCCTCGTGTCTCTGCTGTTTACATAAACACGTCCCTCTGTCTCCTCGTGTCTCTGCTGTTTACATAAACACGTCCCTCTGTCTCCTCGTGTCTCTGCTGTTCACATAAACACATTTGGGGACATTTGGTTCCTGAGCATGTCTGAGGTGGTGTAGAGGAAACAGAATTATCTAATGCATTCTTGTGGCAGCTTTACATCCTGGTCCAAAAGTTCTCTGCTGAGGAGGATTTGTTTTGGACCAAACGAGTTTATCCTCTTTCAGCCATGAGTCCGACTGGATCCATCGAGCACCAACGACACAGCCTCCTCTCAGGAAGCGGCTGGTGCAGCTAACGTGTGCAGCTAACGCGTGCAGCTAACGCGTGCAGCTAACGCATGCGCTAAAGCGCTCTTTCACCATTTTCCTGTGGGAGGGGCCAATCGCAGCCATTTTGAGACGGTCCATGTTGGTCACATACTTTTTAACAGAAGAAATAGGCGTCTCTGTGTTTATTAATATGTACAGCCTCTGGTCTCTGCTGTTCACATAAACGTCAGCAGATGGAGGTGTCCAGATCTGGACGGAGAGGTTTTCCTGCACCACAATAACGCATACATTACTCTGAGTTCTTTCTCGCGACGTGCATACACACATCAGCAGTGAACGCAGAGGCTCCAGGTGTGGACAGGACTGATGCAGCAGCAGTCAGGAGTCTTCATGGTCCTCATGGTCCTCATGGTCTTCATGGTCTTCATGGTCTTCATGGTCTTCAGACGTCAGGATTTATGAAAGAATAAAAACATGTCTGTCTCTGTGGAGCAGAGAAAATAATGACAAAAACCTCACAGAGAAACAGAGCAGGATCAGCTGTATCTGTGTGTCTGTGTGTGTTGTGTTGTGTTGTGTGTGTCGTGCTGTGATCAGCTGTGTTGTGCGTCAGTATGTGTGTTAGTGGTGGAAATAATCGATTCTGTTCAGTATCGTGATATTTTCAGTAGAGAAAAGTATTTAACTAAATAATTATCTGTTTCTTTAGAGTTTTATCTGAGTTTCCTCTGTTTCGCTCTGAGCTTTTTCTGACCCTATGTTGTGAGTCTATGATGTATGCTTGTTGTGACTCTAGGATGTGACTCTATGATGTCTGTTGTGAGTCTATGATGTCTGTTGTGACTCTATGTCTGCTGCTTGTTGTGACTATGACGTCTGTTGTGACTCTATGATGTCTGTTGTGACTCTATGATGTCTGTTGTGACTCTATGATGTCTGTTGTGACTCTATGACGTCTGTTGTGACTCTATGACGTCTGTTGTGACTCTGTGATGTCTGTTGTGACTCTATGACGTCTGTTGTGACTCTGTGATGTCTGTTGTGACTCTATGACGTCTGTTGTGACTCTATGACGTCTGTTGTGACTCTATGATGTCTGTTGTGACTCTATGACGTCTGTTGTGACTCTATGATGTCTGCTTGTTGTGACTCTATGACGTCTGTTGTGACTCTATGATGTCTGCTTGTTGTGACTCTATGACGTCTGTTGTGACTCTATGACGTCTGTTGTGACTCTATGTCTGTTGTGACTCTATGACGTCTGTTGTGACTCTATGACGTCTGTTGTGACTCTATGACGTCTGTTGTGACTCTATGACGTCTGTTGTGACTCTATGATGTCTGCTTGTTGTGACTCTATGATGTCTGTTGTGACTCTATGATGTCTGCTTGTTGTGACTATGACGTCTGTTGTGACTCTATGATGTCTGTTGTCACTCTGTGATGTCTGTTGTGACTCTGTGACGTCTGTTGTGACTCTATGACATCTGTTGTGACTCTATGACGTCTGTTGTGACTATGATGTCTGTTGTGACTCTGTGACGTCTGTTGTGACTCTAAGATGTCTGTTGTGACTCTATGATGTCTGCTTGTTGTGACTATGACGTCTGTTGTGACTCTATGATGTCTGTTGTCACTCTGTGATGTCTGTTGTGACTCTGTGACGTCTGTTGTGACTCTATGACGTCTGTTGTGACTCTATGATGTCTGTTGTGACTATGATGTCTGTTGTGACTCTGTGATGTCTGTTGTGACTCTGTGACGTCTGTTGTGACTCTGTGATGTCTGTTGTGACTCTATGACGTCTGTTGTGACTCTATGATGTCTGTTGTGACTATGATGTCTGTTGTGACTCTGTGATGTCTGTTGTGACTCTGTGACGTCTGTTGTGACTCTATGACGTCTGTTGTGACTCTATGATGTCTGTTGTGACTATGATGTCTGTTGTGACTCTGTGATGTCTGTTGTGACTCTAAGATGTCTGTTGTGACTCTATGATGTCTGTTGTCACTCTGTGATGTCTGTTGTGACTCTGTGACGTCTGTTGTGACTCTATGACGTCTGTTGTGACTCTATGATGTCTGTTGTGACTATGATGTCTGTTGTGACTATGATGTCTGTTGTGACTCTATGATGTCTGTTGTGACTCTATGATGACTCTATGATAATATTGAATTGTGGCCAAAATATCACAATACTATCGAATACTATCGACATTTTTGCCCATTTCCACCCTGTGTGTGTGTCTCTGTATGTGTGTCTCTGTGTGTGTCTCTGTATGTGTGTGTGTGTGTGTCTCTGTATGTGTGTGTTGTGTGTCTCTGTGTGCGTCTCTGTATGTGTGTATGTGTGTGTGTGTGCGTATCTGTATGTGTGTGTGTGTGTCTCTCTGTGTGTGTCTCTGTATGTGTGTGTTGTGCGTCTGTGTGTGTGTGTGTTGTTCAGTTGTGTTGTGTTTTGTGTGCAGGAGGCAGGCCGTAGCGAGGGCGGTAGATGGGCGGATGGGGTAGGCACTTCTCCTTATGTCACACGCACCACGAGCCCAACAGGGATGTCAGGGCACACGGAGCACACGGAGGGAATCCTGCTACTGACACTAGACACACAGAGTAACACTAGTTGCCACAGTCATAGAAGGCTTTTTTGCAGTTAAATTGCTGGTGCTTTGAAAGTTACGTCTCCCAGCTTTAAGTATTTCACATATTTTCAGTTATGTCTTTGTTTTTGTATTTTTTATTTTTTTATTTCCACGTTTTAAAATGATGACATTTACAGAGATTTTACTCAGAAACAGGAGAGAACACAAAACCTTTTTACACTCAGACAAAAAGACACTTGGACAAAGAATAACACTCACATAAAGACACACACACACAGGTACACACACAGAGACACACACGCACACACATACACAGCTAAAGACATACACACATTCACATTCACACACGGAGACACACACAGACACAGTAACACAAACACACACACACAGTAACACAAACAAAGACACACACACAGTAACACACACACAGTAACACACACACAGACACACACACACACACACACACACACACACACACACAGTAACACAAACACAGACACACACACACACACAGTACCTGACATCCCTGGGCCTCTCGTCTGCATGCCTCCCCTGGGTCCTAAAGCCTGCTGGATGTGACTAACCTGCATGGAGCCTCTAACACACACTGGAAACTGAGGTGGTGTTTACACAGAGACAGTAACACGTTAGAGTTTATATTGTTTCCATGGAGACGGTGTTTCAGGTAAAAATGCAGAGAAACGGCCTCAGAGTGGAACAGAACAGAGTCGCTGCCCCCTACTGGCCGGGCGCTAGAACTACACAGTTTTCCGTCGTTGCGCGTCTCCGTCCAAACGGGGCCTGAGTGTTTTGAGCTGTGTCCTCTGAGCTCTGTTCGCACTGACCTTCTACACCACACCTGGAGTCGTGTTTAGATCCATCCATGCTGCATCAGGAACCTGTGCCACAAACACTGTCCATGGACCTTTTATCAGGAGTGGACACAGTGTGACATCACCACCGTGTGACATCACCACAGTGTGACATCACCACCGTGTGACATCACCACAGTGTGACATCACCACAGTGTGACATCACCACAGTGTGACATCATCACAGTGTGACATCACCACAGTGTGACATCACCACCGTGTGACATCACCACCGTGTGACATCACCACAGTGTGACATCACCACAGTGTGACATCACAGTGTTAGCATTAAGCTGGAGCCAGTTTCCTTATGAGGGCATTTGTTTTGACGACGTTAGCTCTGCGCCATAACTGGGGCAGACGTGTTGCTAAGACGGTTGCTAAGGCGAGCTGGAGTTTGAATGAAGGCTCCTGATTGGTCGATCCTTCTATGGCTCAGAGATCTCTCTCAAGATATAAACACCACCATGTGACAGAAACTGTCACAAAGTTCCACATCTTCGTTGTCAGAGCGTTTAAACTATGGTCTCTCTTGTCTTTCTTTAGTCTCTCTCTCTGGTCTCTCTCTGGTCTCTCTCTGGTCTCTCTCTGGTCTCTCTCTCTGGTCTCTCTCTGGTTTCTCTCTCTAGTCTCTCTCTCTGGTCTCTCTCTCTGGTCTCTCTCTCTGGTCTCTCTCTCTGGTCTCTCTCTGGTCTCTCTCTCTGGTCTCTCTCTGGTCTCTCTCTCTGGTCTCTCTCTCTGGTCTCTCTCTCTGGTCTCTCTCTTTGGTCTCATCTGGTCTGAGGTGTGAAATGTTTCAGAGATCATTCCTCTTTCCTCTGACCTGATCGTCAATCTTCAGCTTCATGTGGATTTATGTCTTTTTTATTTCAGGGCAAAAAGAAAAGAAGGAAACGAGAGAAGACACAGGACTCCAGCGCCGGTAACTCACATTATTATCATTAGCATTAGCATTAGCATTTGCATTAGCATTAGCATTAGCATTAGCATTGGTATTGGTATTAGAGACTCAGATTCAATGTCTGGGAAAATCTGGGATTAGATTTAATTAAACACATGGAACCAGGGAGAGACCAGAGAGAGACCAGAGAGAGAGACCAGAGAGAGAGACCAGAGAGAGAGAGACCAGAGAGAGAGACCAGAGAGAGAGACCAAAGAGAGAGACCAGAGAGAGAGACCAAAGAGAGAGACCAGAGAGAGAGACCAGAGAGAGAGAGACCAGAGAGAGAGACCAAAGAGAGAGACCAGAGAGAGAGACCAGAGAGAGAGACCAAAGAGAGAGACCAGAGAGAGACCAGAGAGAGACCAGAGAGAGACCAGAGAGAGACCAGAGAGAGACCAGAGAGAGACCAGAGAGAGAGACAGCGTCAGTAAAAACTCACCTTTAACATTTTCTTTTCATTATTAACAAAGTTAACGCCTGTTTTTCCTCTTTTTAACATTTTGTGATTCTCAACCTTTAACATCTCACACACACAGATACAAAGTCATCTTCATCGATGAAGATGAAGATGAAGGTCCTTGTTGGTCCCACAGTGAAAGTTCAGTGTTGCATCGTCAGACACAGACACAAGAACAATAACACAATAATACTGTGGTTGAGAATCACAACTTTACTCTGTCCTTTCTCATGGTTCTTCCTCTTTTCTCCTCTCTCCCTCTGTCTCTCTATCTCTCCCCTCTCTCTCCCCCGTCTCTCTCTCTGTCTCCCTCTCTCTCTCTCCCCCGTCTCTCTCTCCTTGTCTCTCTCTCTCTCTCTCTCCTGTCTCTCTCTCTGCTCCCTCTGTCTCTCTCTCTCGTGTCTCTCTCTCTGCTCCCTCTGTCTCTCTCTCTGTCTCTCTCTCTCCTGTCTCTCTCTCTCTGCTCCCTCTGTCTCTCCTGTCTCTCTCTCTCCCTCTCTCTCTCTCTCACTCTCTCTCCTGTCTCTCTCTCTCACTCTCTCTCTGTCTCTCCTGTTTCTCTCTCTCTCTCACTCTCTCTCTCACTCTCTCCCCCTGTCTCTCTCTCCCTCTGTCTCTCTCTCTTTTCTGTCTCTCTCTCTCTCCTGTCTCACTCTCTCCCCTGTCTCTCTCTCTCTCTCACTCTCTCTCCTGTCTCTCTCTCTCACTCTCTCTCTGTCTCTCCTGTTTCTCTCTCTCTCTCACTCTCTCTCTCACTCTCTCCCCTGTCTCTCTCTCCCTCTGTCTCTCTCTCTTTTCTGTCTCTCTCTCTCTCCTGTCTCACTCTCTCCCCTGTCTCTCTCTCTCTCTCACTCTCTCTCCTGTCTCTCTCTCTCACTCTCTCTCTGTCTCTCCTGTTTCTCTCTCTCTCTCACTCTCTCTCTCACTCTCTCCCCTGTCTCTCTCTCCCTCTGTCTCTCTCTCTTTTCTGTCTCTCTCTCTCTCCTGTCTCACTCTCTCCCCTGTCTCTCTCTCTCTCTCACTCTCTCCCCTGTCTCTCTCTCTCTCTCTCTCACTCTCTCCCCTGTCTCTCTCTCTCTCCTGTCTCTCTCTCTCTCCTGTCTCTCTCTCTCTGGTTCAGACCCTGGTTCTCCAAAGAAATGTCGTGCTCGCTTTGGCCTGAGTCAGCAGACAGACTGGTGCGGGCCGTGCAGGTGCGTGCTGTGCCAAACCACTCACCCTCTTTTACTCTTCATTCAACTGACACACTTTTAGTCCTGGTTTAGTCCTGGTTTAGTCCTGGTTTAGTCCTGGTTTAGTCCTGGTTTAGTCCTGGTTTAGTCCTGGTTTAGTCCTGGTCTGGGTGTGTATTGTATGGCCCTACCCTGGTGTGTTACTGTTGTGTGTCCCATGCGTCTGACCTGATTGTTTATGTACCTACAGCCACTGTCTGTGTGTGTTACTGTTGTGTTGCTGCTGTGTGTGTTACTGTTGTGTTGCTGTTGTGTGTCTCCATCCGTTGTGTGTCTGACTGGTGGTTTATGTACCTACAGACCACTGTCTCTGACCCGTTTAGGAGGAAGAAGAAGTGCATTCGCTACATTCAGCTGTGCCCCTCCCCCTCTTCAGACCTGAGCACCTCTCCCCCTCCCCAGACGCCTCCCCCCACAGACTGTCCCACGGCCGCGTCCCGCCTGCGCCTCGGGGACCGCGCCCTCCGTCACCAGCACCAGCAGCAGCACCATCAGCAGCACCGCTCTCCCTCTCCCCAGACGCCTCCCTCGTCCCGGCGCTCGCAGCTCTGCCTCAGTCGTCTGTCGTTGGCTCGAGCCGCGGGACTCTCTCTCACACTGCTCACCGACGCCACCTGAGGCCAAGCCGAGCCGGGCCGAGCCGTGCCAAGCCGGGCCGAGCTGAGCCGAGTCGAGCCGGGCTGAGCCGAGCTGAGCCAGGCCGAGCTGAGCCGAGTCGAGCCGGGCTGAGCCGAGCTGAGCCAGGCCGAGTGTCCCTCTTGTCCGAGTCTGAGGCGCAGGTCGGACCAAACTACGCTTTTAAATCAAGTTTATTTAGCTGCAATTTTAAATCATGTCCCACTTGGTTCAGTCCTGGTTCAGTCCTGGTTCAGTCCTGGTTCAGTCCTGGTTCAGTCCTGGTTCTTCTGTCACAAGTTTCATGTCCGTCACATCGTTATAAGACAGAAACAGGAGACAGATCAGCTCTCAGCCAATCAGCTCTCAGCCAATCAGCTCTCAGCCAATCAGCTCTCAGCCAATCAGCTCACAGCCAATCAGCTCTCAGCCAATCAGCTCACAGCCAATCAGCTCTCAGCCAATCAGCTCACAGAGTAAGATAGTGACTCTCTGGGCTCTTTCTCTTTGGGACAAACGTGTTATTTATGAAAGTCACTATAAAACCACAGCCACAAAAGCCGACTCTACTCTATGTACTGTAGAGTACTGTAGAGTATAGTAGACTACAGTAGAGTACTGTAGAGTACAGTAGAGTACTGTAGAGTACAGTAGAGCACTGTAGAGCACTGTAGAGTACAGTAGAGTACAGTAGAGTACAGTAGAGTACAGTAGAGCACTGTAGAGTACTGTAGACTACAGTAGACTACAGTAGACTACAGTAGAGTACAGTAGAGTACAGTAGAGTACAGTAGAGCACTGTAGAGTACTGTAGACTACAGTAGACTACAGTAGACTACAGTAGAGTACAGTAGAGTAGAGTAGAGTAGAGTCGGTGGAAACAGGGCTTCTCTCTTTTGGCACTTTCTTCTGTGACTGACTCTGTGTTGATCCGTTGTCGTTGGTTACAATCATTTATGTTTTTAAAGGTGCAGTACGTAAATATAACGATGTCTAAAAGTGCAGAGGTGACAGTACCAGAGAATCTGATCTGGTCTCTCTCTATAGTCTCTCTCTATAGTCTCTCTCTATGGTCTCTCTCTATGGTCTCTCTCTCTCTCTGGTCTCTCTCTCTCTCTGGTCCCTCTCTCTCTGGTTTCTCTCTCTCTGGTTTCTCTCTGGTCTCTCTCTCTGGTCTCTCTCTCTGGTCTCTCTCTCTCTGGTCTCTCTCTCTGTTCTCTCTCTCTCTGGTTTCTCTCTGGTCTCTCTCTCTCTGGTCTCTCTCTCTGGTTTCTCTCTGGTCTCTCTCTCTCTGGTTTCTCTCTGGTCTCTCTCTCTCTGGTCACTCTTTGTGGTCTCTCTCTTTCTAGCCTCTCTCCAATCTCTCTAGTCTTTCTCTGCTCTCTCTTTAGTCTCTCTGGTCTCTCTGTGCTCTGCTCTCTCTCTCTCTGGTCTCTTTCTGCAGATTCTAAAACCCGCTGTATTCTATTGAAAGTTTGGGGAAGTTGCGTAGCGCAGCTTTAACTGTTTATTATTATTATTGTTTTATTCTTGTTTAATGACTGACGTTTGCAGCTGTGTAAAAACCAAATGTTGGAAAAGAAATTGTTTCTTTCCGTTTTCTCGCGTTCTCGTCTCGAACTCGTCACAAACTTTCATTTGTTTATTATTTGGAAAAATCAATGACACTTTTTTGTATTTTTGAAGCATTGAAATCCATTGTTTTTGTTACGTGTAATAAAGTGTTTTAATATTTGTCTGTGTCATCTGTGAGGTCACAAACAAACGGCAGCACGGAGCTAACAAAGCTAACAATGCTAACCCGCTAGCTTCATGGAGCCCAATATGGAAGTGCTCATGGTGAAGGTTCTCTGGTCTCTCCCTGATCTCTCTCTCAGCTCTCTTTCTGGTCTCATTCTGGTGTATCTCTCTTTGGTCTCCCTTTGGTCTCTCTCTTAGGTCTCTTTCTGGTCTTTGGTCTCTCGGAGGTCTCTCTCGGAGGTCTCTCTCGGAGGTCTCTCAGAGGTCTCTCTCGGAGGTCTCTCTCGGAGGTCTCTCTCAGAGGTCTCTCTCAGAGGTCTCTCTCGGAGGTCTCTCTCGGAGGTCTCTCTCGGAGGTCTCTCTCGGAGGTCTCTCTCGGAGGTCTCTCTCGGAGGTCTCTCTCGAAGGTCTCTCTCGGAGGTCTCTCTCGGAGGTCTCTCTCGGAGGTCTCTCTCGGAGGTCTCTCTCGGAGGTCTCTCTCGGAGGTCTCTCTCGGAGGTCTCTCTCGGAGGTCTCTCTCGGAGGTCTCTCTCGGAGGTCTCTCTCGGAGGTCTCTCTCGGAGGTCTCTCTCTAGTGTGCTTGATCCTGGCTAGACTCCACAGCGGAACAATGGCGCCCTCCTGTGGTGGAATTGTGAACGGCAGCTGTCATTTTACTCGAAGCCAAAGAGAAACCGTTTGATCACGTGATTCAGACGAAATATAGAAAATAGTGAAAACAAAACTGGTGTAATCAGTTTGTCTTTCCTTATTTAATATTAAAAAATAAATAATGCATTGGTTTCAGATATTGCTTTTCTGGACTCTCATCACTTCTTTCAGTCCAAACACAGGTAATAAACTACTGTAGCCACAGCTGCCCTGGGGCACACCGACAGAAGCGAGACAACCAGTCTGTGCCTTCATAAGTAATTAAATATAATCTTATATATATTATAATACACCATGTTAGTTACAATTTACAGATTCATAAACTGGGTCTCTCTCCCTGGTCTCTTTCTCTCCCTGGTCTCTCTGGTCTCCCTCTCGCTCTGGCCTCTCTCTCTGGTCTCTCTCTCTTTCTAGTCTCTCTCTCCCTGGTCTCTCTGCTCTTCAGAGAGACTAAAGAGAGAGCTCTTTAGTCTCTCTGCTCTCTCTCTTTAGTCTCTCTCTCTGGTCTCTCTCTTTCTGCAGATTCTAAAACCCGCTGTATTCTATTGAAAGTTTGGGGAAGTTACGTAGCGCAGCTTTAACTGTTTATTATTATTATTGTTTTATTCTTGTTTAATGACTGACGTTTGCAGCTGTGTAAAAACCAAATGTTGGAAAAGAATCTTGTTTCTTTCCGTTTTCTCGTCTCGTCTCGAACTCGTCACAAACTTTTATTTGTTTATTATTTGAAAAATCAATGACACTTTTTTGTATTTTTGAAGCATTGAAATCCATTGTTTTTGTTACGTATAATAAGCGGGATAACGTATATTACGCATATATTACGGAAGGTACTTATTTTCCGATAATGACCTGCGTAATATACGTTATTCCGCTTATTATACGGCTTTATACCGACAGAACACAGAACATAAACTTCAGTCCACTTTTAGGAATGCCGAAAGGTTTATTTAATGACAGAAAATAAAATAGTTCCCAAAGGCTTTCCCGTGGCTATGCTAGCAACAGTTAGCTTAGTAACTTCCAAACTAGAACTCTCTGGAACTGCATGAAAACTGAACAAAGAATCCTGAACATCAGCGGTGAGATACCCAAACATAAACTTAAACTAAATCCATAATTCCATCCTCTGCAAATGTTCCTAAAATGTGCCGGTATCTACTTCTGGATTTTTCGGGATCGCCTTTTCTCGCATTACATCAGTGTTTTTGTTATGAAAACGTAAACGGAAAATTCTGAAAACTTCCGTGCACTTGTATTAAGACTGGATATGTATAATTCACTCTCCGATAAACATTTCATTGCGTTGATTGATTGGCATTTGCGTTTATTGAGCGGCCGGAACTACTTCCGGGTTTTTCACGATCGCTTTTTGACGCAGAGAAATAGTATTTTTGTCGTGAAGACAAGACCAGAAAATTCTGAAAATGTCCGTGCACGTGTGTGAAGAATGTATGTGTATAAGTATTCTCCGATTAACATTTAAGTGTGTTGATTGAGCGTGGCTAGCTCCGGAGCGGCCGGAACTACTGTCGGAGTTATCCACGTGTGACCGGTGTGTCCTGCCTTCTCTTCAATGACCCATGGAGACTTTAGAGCTTGTGGTAGAAGTCGTGTTTTATTATCTGCACAGATAACATTAGACACTGTGAATAACTGGTAGTGGACTCTCATGTGCTCTGTGCTGTCTCGTTCTCGTCTCGAGTTCTCCAGACAGTGAGAATCAATTGTATACCTAATTTGTAGTTACAATATTTAAAACAACTACAATATTGTAATTACACATAAAAAAAATACAATTATAATAATACACATTAAAATAAAAATACAATACCTTTTTACCAAATATAGCATTGTAAATAGTTCTTGTGATTGTATAGTGGTTTTTAATAAACAATCATGAAATATCTTATACCAAATAATACTTTTTCTAGCTGCCAATTATGTATGAAATGCATGTGTCACAACTCTACTTTATCGAAATGGTGCAACGCACATTTAACCAATAGTAAAACAAACAAATGTACAGAAAAAAACATATTAAACATTACATACCTGCACAGATAACATTAGACACTGTGAATAACTGGTAGTGGACTCTCATGTGCTCTGTGCAGTCTCGTTCTGCAAAGGGACATCGGTTAGCCGTACACTAAGCTAGGTTCTCCGGTAGAAAAACACGGTTAAATAAAAGATATTACACAAAACCTTTTCTTAAACATGGCGAAATATACACCAGCTAAATACTACACAACAATTAATCACTAGCTTAGCATTTCAATGGCTACACATGAGTAAACTAATAATTCTGTCCACACAAATTCACGGACATGTTACCTCGTCTCGAGTTCTCCAGACAGTGAAAGAACTCGGGACTTTCCGCGCGAACTAAGGGTGCAGGTATGGCAAACGCCAGAAGATGGCGCTGTGTCCACAATTTACGTGGATTTAATTGTACTCTAATAACTATGTTACATACACCCCTCTTAAATCCTGCTAAATTGTGGTTCATCCTAACAGAGAGAAAAAAAAATAATGCGACAAACTGTGCGATTGAAGAGCAATATCAAGTTCAAGTCAGAAACAATCACTATCCACTTGGGATTAAGCTTGCTAAAGGGATAGCTAAGCCCTTTAACAGCAGAGACTCAAGAGATGCCGTTTACATCCCTCATAAGGCAAACAATGCTCTCACTCCACATACAAAAAAAAAATCTCAGCATTTTCTTCATATTTTCTATGTATGACTACCTCAAAGGAAAACGAAAAAAAAAATACAATACCAAAACAGGTTCTCTTTAACCTGAGGAACCCCACAAGAACCTCACAAGAGAAACCGCTGAAGATACATCATCAACAACTCTTTGACCCATTTGACACACCAAACGAACAGGAGGCCTGACATCTCGACCAGTTCTAGTACGGAGGGGTAGAGGCTGAGCGCTAAGTTCGTGGCTCGACTGCTTGAAAGGACGGGCACAACTAGACTCACGAGAATGGGGCTGGGATAAACTCACAGTAGGACTCGTCATTTGTGTCTCAACATCAGCCTCAGGAGACTGGCCATCCACAGAGTCACCATCAGAGACACAAATCTGACTAACAGAAGCGTCTTCGTCACTGACATTATCAGTCCGTAAAAGCCATTGCGCGGTTTTTGTCTCACTGTCCTGTACTTCAACAGGAATGTCAGGATCACAGGGGACACTATTATGGGCTTGAGAAGGGCCATCAGACTCCGGTGGGTCTCCATCACCAGCCGGGAGGAAACTCACAGGGAGGAGAAGGTTTCTGTGAACAACTTTGACTTTCTGAGTGAGAGGGTCCCTGATGGAATACACATTGATCTCAAGTTTCACAGATATAACCTCATATACTTTAGAGTCCCATTTGTCCGCTACTTTCCTCTTTCCTCTCTCACCACGGTTTGCGAGCAAGACTCTGTCTCCAATGGTAAGGGGTGAGCCTTTAACTTTGCGGTTGTAGTTATCGGTCTGCCGAACTTGCTCAGACCTGCTGTGTTTTAGGGCAATACGCGCCGCCTCAGCCAAGTCGCGTCGCAGTACGGCAACAAACTCACGGTGGCTAACGACAGAACTGTTATGAAGCACATTTTGGAAAACAACATCTACAGGGAGACGCGGGATGCGCCCAAACATAAGATAAAAAGGTGCAAACCCTGTCGTCTCATGTTCGGTACAGTTGTAACAAAATGTCAGAGTCTGTAACATTTGAGGCCACCTAGCCTTGGAGTTTGGGGGTAGGGCACGTATCATGTTTCCCAGAGTCCTGTTGTATCTTTCCGCTATACCATTCCCCATCGGGTGGTACGGAGTGGTGTGCGATTTCTGGACACCAGCCATCTCCAGCAGTTCTCTTATGAGTTGACTCTCAAAATTCGCACCCTGGTCTGAATGAATCCTTTTTGGGAAGCCGTAAACACAGAAAAAGTCATTCCAGAGACAACGAGCGACTTGTTTAGCTGACTGATTTTTACACTGGAAAGCGTGAGCAAGTTTAGAAAAATGATCAGTGACAACCAAAACATCAACACACTTCTTATCTGTTTGTTCAGCAGTCCAAAAGTCGATGCACACCAGTTCCATCGGCTCTGAGGTGTGAATGCTTTCAAGGGGTGCACGGTCCTTGGGTTCAGGGGTTTTTCCAACCAGACACCTGAAACAGTTTTTAACATGGTTGACAACGTCACATTCCATTCCAATCCAGAAGAATCTTTGTCTGGCCAACGACAGCGTTCGAGCCTGTCCTTGATGACCAGCCGAGTCGTGAAGTCCATTCAGTACCTGAGTCTTTAAAGAGTCCGGCACAACAAACTGGTTTATCGTCACGTTCATTTTAATGTCCTTTTTTGATCTGTACAACATGCCATCTCTGATTGAAAGTTTGGGCCAATGTCTGAGTAACTTCCTGACACCACAAGACTCATCAGCACGTTCATGTCTTGAGGGTCTCTTGTGCCTCTGGACATAATAAAAAACACGGTTCAAGATTTCATCCTGCTCTTGAATGTTGGCAAGTTGGCTTTTTGGCAAGGAGGCATGATGGTCCACGCCAGTGAGTTGTGGGATGTCCGGACCAGCACCTCTGATTTGGCTGACACCATCGACGTGAGCACCCAACACAGCCTGAACATCATCAAAGGACAGCTGAGGTGAACTAATAGAACGCTCAAACTGACTCTCCACTATCTGGCAGTTATTAGTGCACCTGAACGCATCCTGGACTTTCCTGTCAGCTACCTCACTGATCTGGGCAAGCAGGAATGAGTATGGCTCAGTGACCAGACGGTGGGCAATGCAAGACTTAACAAAAGGCTCTCTACTCAGCGCGTCAGCGACTACATTTTTAGCACCAGGGACATAGTTAAGATCAAAATTGTAAGCAGCAAGTTTAGCAACCCATCTCTGCTCACAAGCGTCAAGTTTTGGTTTTGTCAAAATGTACGTGAGCGGGTTATTGTCAGTCCACACAGAAAAAGTCCGTCCCTTCAACCAATGGCTAAATTTCTCACAAACCGCCCATTTAAGTGCCAGGAACTCCAGACCATGTGCCGGGTAGTTTAACTGGGAATGGGAGAGAGTCTTACTAGCAAAAGCCACGGGCCTGGCAATTTCGCTACCAGGGGGGAGTTGCGAGAGGACAGCGCCTATACCGTCAAAAGAAGCGTCTACCGCAAGAATAAAGGGAGCGTCAAAGTCTGGATGAGCCAACGTCACACAGTGCACCAAGTCGTGTTTCAGAGTCTCAAAAGCGTGTCTACAGTCATCAGTCCAGTCAGAAGGTGCCAACCTCACTAAACCCTTCTTAAACTTCGGTTTAGGATGCCTACCCCTCTTTCTCTTAGATGTAGTGGGCTCTGACACCAGACTAAATAATGGCCTAGCTTTAGCTGAACACGCCTCAATAAAATGGTGGTAATACAAGACCATTCCTAAGAAGGACCTGATTTTCTTAGCACTGGGAGTTACACGATCTGACTCCATGAGGTCACTCTCCTGTACTTCATTGATGGTCTGAACCTTGCCTGGGTCAGTCATGACACCATCCTCACAAACTATGTGGCCCAGAAACTTAACAGAGCGCTGGAGGAAATGGCACTTTTTGGGCGAAAGCTTGAGGTTGTTAGCAGCTAGACGCGAAAAAACCATTTCCAAGCGTTCAAGGGCGATCTGCTCGGAAGGTGCATACACAAGAAGATCGTCCAGGTAACATAGCAGACTTGTGAAGTTCTCGTCTCCAAAAATCGACATCATCATGCGCATAAAAGTGGCAGGACTGTTTGTTAGGCCTTGCGGCATCCTATTGTACTCATGGAGGCCAAACGGTGAGGAGAAGGCTGTGTATTTCTTGTCATCCTGGTGCAGCTTGACATTATAGAAACCTGAAGTGAGGTCCATGGTAGAAAAAAACACATTGCCACCAAGCGCAGAAAGCGCGTCTGTTTGATGGGGCAAAGGGTGCGCATCTTTCACAGTTCTCGCATTAAGCCATCTGAAGTCATTACAAATGCGCAGATCACCATTGGGCTTCACTACAAGGACAAGCGGAGAGGAGTACTCGCTCTGAGACTTCCTGATTATGCCCAACACCTCCATATCACTCAAAGCAGTCCTGAGTTTGTCATAGTGGCATGGCGGGACACGTCTCTAAGGGAATCTGAATGGCTTGTTATCCAACAGACGAATCCGGTGGACAAAGTCTTTCGCCTCACCACAGTCCATTTTGTGCCTCGAAAATATAGACTCGTACTGTTCGATAGTGTGTAGTAACTTATTCTTCCACTCCAAAGTTACCTCACAAGACATGACATCAAGTTCTTGAAGGCCCATGTCACACAGGATTTTGTTGATCTCAGCCTCAGACTTTTGAGTGGGTGGTGAGCTCGGAGAGAACTGAGTATTTGACTGTACACGTTTTGGATCCGGTAAGTCCTGCACAGATGAACAAGACGACACATCCACAACTTTAGCATTCTTTCTCAATATGAGTGGTTTGGTAGTGGGGTTCACAATTTTAACAGGCACCCAACCATCACCATAAAGAGAGGTAACAACCCTGCCAACCAGGATTTGAGCCGGTCTTGTCCTGGAATGAGTGGGCTCAACAAGGACTGAATCACCCACAGCATTAGCGTCAACGACAGGCAACCTCGCCCACACTAAATGTTCAGTCAAAGGCTGGAGCGTGACACTCTTCTTTAGTTTAGCAGTACCAAGGCTAGCAGGAAAATCCCCTTTATCAATGTGTTTGGTATTGGACAGAAGTGACAATAAAGGTGTCAACTTGTCACTGTGTTCAGAGTCTTCAATCTGGGATATGAGCCATTTCAGAACATTACTGCCCAAGATCAAGTCATCGGATTGGCCTGGCACAACCAGAATAGGGACTACAACTTTAAAACCATGCACTGTCAGCGTGAGATCGTACAGAGCTGTGGGTGAGACTAAGTGACCAACACAACCCACTATAACAAAGTCCTTGGCTGTGCCTCTTTCGACTTGCGGCAACATCTTTGTTAGCTCAGAATCTGTTTTTTCATTCACTGTACATGCCATAGAACCACTGTCAACTAGTGCCTTTATTACATGTCCGTTCTCAGTGACCACTTCAGTGTGGAACAGTGTGTCTGTCTTTGAAAGTCTCTGCAGGCCTTGCATAATAACAGTTTTACCAGACGGCACAGTACTGCTAAAAGTATCATAAAGTGACTCAAGATAGACTCCATATTCAAGGCGGGAGGGTCATTAACTCGATCTGCGCTGTCCTCCCCTGCGCGCAGACCACTCAGTTTCCCTGCTGGTCAGTGTGGGAGGTTTGTTTATTCTGAGGACAGTCGCGTCTGGCATGACCAGGTAAGTGGCACAGGAAACACAGATTGTTGTCGCGGCAGTGGGTCAGTGCCGAGTGGGAGACGTTATTACAAACCAGACATGGAGCACTCGTAAAGCCCTTCACTTTCGGGGATCTCTGATCACCGCGCGGCTTCCTGCTGGCCAGAGTGGTCTGATTCTGTAACAGGACTTTTTCAAGCATTGAAATCAGCCTCTCTAAGGTTGAATTATCAGACACATTAGTTGCATGAGGCACGTTAGGGCTTAGTTCAACCTTGTTCATCATAACTCTGTTATTAACACTTGAGCATTTTGGTCCTCTCTCTAGGTGGTATTCGTCTAACACTTCCTGGACCTCACGAGCTGTCCACTTATCAATAGTTTTGGATCTAAAGGTGAGAGCTAGATCTTTGCTGGGACAGTGCCTTATGAACATACGGGTGACTTCCACACTGGGATTATCAAACTCTTTACCTTGCTCACTAAGACAGCTCACAGCATTATCTGCAGCTCTATTCAGCCTCAACCAAAACTCATAAGGGTCCTCGTTCTCTTTTGGCAGTGTGGAGTAAAAGTCAGCAAGTGGTACCGAGGAGCAAACACTGGGGCTAAAGTGCTTACGCAGGAGACTATAAATGGCATTTGGATTGCTTTTAACATCAACTTCACCATTTCTAATCCCAAACTTAACAATGTCCTTTGCCCTGCCTCTTAAATGGACGATGATTTCCTCCGCCTGACTCTCAAGCGGGACACTATTTTTACAAATAAAATGTCTCATTGACTCTTCCCACTCATCAATGGACACAGAATCTGAACCCTCCCCTTTAAATGCAGGAGGCTCTTTAGCACCCGTTCGCACAAAAGCCACTTGGGAAAGGTCTAATGTGCGATTGTAAACTGGCTCACACTCATCCGGTGTACTTTGATGACCTTTGGGCACACTTATATTAGGAGACGTATTCAACCTTGTAACAATACTGTCCGCTAACTGCTGTCCGATCTGTTGTACAATGTCACTCATTTGGTTGACCAATCCAACATTCTCGAAAGCAGACTCTTGTGCAGTACTGCACTGAGGTTGATTAATATCGGCAGCAGGACTAATGTGTGGCGTTACATTATCATTAACTACCACGTTTCCACCACCTCCAAGAGTGAATGGGACCGGAGAAAACTGTAACCCACGGCCCCTCCCGAACCCTAACGGTGAGTTGGTTCTGCTGAAGCTCATGTTTGATAGCTTTAAGAGTCAATGACGAGATGCAGAGCAGGCGTCCAGCGCAGACACGACAGCAGCTCCAGGGCGACACAGCGAGAAGACAAGTCCAGTTCGAAGCAGTCGACGAGTCACGGCACCAATGTGACCGGTGTGTCCTGCCTTCTCTTTAATGACCCATGGAGACTTTAGAGCTTGTGGTAGAAGTCGTGTTTTATTATCTGCACAGATAACATTAGACACTGTGAATAACTGGTAGTGGACTCTCATGTGCTCTGTGCTGTCTCGTTCTCGTCTCGAGTTCTCCAGACAGTGAGAATCAATTGTATACCTAATTTGTAGTTACAATATTTAAAACAACTACAATATTGTAATTACACATAAAAAAAATACAATTATAATAATACACATCAAAATAAAAATACAATACCTTTTTACCAAATATAGCATTGTAAATAGTTCTTGTGATCGTATAGTGGTTTTTAATAAACAATCATGAAATATCTTATACTAAATAATACTTTTTCTAGCTGCCAATTATGTATGAAATGCATGTGTCACAACTCTACTTTATCGAAATGGTGCAACGCACATTTAACCAATAGTAAAACAAACAAATGTACAGAAAAAAACATATTAAACATTACATACCTGCACAGATAACATTAGACACTGTGAATAACTGGTAGTGGACTCTCATGTGCTCTGTGCTGTCTCGTTCTGCAAAGGGACATCGGTTAGCCGTACACTAAGCTAGGTTCTCCGGTAGAAAAACACGGTTAAATAAAAGATATTACACAAAACCTTTTCTTAAACATGGCGAAATATACACCAGCTAAATACTACACAACAATTAATCACTAGCTTAGCAATTTCAATGGCTACACATGAGTAAACTAATAATTCTGTCCACACAAATTCACGGACATGTTACCTCGTCTCGAGTTCTCCAGACAGTGAAAGAACTCGGGACTTTCCGCGCGAACTAAGGGTGCAGGTATGGCAAACGCCAGAAGATGGCGCTGTGTCCACAATTTACGTGGATTTAATTGTACTAGGAGAGAGGGAGAGGAGAGGAGAGGAGAGGAGGAGAGAGAGGAGAGGAGGGAGAGGAGAGAGGGAGAGAGAGGAGGAGAGAGGAGGGAGAGAAGAGAGAGAGGAGAGGAGGGAGGGAGAGAGAGGAGAGGAGAGAGGAGAGAGGAGAGGAGGGGAGAGGAGGAGAGGAGGGAGGAGGAGAGAGAGGGAGAGGAGAGGGAGGGAGAGGAGGAGGAGAGGGAGAGAGGAGAGAGAGGAGAGAGGGGAGGAGAGAGGAGGGAGGAGGAGAGGAGAGAGGGAGAGGGAGGAGGAGAGAGGGAGGAGGAGAGGAGAGAGAGAGGGAGAGGTGAGGAGAGAGAGGAGGAGGGAGAGAGAGGAGGAGAGAGAGGAGAGGGAGGAGGGGAGAGAGAGGAGGGGAGAGAGGAGAGAGGAGGAGAGGAGAGAGAGGAGGAGAGGGAGAGAGAGGGAGGAGAGGGAGAGGGAGAGGAGAGAGAGGAGGGAGAGAGGAGAGAGAGGAGAGGAGAGGAGGAGAGGAGAGGAGGGAGAGAGGAGAGGAGAGAGGAGAGGAGGGAGAGAGAGGAGGAGAGGAGGAGAAGAGGGGGAGAGGAGAGGGGAGAGGAGGAGGAGAGGAGAGAGAGAAGAGGGGAGAGAGAGGGAGAGGGAGGAGAGGAGAGAGGGAGAGGAGAGGAGAGAGGGAGAGGAGAGGGAGAGAGAGGAGGGAGAGAGAGGAGAGGAGAGGGAGGAGGGGAGGAGAGAGGAGGGGAGGAGAGAGAGGAGAGGAGGAGGAGGAGGAGGAGAGAGGAGAGAGGGAGGAGGAGAGAGGAGAGGAGGGAGGAGGAGAGAGGAGAGGGGAGGAGAGAGAGGAGGGAGAGAAGGAGAGAGAGGAGGAGGAGAGGAGAGGAGGGGAGAGGGAGAGAGGAGAGGAGAGGAGGAGAGGAGAGAGGAGGGAGAGAGAGGAGGGGAGAGAGAGGAGAGGGAGAGGGAGAGAGGGAGGAGAGGAGAGGGGAGAGAGAGGGGAGAGAGTGAGGAGGAGAGGAGAGGAGGAGGAGAGAGAGGAGGAGAGGAGGAGGAGGGAGAGAGAGAGAGGAGAGGAGAGAGAGGGAGAGGAGGGAGAGAGGAGAGGAGAGGGAGAGAGAGGAGGGAGAGGGAGAGAGGAGGAGAGGAGGAGAGGAGAGGAGAGAGGAGAGAGGGAGGAGAGGAGGAGAGGGAGAGAGAGGAGGGAGAGGAGGGAGAGAGGGAGGAGGAGGAGAGGAGAGGAGAGGGAGAGAGGAGAGGAGAGGAGGGGAGGAGAGAGAGGAGAGGGGAGGAGAGGAGGGAGAGGAGAGAGAGAGGAGGAGAGAGGGAGAGAGGAGAGAGGAGGGGAGAGGAGGAGGAGAGGGAGGAGAGAGGAGAGGAGAGGAGAGGAGGAGGAGAGAGGAGGAGAGAGGAGGGAGAGGAGAGGAGGAGAGAGGAGAGAGGAGAGGAGAGGAGAGGAGAGGAGAGGAGAGAGAGGAGAGGAGAGAGGGAGGAGGAGAGAGGAGGGAGAGAGGAGAGAGGAGGAGAGAGGAGGAGGGAGAGAGGAGGAGGAGGAGAGAGAGGAGGAGAGGAGAGGAGAGGAGAGAGGAGGGAGGAGAGGAGAGAGAGAGGGGAGGAGAGGAGAGGAGAGGGAGAGAGAGGAGAGGAGGAGAGAGAGAGGAGGAGAGGAGGAGGGAGAGAGGAGGAGGAGAGAGGAGAGGAGGAGGAGAGGAGAGGGAGAGGGAGGAGAGGAGGGAGAGAGGAGGAGAGGAGGAGAGGAGGAGAGGAGAGGAGGAGAGAGGAGGGAGAGAGAGGAGAGGGGAGGAGAGGAGGAGGGAGAGAGAGGAGAGAGAGGAGAGGAGAGAGAGGAGGGAGAGGAGAGGAGAGAGAGGAGGGAGAGAGGAGGAGAGGAGGAGGGAGGAGAGAGGAGGAGAGAGGAGGAGAGGGGAGGAGAGGAGGAGGAGAGGGAGAGGAGGAGAGGAGGAGGAGAGGGAGGAGAGAGAGGAGAGGAGGAGAGAGAGGAGAGGGAGGAGAGGGAGAGAGAGAGGGAGAGAGAGAGGAGAGGGAGGAGAGGGAGGGGAGAGAGAGGAGGGAGAGGAGGAGAGAGAGGAGGAGGGAGAGGAGAGAGAGGAGGGAGAGAGGAGAGAGGAGAGGAGAGAGAGGAGAGGAGAGAGGAGGAGAGAAGAGGAGAGGGAGAGAGGGAGAGAGGAGAGGGAGAGGAGAGGAGAGAGAGAGGAGAGAGGAGGGAGGAGGAGGAGGGAGAGAGGAGGAGAGGAGAGAGGAGAGAGGAGAGGAGGAGGAGAGGAGAGGAGAGAGGAGAGAGAGAGAGGAGGAGAGAGGTGGAGAGAGAGGAGGAGGGAGAGAGGAGAGAGGAGAGGAGAGGAGGAGAGGAGGAGGGAGGAGAGAGAGAGGAGAGAGTGAGAGGAGAGAGAGGAGAGGAGGAGGAGAGGAGGAGAGAGGAGAGAGGAGGGAGGAGAGAGGAGGAGAGGAGAGAGGGAGAGAGGGGAGGGGAGAGAGAGGAGGAGAGGAGAGAGGGAGGAGGAGGAGAGAGAGAGGGAGGAGAGAGAGAGGGAGAGGGAGAGAGGAGGAGAGGAGAGGAGAGAGAGAGGAGAGAGGAGGGAGAGGGAGGAGGAGGAGAGAGAGAGGAGAGGAGTGAGGGAGAGAGAGGAGAGGAGAGAGGAGAGAGAGGAGAGAGAGGAGAAGGAGAGGAGGAGAGAGGGGAGAGAGAGGGAGAGAGGAGAGAGGGAGAGAGGAGAGGAGAGAGAGGAGGGAGAGGAGAGAGAGGAGGGAGGAGGAGAGGGGAGAGAGGAGAGAGGAGAGGAGAGAGAGGAGAGGGAGGAGAGAGAGAGGAGGAGAGAGAGAGAGAGAGAGAGGGGAGGAAGAGAGGAGAGAGAGCGAGAGAGAGAGAGAGGGAGGAGAGCGAGCGAGAGAGAGGAGAGAAGAGAGAGAGGAGAGAGAGAGCGAGAGGAGAGAGAGAGAGAGAGGAGGATGGGAGAGAGAGGAGAGAGGGGGAGAGAGAGAGAGAGAGGATGGGGGGGGAGGGGTGAGGAGAGAGAGAGAGAGGAGAGAGGAAGAAGAGACGAGAGAGGGAGGAAGAGAGAGAGGGGAGAGGAGGGAGAGAGAGAGAGGAGGGGGAGGGGGCGAGAGGAGAGAGAGAGAGGCCAGAGAGAGAGATGAGAGAGAGGGAGAGCGGAGGAAAGAGGGAGAGGAGAGGAGAGAGAGAGAGAGGAGAGAGAGAGAGAGAGAAGAGAGAGAGAGAGAGAGGAGAAGAGTGAGAGAGAGAGTGAGAAGAGAGAGGGGGGGGGAGGATGAGAGAGAGGGCAGAGAGAGAGAGAAGCGAGAGAGAGGAGAGAGCGAGAGAAGAGAGAGAGAGAGAGAGAGAGAGGAGAGAGATGAGAGACGAGAGAGGAGAGAGAGAGAGAGAGGAGGGAGAGAGAGGGAGGAGTAGGAGAGAGAGAGGGGGCTGAGAGAGAGAGGGGGGGGGGGGAGAGAGAGAGAGGAGAGAGAGAGAGAGGTAAGAAAGAGAGAGAGAGAGAGGAGAGGGAGGAATAAGAGGAGAGAGGGGGAGAGAGAGAGAGGGGGGGGGGGGGGAGGAGAGAGCGAGAGAGAGGCAGAGAGTGAGAGATGAGAGAGAGGCGAGAGAGAGGAGAGAGAGAGAGGAGAGAAGGAGAGCGAGAGAGGAGGAGAGGAGGCGAGGAGAGGAGGAGAGGAGAGAGAGAGAGAGAGAGGGGAAGAGAGAGAGAGAGAGGAGAAGAGAGAGAGAGAATGAGAGGAGAGGAGAGAGAGAGAAGAGAGAGGAGGAGGAGAGAGGAGAGATTAGAGGGAGAGAGAGGGGAGAGAGGAGAGAAGAGGAAGGAGGAGGAGAGAGAGAGAGAGTGGAGAGAGAGAGAAGAGGAGAGAGGGAGAGGAGAAGGAGAGAGAGAGAGAGGGAGGGAGAGAGAGAGAGAGGGAGACGAGAGAGAGAAGAGAGAGAGGAGAGAGGAGAGAGAGGAGAGGAGAGAGAGAAGAGAGGAGAGAGAGATGAGAGAGGAGAGAAAGAGAGAGAGAGAACGAGAGGGAGAGAGGAGAGAGAGAGAGAGAGGAGAGAGAGAGAGAGAAGAGAGAAGAAGAGAGAGGGAGAGAGGGAGAGAGAGAGAAGAGAGAGAGGGAGAGGAGAGAGAGAGGAAGAGAGAGAGGGATGGAGAGAGAGAGAAGAGAGAGAGAGAGATAGAGGGGGAGAGAGACGAGAGAGAGAGAGAGACGGAGAGAGAGAGAGGACAGAGGAGATGGAGAGAGAGAGGACGAGAGAGAGGAAGAGAGAGAGAAGAGCAGATTAGAGAGAGAGAGAGAGGAGGGAGAGAGAGAGAGATCGAGAGGAGACGAGAGGAGAGAGAGAGAGGAAGAGAGAGAGAGAGAGGGAGAGAGAGAGGAGACGAGAGAGAGAAGAGAGAGAGGGGGGGAGAGAGTGAGAGAGAGAGAAGAGAGACTGAGGGGGGGAGAGAGGAGAGAGAGAAGAGACCAGAGAGAAGGGGAGAGAGATGTGAGAAGGGAGAGAGAAGAGAGAGAGAGAGAGAGAGGGGGGGGAGGAGCAGAGAGAGAGAGAGAAGAAAGAGAGGTTAAGAGAGAGAGAAGAGAGAGAGATGAGGAAGAGGTGAGAGAGAGAGAAGAGAGAGGGGGGGAGAGAGTGAGAGGAGAGAGAGAGACGAGAGGAAGAGAGAGGACGAGAGAGAGTGAGAGGAGAGAGAGAGAGAGGAGAGAGAGAGAGAGAAGAGAGAGGGAGAGAAGAGGAGAGGAGGAGGAGAGAGAGAGAGAGGAGAGGGGGGAGGAGAGAGAGAGAGAGAGAGAGAGAAGAGAGAGGAAGAGAGGAGAGAGAGAACGAGAGAGAGAAGAGACAGAGAGAAGAGAGAAAGAAAGAGAGGAAGAGAGAGAGAAGAGAGAGGAGAGAGAGAGAGAGAGAAGAGGAGAGAGCGGGGGGGAGAGAGTGGAGAGAGAGAGAAGAGAGAGGAAGAGAGAGAGCGAAGAGAGAGAGAGAGGAGAGAATGAGAGAGAGAGAGAGAGAGAGAGACGAGAAGAGAGAGAGAGGAGAGGAGGAAGAGAGAGAGAGAGAGAGAGAGAGGATAGAGAGAGGGAACTGAGAGAGAGACAGAGAGAGAGGGGGGGAGAGAGAGAGAGAGAGAGGAGAAGAGAGGGAAGAGAGAGAGAGAGGAGAGAGAGAGAGAGAGAAGAGGACAGAGAGAAGAGAGAGCTGAGAGAGAGAGAAGAGAGAGGAGAAGCGAGAAGGAGAGAGAGAGAAGAGGAGAGAGAGAGAGAGTGTAGAGAGAGAGAGAGGGGGGGGGGAGAGGTGGGGGAGAGGGAGAGAGAGGGAGAGAGAGGTGAGAGAGAGGAGGGGGGGGAGGAGGGAGAGAGAGAGACCTGAGAGAGAGAGAGACTCAAGAGAGAGACCAGAGAGAAAGACCAGAGAGAGAGCGACTGAAGAGAGAGAGACCAGAGAGAGAGACTCAAGAGAGAGACCAGAGAGAGAGACCAGAGAGAGAGCGACTGAAGAGAGGGAGACCAGAGAGAGAGACTGAAGAGAGAGACCAGAGAGGGACCAGAGAGAGAGGGAGAGAGACTGAAGAGAGAGACCAGAGGGAGAGCCTGAAGAGAGAGACCAGATAGAGAGAGATTGAAGAGAGAGAGAGAGAGAGAGAGACAATTATCATTATTATTATTATTCAGAGAGAGAGACCAGAGAGGAAACAGAGAGAGAAACTAGAAAGAGACCATGGGAGAGATCATGAGAGAAACCTGAGAGAGATGGAGAGAGACCAGAGAGAGACAAAAGAGTAAGACTGGAGAGAGAGAGAGAGATACTTGGGAGAGATACCAGAGAGAGAGAGACAGAGGGAACAGGGAGAGAAACTAGATTAGTGAGAGATCATGAGAGAAACCTGAGAGAGAGCGAAACTGGAGAGAGACCATAGAGAGAGAAACCAGAGAGAGAGAGAACATGTGAGACCTTTTGTGTGTGTTTGGTTATGTGGGACGTGTGGAGGAGGTCGTGAGGGCGCAGCTCCGTGTTTGCAGAAAGATGCGTGTGCGCGTTCACAAGACGGCAGCAAGAGGTGCGCGCTCACGTGGTCCACGGTCCGGTGCGCGACTTCAAAGACACAAGCAAAAAAAGACCAAGACACCATCAATACCAGAGACAAACACTGAGACACCATCAATACCAGAAACAAACACTGAGACACCATCAATACCAGCGACAAACACTGAGACACCATCAATACCAGAGACAAACACTGAGACACCATCAATACCAGAGACAGACACTGAGACACCATCAATACCAGAGACAAACACTGAGACACCATCAATACCAGAGACAAACACTGAGACACCATCAATACCAGAGGCAAGCACTGAGACACCATCAATACCAGAGACAAACACTGAGACACCATCAATACCAGAGACAGACATTGAGACACCATCAATACCGGATACAAAAACACTGAGACACCATCAATACCAGAGACAAACACTGAGACACCATCAATACCAGAGACAAACACTGAGACACCATCAATACCAGAGACAAACACTGAGACACCATCAATACCAGAGACAAACACTGAGACACCATCAATACCAGAGACAAACACTGAGACACCATCAATACCAGAGACAAACACTGAGACACCATCAATACCAGAGACAAACACTGAGACACCATCAATACCAGAGACAAACACTGAGACACCATCAATACCAGAGACAAACACTGAGACACCATCAATTCCAGAGACAGACGCTGAGACACCATCAATACCAGAGACAAACACTGAGACACCATCAATACCAGAGACAGACACTGAGACACCATCAATACCAGAGACAAACACTGAGACACCATCAATACCAGAGACAAACACTGAGACACCATCAATACCAGAGGCAAGCACTGAGACACCATCAATACCAGAAACAAACACTGAGGCACCATCAATACCAGAGACAAACACTGAGACACCATCAATACCAGAGACAAACACTGAGACACCATCAATACCAGAGACAGACGCTGAGACACCATCAATACCAGAGACAAACACTGAGACACCATCAATACCAGAGACAGACACTGAGACACCATCAATACCAGAGACAAACACTGAGACACCATCAATACCAGAGACAAACACTGAGACACCATCAATACCGGATACAAAAACACTGAGACACCATCAATACCAGAGACAAACACTGAGACACCATCAATACCAGAGACAAACACTGAGACACCATCAATAACAGAGACAAACACTGAGACACCATCAATACCAGAGACAAACACTGAGACACCATCAATACCAGAGACAAACACTGAGACACCATCAATACCAGAGACAAACACTGAGACACCATCAATACCAGAGACAAACACTGAGACACCATCAATACCAGAGACAAACACTGAGACACCATCAATACCAGAGACAAACACTGAGACACCATCAATACCAGAGACAAACACTGAGACACCATCAATACCAGAGACAAACACTGAGACACCATCAATTCCAGAGACAGACGCTGAGACACCATCAATACCAGAGACAAACACTGAGACACCAACAATACCAGAGACAGACACTGAGACACCATCAATACCAGAGACAAACACTGAGACACCATCAATACCAGAGGCAAGCACTGAGACACCATCAATACCAGAAACAAACACTGAGGCACCATCAATACCAGAGACAAACACTGAGACACCATCAATACCAGAGACAAACACTGAGACACCATCAATACCAGAGACAGACGCTGAGACACCATCAATACCAGAGACAAACACTGAGACACCATCAATACCAGAGACAGACACTGAGACACCATCAATACCAGAGACAAACACTGAGAGACCATCAATACCAGAGACAAACACTGAGACACCATCAATACCAGAGGCAAGCACTGAGACACCATCAATACCAGAGACAAACACTGAGACACCATCAATACCAGAGACAGACATTGAGACACCATCAATACCGGATACAAAAACACTGAGACACCATCAATACCAGAGACAAACACTGAGACACCATCAATACCAGAGACAAACACTGAGACACCATCAATACCAGAGACAAACACTGAGACACCATCAATACCAGAGACAAACACTGAGACACCATCAATACCAGAGACAAACACTGAGACACCATCAATACCAGAGACAAACACTGAGACACCATCAATACCAGAGACAAACACTGAGACACCATCAATACCAGAGACAAACACTGAGACACCATCAATACCAGAGACAAACACTGAGACACCATCAATACCAGAGACAAACACTGAGACACCATCAATACCAGAGACAAACACTGAGACACCATCAATTCCAGAGACAGACGCTGAGACACCATCAATACCCGAGACAAACACTGAGACACCATCAATACCAGAGACAGACACTGAGACACCATCAATACCAGAGACAAACACTGAGACACCATCAATACCAGAGACAAACACTGAGACACCATCAATACCAGAGGCAAGCACTGAGACACCATCAATACCAGAAACAAACACTGAGGCACCATCAATACCAGAGACAAACACTGAGACACCATCAATACCAGAGACAAACACTGAGACACCATCAATACCAGAGACAGACGCTGAGACACCATCAATACCAGAGACAAACACTGAGACACCATCAATACCAGAGACAGACACTGAGACACCATCAATACCAGAGACAAACACTGAGACACCATCAATACCAGAGACAAACACTGAGACACCATCAATACCAGAGGCAAGCACTGAGACACCATCAATACCAGAGACAAACACTGAGACACCATCAATACCAGAGACAGACATTGAGACACCATCAATACCGGATACAAAAACACTGAGACACCATCAATACCAGAGACAAACACTGAGACACCATCAATACCAGAGACAAACACTGAGACACCATCAATACCAGAGACAAACACTGAGACACCATCAATACCAGAGACAAACACTGAGACACCATCAATACCAGAGACAGACATTGAGACACCATCAATACCAGAGACAAACACTGAGACACCATCAATACCAGAGACAGACATTGAGACACCATCAATACCAGAGACAAACACTGAGACACCATCAATACCAGAGGCAAGCACTGAGACACCATCAATACCAGAAAAAAACACTGAGGCACCATCAATACCAGAGGCAAGCACTGAGACACCATCAATACCAGAGACAAACACTGAGACACCATCAATACCAGAGACAAACACTGAGACACCATCAATACCAGAGACAAACACTGAGACACCATCAATACCAGAGACAAAAACACTGAGACACCATCAATACCAGAGACAAACACTGAGACACCATCAATACCAGAGACAGACATTGAGACACCATCAATACCAGAGACAGACATTGAGACACCATCAATACCAGAGACAGACATTGAGACACCATCAATACCAGAGACAGACACTGAGACACCATCAATACCAGAGACAAACACTGAGACACCATCAATACCAGAGACAAACACTGAGACACCATCAATACCAGAAAGACGCAGGGAGAGGTCTCTTGGGGAACTCCCGAATATGTATTATTAAAGCTGGGGGACCTGAAATTTGGCTTCATAAATAACGCATATTTATTCCAAGAGAAAGACTCGGTCAGAGAGAGAGAGAGAGAGACAAGAGAGAGAGCAGAGAGATAGAGAGAGGGGGAGAGAGTTGAGAGCAGGGAGAGGAGATTAGAGAGAGACCAGAGAGAGAGGGAGAATAGGGAGAGAGACCAGAGAGAGAGCAGGGAGAGAGGAGACAAGAGAGAGAGACTCAAAAGAGACAAGAGAGAGACCAGAATGTGACCAGAGAGAGGGAGAGACCAAAGAGAGACAAAAGAGACTAGAAAGAGACAAGAGATAAAGACCAAAGAGAGAGACCAGAGAGAGACCATACAGAGAGAGACGAGAGAGAGACCAGAGAGATACCAGAGAGAGAGAAAGGGAGAGAGAGAGACCAGAGAGAGAGACCAAAGAGAGAGACCAGAGAGATACCAGAGAGAGAGACCAGAGAGAGAGACCAGAGAGAGGGAGAGAGAGAGAGACCAGAGAGAGGGAGAGAGAGAGACCAGAGAGAGAGACCAGAGAGAGGGAGAGAGAGAGACCAGAGTGAGCCAATAGTGTCCTCTCAGTCTAAATAAACATGTGTTTTCTGAAACACACAGTGACAGACTGTGTCAGTTTTATGACCCGTGTTTACATCACTCTGTCATTTGTCCGAGTGGACTCAGACAAGTGGTGCTTAGAACTCTGACCTCACCGCGAGAAGGTCATAGGCCCCATCCCTGGACCGGTCTGTGTGGGACTGAGGCTGAAGACCCAGGACTGAGGCTGTAGACCCAGGACTGAGGCTGTAGACCCAGGACTGAGGCTGTAGACCCAGGACTGAGGCTGGAGACCCAGGACAGAGGCTGTAGACCCAGGACTGAGGCTGAGGTTGTAGACCCAGGACTGAGGCTGAAGACCCAGGACTGAGGCTGTAGACCCAGGACTGAGGCTGTAGACCCAGGACTGAGGCTGTAGACCCAGGACCGAGGCTGTAGACCCAGGACTGAGGCTGTAGACCCAGGACTGAGGCTGTAGACCCAGGACTGAGGCTGTAGACCCAGGACTGAGGCTGTAGACCCAGGACTGAGGCTGAAGACCCAGGACTGAGGCTGTAGACCCAGGACTGAGGCTGTAGACCCAGGACTGAGGCTGTAGACCCAGGACTGAGGCTGTAGACCCAGGACTGAGGCTGTAGACCCAGGACTGAGGCTGTAGACCCAGGACTGAGGCCGTAGATCCAGGACTGAGGCTGTAGACCCAGGACTGAGGCTGTAGACCCAGGACTGAGGCTGTAGACCCAGGACTGAGGCTGTAGACCCAGGACTGAGGCTGTAGACCCAGGACTGAGGCTGTAGACCCAGGACTGAGGCTGTAGATCCAGGACTGTAGATAGTTTTAGCCACCTGTGGCTGTTAGCTTTAGCCGGACTCAGCTGTTAGCTTTAGCCACATGTAGCCGTAAGCTTTAGCCACAAGAATTATCCACAAACTAGGAAAGTGCTTTGGCTCAAGATGCATAAAAGTTATAAGTAAAAATAGAATAAGATAAATAAGAACAAAATGAAACAATCTAAATAAAATGTCTTAACAGCACTAATATACGTGTGCACTACCTGTCATTAGCTTTAGCCACACGTAGCCGTTAGCTTTACCCAAGTGTTTTGCCTCGGCTGAATCGTGGCCCCATGTTTTTCCATCATCATTTTAAAACCACTATATTACTTAAGCTATAGAAACAAATAGCCATTCGCTTTGGCCACATGTAGCCGTTAGCTTTAGCCACATGTAGCCGTTAGCTATAGCCACATGTAGTCATTCTTTTTAGCCATGTGTAACCGTTTGTCTCACCTGAATCGTGGCCCCATGTGTTTGTATCCTCATTTAAAACCACAAAAATGCGTTAGCTTTAGCCACATGTAGCCGTTAGCTTTAGCCACATGTACCCGTTAGCTTTAGCCACATGTAGCCGTTAGCTTTAGCCACATGTAGCCGTTAGCTTTGGCCACATGTAGCCGTTAGCTTTAGCCACATGTAGCCGTTAGCTTTACCACATGTAGCCGTACCGTTAGCTTTAGCCACATGTAGCCGTTAGCTTTAGCCACATGTAGCGTTAGCTTTGCCACATTAGCGTTAGCTTTGCCCATGTAGCCTTTAGCCACATGTAGCCGTTAGCTTTGGCCACATGTAGCCGTTAAGGGGGGGGGACTTAGCCACATGTAGCCGTTTTGGCCACATATAGCCGTTAGCTTTAGCCACATGTAGCCGTTAGCTTTAGCCACATGTAGCCGTTAGCTTTAGCCACATGTAGCCGTTAGCTTTAGCCACATATAGCCGTTAGCTTTAGCCACATGTAGCCGTTAGCTTTAGCCACATGTAGCCGTTAGCTTTAGCCACATGTAGCCGTTAGCTTTGGCCACATATAGCCGTTAGCTTTAGCCACATGTAGCCGTTAGCTTTAGCCACATGTAGCCGTTAGCTTTAGCCACATGTAGCCGCTAGCCTCACCTGAACCCCAGCCCCCCACCCCTCTGTACAGAAACATGTCTATATTTAATCAAGCCGAATAAACAAACATTTTCAATCGCTCATTCATAATTTAGATTTGCATCCATTAAACATCTCGTTCTAATCTCTGGATTAATATTCATCCCAGAAATTGTATAAATTTGCAGCTTTATGTAAATGTGAGACTTGTTTGGATCTAAATCCTGGTCCCAGCTGCTTCTGGAAAACAGCACCACATCCAGAATACTTAACAATGAACTCACTGTAGTTATTAAAGTATGTATGAGTGAGGAGGAGGAGGAGGAGGAGGAGGAGGAGGAGGAGGAGAAGAGGAGGAGGAGGACAAGATGATGAGGAGGAGGAGGAGGAGGAGAAGAGGAGGCGGAGGACAAGATGATGAGGAAGAGGAGCAGGAGGAGGAGAAGAGGAGGAGGAGGACAAGAGGATGAGGAAGAGGAGCAGGAGGAGGAGAAGAGGAGGAGAAAATAAGGGAGAGAAGGAAGAGCAGGGGGAGGAGGAGCAGGAGAGGGAAGAGGACAAGAGGAAGAGAACAGGAGGGAGAGGAGGAGGAGGAGGAGAAGAGGAGGAGAACAGGAGAGAGAGGAGGAGGAGGAAGAGGACAAGAGGAGGAGAACAGGAGGGAGGAGGAGGAGGAAGAGGACAAGAGGAGGAGAACAGGAGAGGGAGGAGGAGGAGGAGGAGAAGAGGAGGAGAAAATAAGGGAGAGAAGGAAGAGCAGAGGGAGGAGGAGCAGGAGAGGGAAGAGGACAAGAGGAAGAGAACAGGAGAGAGAGGAGGAGGAGGAGGAGAACAGGAGAGAGAGGAGGAGGAGGAAGAGGACAAGAGGAGGAGAACAGGAGGGAGAGGAGGAGGAAGAGGACAAGAGGAGGAGAACAGGAGAGGGAGGAGGAGGAGGAGAAGAGGAGGAGAAAATAAGGGAGAGAAGGAAGAGCAGAGGGAGGAGGAGCAGGAGAGGGAAGAGGACAAGAGGAAGAGAACAGGAGAGAGAGGAGGAGGAGGAGGAGAAACAGGAGAGAGAGGAGGAGGAGAAGAGGACAAGAGGAGGAGAACAGGAGAGGGAGGAGAGGACGGAGGAAGAGGAGCAGGAGCAGGAGGAGAAAAATAAGGAGAGAAGGAAGAGCAGGGGGAGGAGAGCAGGAGAGGAAGAGGACAAGAGAAGAGAACAGGAGAGAGAGAGAGGAGGAAGAGGACAAGAGGAGGAGAACAGAGAGAAGAGGAGGAGGAGGAGGAGAAGAGGAGGAGAACAGGAGAGAGAGGAGGAGGAGGAAGAGACAAGAGGAGGAGAACAGAAGAACAGGAGGGAGAGGAGGAGGAAGAGGACAAGAGGAGGAGAACAGGAGGGAGAGGAGGAGGAGGACAAGAGGAGGAGAACAGGAGAGAGAGGAGGAGGAGGAAGAGGACAAGAGGAGGAGAACAGGAGAGGGAGGAGGAGGAAGAGGACAAGAGGAGGAGAACAGGAGGGAGAGGAGGAGGAAGAGGACAAGAGGAGGAGAACAGGAGAGAGAGGAGGAAGAGGAAGAGGAGCAGGAGGAGAAAATAAGGGAGAGAAGGAAGAGCAGGGGGAGGAGGAGCAGGAGAGGGAAGAGGACAAGAGGAAGAGAACAGGAGGGAGAGGAGGAGGAGAAGAGGAGGAGAACAGGAGAGAGAGGAGGAGGAGGAAGAGGACAAGAGGAGGAGAACAGGAGCGGGAGGAGGAGGAGGAAGAGGACAAGAGGAGGAGAACAGGAGAGAGAGGAAGAGGAGGACAAGAGGAGGAGAACAGGAGAGAGAGGAAGAGGAGGACAAGAGGAGGAGAACAGGAGAGAGGAGGAGGAGAGGAAGAGGAGCAGGAGGAGAAAATAAGGGAGAGAAGAAGAGCAGGGGGAGGAGGAGCAGGAGAGGGAAGAGGACACGAGGAAGAGGAACAGGAGAGAGAGGAGGAGGAGGAGGAGAGAGGAGGAGAACAGGAGAGAGAGGAGGAGGAGGAAGAGGACAAGAGGAGGAGAACAGGAGGGAGAGGAGGAGGAGGACAAGAGGAGGAGAACAGGAGAGAGAGGAGGAGGAGGACAAGAGGAGGAGAACAGGAGAGAGAGGAAGAGGAGGACAAGAGGAGGAGAACAGGAGAGAGAGGAGGAGGAGGACAAGAGGAGGAGAACAGGAGGGAGAGGAGGAGAAGAGGACAAGAGGAGGAGAACAGGAGAGAGAGGAGGAAGAGGAGCAGGAGGAGAAAATAAGGGAGAGAAGGAAGAGCAGGGAGGAGGAGCAGGAGAGGGAAGAGGACAAGAGGAAGAGAACAGGAGAGAGAGGAGGAGGAGGAAGAGGACAAGAAGGAGGAGAACAGGAGGGGGAGGAGGAGGAGGAAGAGGACAAGAGGAGGAGAACAGGAGAGAGAGGAAGAGGAGGAGAACAGGAGAGAGAGGAAGAGGAGGACAAGAGGAGGAGAACAGGAGAGAGGAGGAGGAGAGGAAGAGGAGCAGGAGGAGAAAATAAGGGAGAGAAGGAAGAGCAGGGGGAGGAGGAGCAGGAGAGGGAAGAGGACAAGAGGAAGAGAACAGGAGAGAGAGGAGGAGGAGAAGAGGAGGAGAACAGGAGAGAGAGGAGGAGGAGGAGGAGAAGAGGAGGAGAACAGGAGAGAGAGGAGGAGGAGGAAGAGGACAAGAGGAGGAGAACAGGAGGGAGAGGAGGAGGAGGACAAGAGGAGGAGAACAGGAGAGAGAGGAGGAGGAGGACAAGAGGAGGAGAACAGGAGAGAGAGGAAGAGGAGGACAAGAGGAGGAGAACAGGAGAGAGAGGAGGAGGAGGACAAGAGGAGGAGAACAGGAGAGAGGAGGAGGAGAGGAAGAGGAGCAGGAGGAGAAAATAAGGGAGAGAAGGAAGAGCAGGGGGAGGAGGAGCAGGAGGAGGAAGAGAGCAAGAGGAGGAGGAGCAGGAGGAGGAAGAGAGCAAGAGGAGGAGGAGCAGGAGGATTAGAAGGATTTAGATTTAAATTTATTTAGGGAAAACCTCTTGAGACGCAGCATCTCATTTTCGAGAGGGTTCCATGAACACGAAACAACACAATACAGAACAATACAAACAATGAACATTTATACATTTAACGCACACAGGTTTGCTCCCTCAGATCCCGCTGCACCTCCTACAATAATAACACATTCAACTGCACCTCCTACAATAATAACACATCCAACTGCACCTCCTACAATAATAACACATCCAACTGCACCTCCTACAATAATAACACATTCAACTGCACCTCCTACAATAATAACACATTCAACTGCACCTCCTACAATAATAACACATTCAACTGCACCTCCTACAATAATAACACATTCAACTGCACCTCCTACAATAATAACACATTCAACTGCACCTCCTACAATAATAACACATTCAACTGCACCTCCTACAATAATAACACATTCAACTGCACCTCCTACAATAATAACACATTCAACTGCACCTCCTACAATAATAACACATTCAACAAACATTAGAATCAGAATCATTTTTATTGCCACGTAAGTAACAGGAAGTCACAGACTTGGAAATTGCTTTGGCTCAGTGCAACAGTCAAAAAGAGATAATAAAAATAAGAATAAAAAACACTTCTAAAGAATAAATTTAAATTTAAAATAGAGTTACAGTTACTATTTACAGTATACAAGTGCACATGGTGCACACAATGTAAGGTGACAGCAGTACAGTGAAGTAAAGTGACGTATGATGGGCAGTAAAGTGACTTTATAAAGGGCGGGGGGACAGGTTAAGAAGTGTTTAAGAGTCCAACAGCAGAGGGGAAGAAACTGTTCTTGTGGCGGGAGGTTCTAGTCCTGATGGACCGCAGTCTCCTGCCTGAGGGGAGTGGTTGGAATAGTCCATGTGCAGGGTGAGAGGGGAGTGGTTGGAATAGTCCATGTGCAGGTGAGAGGGGAGTGGTTGGAATAGTCCATGTGCAGGTGAGAGGGGAGTGGTTGGAATAGTCCATGTGCAGGTGAGAGGGGAGTGGATGGAATAGTCCATGTGCAGGTGAGAGGGGAGTGGTTGGAATAGTCCATGTGCAGGGTGAGAGGGGAGTGGTTGGAATAGTCCATGTGCAGGTGAGAGGGGAGTGGTTGGAATAGTCCATGTGCAGGGTGAGAGGGGAGTGGTTGGAATAGTCCATGTGCAGGGTGAGAGGGGAGTGGTTGGAATAGTCCATGTGCAGGTGAGAGGGGTCGGCTGTGATACGACCAGCCCGGCCTCGAGCTCGGGCGACGTACAGGTCCTGCAGCGATGGAAGGCTGCGGCCGATCACTTCCTCTGCAGAGCGCACAATGCACTGTAGTCTCTGTTTGTCCCTGACTGTGGCTCCAGCGAACCACACGGTGATGGAGGAGGTGATGTGGAGGTGATGGAGGAGGTGATGGAGGAGGTGATGGATGAGGTGAGGATGGACTCGATGATGGCCGTGTAGAACTGCACCAACATCTGTGCAGGCAGCTTGGCTTTCCTGAGCTGCCGCAGGAAGTACATCCTCTGCTGGGCCTTCTTGATGAGGGAGCTGATGGTCGGCTCCCACTTGAGGTCCTGGGTGATGGTGGTGCCCAGGAAACGGAAGGACTCCACAGAGGTGATGGGGGAGTCCATCACGGAGGGTGGGGGCGGTGGGACAGTGCTCTTCCTGAAGTCCACAATCATCTCCACTGTCTTCTGGGCGTTCAGCTCCAGGTTGTTACCACTGCACCAGGACACCAGCCGGTCCACCTCCCTCCTGTAGGCGGACTCATCGTTGTTGGAGATGAGTCCAATGAGGGTGGTGTCGTCCGCGAACTTGATCAGCTTCACGGAGTCGTGGCTGGAGGTGCAGTGGTTGGTGTACAGGGAGAAGAGCAGGGGAGAAAGAACACAGCCCTGTGGGGCTCCTGTATTTATAATCCGAGAGTCCGAGACATTCTTCCCCAGACGCACTCGCTGCTTCCTGTCCGTCAGGAAGTCAGTGATCCACCTGCAGGTGGAATCGGGCACGTTGAGCTGGGAGAGCTTGTCCTGGAGCAGGGATGGCAGGATTGTGTTGAAGGCAGAGCTGAAGTCCACAAACAGGACCCTGGCGTAGGTCCCCGGGGAGTCCAGGTGCTGTAGGATGTGGTGGAGGGCCAGGTTAATGGCGTCGTCTACAGATCTGTTGGCTCTGTAGGCGAACTGCAGGGGGTCCAGGAGGGGGGAGGTGAGGGACTTGAGATGGGAGAGAACCAGGCGTTCAAATGATTTCATGACGACAGACGTAAGTGCTACAGGTCTGTAGTCGTTGAGTCCTGTGATCCTGGGCTTCTTCGGGACGGGGACAATGATGGAGGATTTGAAGCAGGCCGGGACATGGCAGGACTGCAGAGAGGTGTTGAAGATGTCCGTGAACACAGGAGTAAGCTCACTGGCGCAGTATCTCAGAGTGGCCGGAGACACGTGGTCCGGGCCAGGAGCTTTGCGGGGGTGCAGCCTCAAGAAGAGTTGTTTAATGTCTTTAGAGGCTATTGTTAGGCTGGGGGCAGGGCTGATGGGTGGGTCGTTAGAGTAGTGGGGGGGGGGGGAGGGAGAGGTGTCAGGGGCAGCATCAAAGCGACTGAAGAATAAATTCAGTTCGTCAGCTAGCTTGTGGTCGTCAGCACAGGGGGGGGCTTTGGGTTTGTAGTTGGTGATCTCCCGTAGGCCCCTCCAGACAGAAGCAGTATCGTTGTTACCAAACTGCTCCTGTAGTCGTTCCCTGTGCCGGGACTTTGCTGCTTTCAGTAACGGCTTATTAACCGAGCGCGAGGTCTGTAGGAGAAATATCAGACCGAGCCTTAATGCACAGACCGAGGTTAATAAATGTTTTATTACATGACTCTAGTCTGTGTGTTTACCAACGCTTTTGAGATATTTGTGAAGTATGTTCATGTCCGACTTGGTTTTGTGTGATACGGGCTGCGGACCGATTGTCATGGTAACGGTCCGAGATGGGAAAATATCAGACCGGTAATCAGCCAATCAGAGCGCGCGTACGGTCCAAGTCATGTAATAAAGTCAAATACAGGCCATACATACTGCAGGTGATAGAATAATACAACTTAAAATATACATCCAGATATTACAAAATAATAATACAAGAAAAAAACTAAACCAAAAACAGTTAGTAACATGAGCAGGGCGTGGTCAGATATCTTGATAATTCAGATTTAAATAAGCCAAAGGAGGTTCAGGATCTTAATTCTGTGGGTCACTTCTTCCGATCAGACGGAGCCTTGTGTGAAAAAGCTCTACTTCAACTTCTTTGTGGATTCTTGATTCTGGATCAGTGCTTCTTAGTGAGTAGGTTGGTGAATTGGGGACAAAAAACAATTCTAAATATATCAGGGACAGTTAAAATAAATACATCAGAACATGAAGTGCGTCCAATGAAAGGTTTGAGTCGATGGTGTCAGAATAATCTATGATGGTAGAACTAGTTGTGTTATTATAAATGGAGGTCGGGGGAATTGAGAAGTTTGTGATGTGTACCGAAGAGAATACAGCAGGATTTTTTCCGTCGGCGGATATATTTATTGAACAGTTTGACTTGTGGAAGATCGTTGATGAATATTGAGAACAGAAGGGGACCTAAAGCTGAGCCCTGGGGCACCCCTTTCTCAATTATGCATTGGTTGGACTGGGAACCATGTGACACAACATATTGAAAACGGCTATGGAGATAGGAATTAAAGAATAAAATGAGACCTATTGCGTAAATCTTGTCAAGCAGTAGGTAGTGGTCTACGGTAGGTCAAAGGCTTTGGAGAGACCAAGGAATATGGAGCCCACACATGTTCTGGTCCAAAGAAGAAAACATTTGTACATTTTAGCAGAGCAGTGGTGGTCTCTCTCTGGTCTCTCTCTAGTCTCTCTCTCTGGTCTCTCTCTGGTCTCTCTCTAGTCTCTCTCTCTGGTATCTCTCTGGTCTCTCTCTGGTCTCTCTCTGGTCTCTCTCTCTGGTCTCTCTCTGGTCTCTCTCTAGTCTCTCTCTCTGGTATCTCTCTGGTCTCTCTCTGGTCTCTCTCTGGTCTCTCTCTGGTCTCTCTCTGGTCTCTCTCTGGTCTCTCTCTTTGGTCTCTATCTGGTCTCTCTCAGGTCTCTCTCTGGTCTCTCTCTCTGGTCTCTCTCTGGTCTCTCTCTCTGGTCTCTCTCTGGTCTCTCTCTGGTCTCTCTCTGGTCTCTCTCTGGTCTCTCTCTGGTCTCTCTCAGCTACCATTGAGGTAGTGATATAACTGTTGGAAAATCAGTCTTTCAAATAACTGCAACTGGTTTAAGTCAGTGGCACCTCCTCCTTTAAAAACAGACCGCTTTTAGCACAGAGGGAGGAGGAGATGAAGAGAGGGGGAAGAGGAGGAGCAGGAGGAGAGACCTGGGACCAGAGAGAGACCAAAGGGAGACATGAGAGAGGGACCAAAAAGTGGAGAGTGGAGTTTGCATGTTCTCCCTGTGTCTGCGAAGGTTTCTCCTGAGGAACCAGAGAAAACACAACCAATCAGGCGAGAGTAAAATAGAGAAGAGATTGTGGTAACAAATACAGTATATATACATTTATATTCTCTCTCTCTCTCTCTCTGGTCTCTCTCTCTTGTCTCTCTCTCTGGTCTCTCTCTCTGGTCTCTCTCTCTTGTCTCTCTCTCTGGTCTCTCTCTGGTTTCTCTCTGCTCTCTTTCTCTGGTCTCTCTCTGGTCTCTCTCTGGTCTCTCTCTGGTCTCTCTCTGGTCTCTCTCTAGTCTCTCTCTGGTCTCTCTCTGGTCTCTCTCTCTGGTCTCTCTCTGGTCTCTTTCTCTGGTCTCTCTCTCTGGTCTCTCTCTGGTCTCTCTCTGGTCTCTCTCTGGTCTCTCTCTGGTCTCTCTCTAGTCTCTCTCTGGTCTCTCTCTGGTCTCTCTCTGGTCTCTCTCTGGTCTCTCTGCAGTCTCTCTGGTCTCTCTGGTCTCTCTGCAGTCTCTCTGGTCTTTCTGGTCTCTCTCTCTGGTCTCTCTCTCTGGTCTCTCTCTGGTCTCTCTCTCTGGTCTCTCTCTCTGGTCTCTCTGCAGAGTCTCTGGTCTCTCTGGTCTCTCTCCTTCTCTCTGAGACAAACGTAGATGTTTCTTTTATCTCTTTTATCTTTTGCAACGATCTCTGAAGGAAACGCTCTTGAACCAAAAGTAAAAACCCGACGTCGTCACGGAACGAAGCGTCTGAAACTATCGCAAGTGATTCTGTGACAGGAAGTACCATGTAGGGAAGTGGCAGACCATATAAGGAGATGGAGGAGATAAGAGAGTACAACACAGTACAACAATATCAACAGAGACTAGAGAGAGAGACCAGAGAGAGACCAGAGAGAGAGAGACCAGAGAGAGGTACCAGA
This sequence comes from Knipowitschia caucasica, assembly GCA_964034765.1. NCBI lineage: Eukaryota > Metazoa > Chordata > Actinopteri > Gobiiformes > Gobiidae > Knipowitschia > Knipowitschia caucasica. The sequence continues at coordinate 39,413,921 of OZ035833.1, read as the reverse complement.
GAGAGAGAGACCAGAGAGAGAGGCCAGAGAGAGAGAGAGACCAGAGAGAGAGAGACCAGAGAGAGAGGCCAGAGAGAGAGAGACCAGAGAGAGAAGCCAGAGAGAGAGAGAGACCAGAGAGAGAGACCAGAGAGAGAGACCAGAGAGAGAGGCCAGAGAGAGAGAGAGACCAGAGAGAGAGAGAGACCAGAGAGAGAGAGACCAGAGAGAGAGAGACCAGAGAGAGAGGCCAGAGAGAGAGAGAGACCAGAGAGAGAGAGAGAGACCAGAGAGAGAGAGACCAGAGAGAGAGACCAGAGAGAGAGAGACCAGAGAGAGAGGCCAGAGAGAGAGAGACCAGAGAGAGAGAGACCAGAGAGAGAGAGACCAGAGAGAGAGAGAGACCAGAGAGAGAGAGGCCAGAGAGAGGGAAGCTTTTATACATGTTTTTAGACGTAAGGGAAACCGGAGCACCTGGAGAGAATCTACATTCACAAGGAGAACATGCAAACACCACTCATAAAGGCCCTGTCTGGTCTCACTCTGGTCTCTCTCTCTGGTCCCTCTCTGGTCCCTCTCTGGTCTCACTCTGGTCTCTCTCTCTGGTCTCACTCTGGTCCCTCTCTGGTCTCTCCCTCTGGTCTCCCTCTGGTCTCTCTCTGGTCCCTCTCTGGTCTCTCCCTCTGGTCTCCCTCTGGTCTCACTCTGGTCCCTCTCTGGACTAATCTCAGTGGGACTTTCCTGTTTAAATACAGGTCAATAGTGATGTATTCTGCAAAATCAACATTTTCTCTCCTTTTTGCATCATTGCGTCTGTGTGTGTGTGTGTGTCTGTGTGTGTGTGTGTGTCTGTGTGTGTGTGTCTGTGTGTGTGTGTGTGTGTGTGTCTCTGTGGGTGTCTGTGTGTGTGTGTGTGTCTGTGTGTGTGTGTGTGTCTGTGTGTGTGTGTGTGTCTGTGTGTGTCTGTGTGTCTGTGTGTGTGTGTGTCTGTCTGTGTGTGTATCTGTCTGTGTTTGTGTGTGTCTGTAGTACGTATAATATTTGACTTATCAAAGTGAATTTTTCATAAAAGTTGGGCAACATTTCTCCATCTAATTAACGTGTCTCTCTCGTCTCTGTGAGAGAGACCACAGAGGCGAGAGACAGAGATGAGAGATGTGGTCTCTCTCCCGTCTCTTCTCTCCCATGTCTCTCTTGTCCTCCTTCTGTCTCTCTGTCTCTTGTGTTTCTGTGGTGTTTCTCACACAGAGACAGAGCAGAGAGATGTGGTCTCTCTCTTGTCTCTCCCTCGTCTCTCTCTGTCTCTCTCTCTCTCGTCTCTGTCTCTGTCTCTCTCGTCTCTCTCTCTCTCGTCTCTGTCTCTGTCTCTCTCGTCTCTGTCTCTCTCGTCTCTGGCTTGTCTCTTGTCTCTCTCTGTCTCTCCGTCTCTGTCTCTCTTGTCTCTTGTCTCTTGTCTCTCTCTCGTCTCTGTCTCTCTCGTCCCTGTGGTCTCTCCCACACAGAGACAGAGCAGAGAGATGTGGTCTCGTTGCACAGATGTGGTTCTCGCTGCAGCTTTTAGAAAAACTGCTTCATGGAAAAAAGCAAAAGGTTAAACTCCGAAAAACAAGCTTCGAATCTGCCCCAAAACGTGAGACCACAAACTCGAGCGGAAACCAGGGCCCCGTCTTCACAACCAGCAACAGAGACCAGAAGTGTGTCTCACGGCTTCATTTATTTATATATTTAAGTTCCTGACCTTTTTACATGTGAGCCTGGATGGATCTAAAACCAGCTCCAGGTCTGAGGGCCAAGAGGGAGATGAACTATGAAGCATCTCTATTCTCTCGACGGTTTCTCTCTCTAGTCTCTCTCTGGTCTCTCTCTGGTCTCACTCTGGTCTCTCTCTGGTCTCTCTCTGGTCTCTCTCTGGTCTCTCTCTGGTCTCTGAGTTAAATGTCAGTAAAGTGTATTTTGGTTAAAACAGTTATAATGTATTGTTTCAGACTCAGATCTTGATCCAGATTTTGTTACATTTGTTTCTTTTTTGTTTGAACCAAAGATTTAAACGTTTGCAACAAAAACAGAGAGAGACAAGGACACGCTTCAAAGGTTTCTCTGAGACCCAGGACCCAGAGAGAGACCAGAGAGAGACCAGAGAGGGACCAGAGAGAGACCAGAGAGAGACCAGAGAGAGACCAGAGAGGGACCAGAGAGAGATCAGAGAGAGACCAGAGAGAGACCAGAGAGAGACCAGAGAGAGACCAGAGAGGGACCAGAGAGAGACCAGAGAGAGACCAGAGAGAGACCACAGTGAGACCAGAGAGAGACCAGAGATAGACCAGAGAGAGACCAGAGAGAGACCAGAGAGAGACCAGAGAGAGACCAGAGAGGGACCAGAGAGAGACCAGAGAGAGACCAGAGAGAGACCAGAGAGAGACCAGAGAGAGACCAGAGAGAGACCAGAGAGAGACCAGAGAGAGACCAGAGAGGGACCAGAGAGAGACCAGAGAGAGACCAGAGAGAGACCAGAGAGAGACCACAGTGAGACCAGAGAGAGACCAGAGATAGACCAGAGAGAGACCAGAGAGAGACCAGAGAGAGACCAGAGAGAGACCAGAGAGAGACCAGAGAGGGACCAGAGAGAGACCAGAGAGAGACCAGAGAGAGACCACAGTGAGACCAGAGAGAGACCAGAGAGAGACCAGAGAGAGACTAGAGAGAGCGACCAGAGTGAGACCAGAGAGAGACCAGAGAGAGACCAGAGAGAGACCAGAGAGAGACCAGAGTTGCTGCAGTGTTTAAATAACACTCAGATCCTTCACTGAACCTGTGGCTGTGGCGAGAGTTTGAGCCAAAAGAAACTGGAAACGGAAAAGTACAGTTTAAAAAAGTGTAAAACATGAGCCACACACTCAAGAGAGGTGTAAATATACACACAGGACCAGAACGAGACCAGAGAGAGACCAGAGAGAGAGACCAGAGAGAGACCAGAGAGAGAGGCCAGAGAGAGACCAGAGAGAAACCAGAGGGAGACCAGAGAGAGACCAGAGAGAGAGACCAGAGAGAGATCAGAGGGAGACCAGAGACCAGAGAGAGAGACCAGAGAGAGAGACCAGAGACCAAGGAGAGACCAGAGAGAGAGAGGCCAGTGAGAGACCAGAGAGAGACCAGAGAGAGACCAGAGGGAGACCAGAGACCAGAGAGAGAGACCAGAGAGAGAGGCCAGAGAGAGACCAGAGAGAGACCAGAGGGAGAAGTATTCCCTGCTTTAGTTTTGGGGAGTCCTCAGTCTGTGTTTAAAGTGGTCAGAGGGAGTGTCCTGGTAATAACACACTGCTGTGACCAGGAAGAACAAGCTCACATGGTAATATTTACACTTTTGAGAGAGACCAGAGAGAGACCTAAGAGCCCATTGAGTCAAATAGTGACTTACACCAAAGACACAGGTTTTATAACGAGACAGAAGTTGGTCCGACTTTTTCTTTTGGATAAAAACTGTCGAGACCATGAAAAGTTTAAAGACCTAAAAGAAAATCTAATGCTACACCTGCTCTCTCTCTGGTCTCTTTCTGGTGTTTCTCTCTGGTCTCTCTCTCTCTCTGGTGTTTCTCTCTGGTCTCTCTCTCTCTCTGGTCTCTCTCTGGTCTCTCTCTCTCTCTGGTCTCTCTCTCTCCCTGGTCTCTCTCTCTGGTTATAGTAAAGGACCATATGTATCATGTGTATTCTGGTCTCTGGAGCAGCAGGGACCACACCCAGACCTCTCCACATCCTGAGCAGGACCAGGACGACCACATCAAGGCCTCAAACCCCGAAGACCCTCACGACCCTCAAGACCCCACCCAGAATCACGGCCTCCCCCTCCTCCCCCTCCTCCCAAACCACACGCCCCGCTGCAGAAGGCCCTGGTGCAAAACAGTCTCCACTTATAGTTTAAACCTGGTTTTAAAAATAGACACGACTGGTTTTGAGATGCGAGAGATTTGGGGTTTTAAAATACTACACTGAACGAAAGATGAATCCGGTCTCTCTCTGGTCCCTTTCTGGTCCCTCTCTGGTCTCTCTCTGGTCTCTCTCTGGTCCCTCTCTGGTCTCTCTCCAGTCTCTCTCTGGTCTCTCTCTGGTCTCTCTCTGGTCCCTTTCTGGTCCCTCTCTGGTCTCTCTCTGGTCTCTCTCTGGTCTCTCTCTGGTCCCTCTCTGGTCCTTCTCTGGTCCCTCTCCAGTCTCTCTCTGGTCCCTCTCTGGTCCCTCTCTGGTCCCTCTCTGGTCTCTCTCTGGTCTCTCTCTGGTCCCTCTCTGGTCCTTCTCTGGTCTCTCTCCAGTCTCTTTCTCATCTCTCTCTAGTGTCTCTCTGGTCTCTCTCTGGTCTCTCTCTGGTCTCTCTCTCTGGTCCCTCTCCGGTCTCTCTCTGGTCTCTCTCTGGTCTCTCTCTGGTCTCTCTCTGGTCTCTCTCTGGTCTCTCTCTGGTCTCTCTCTGGTCCCTCTCTGGTCCCTCTCTGGTCTCTCTCTGGTCCCTCTTTCTTCTCACTGTGGTCTGAACAGATATACTCCACAGTCTCATTCTTGTTTTATTGTACTGATGGTTTCCGTTCTCAGACCAGGAGGAGTTTCTCTCACACAATAGCCTGAGGTTTCGCTCGCTCCGGTCTCGCTGTAAATCTCGTCGGTCTCGTCTTCTGTCTGTCAGAGTGAGGGAGATTAGAGGCCTCTGTCTCTGGTGAGTCTAGGAACCAGCAAACACCAGGATTTACACAGACCATGTGGGTGTGTGGCATCAGGGTCCTGTCTCCATCATCTGTGTCTTTATATTAAAGCTCAGGTCTGTAACTTTCAAACACGCAACAAATATAATATAAAATATATATATATATATATATATATATATATATATATATATATATATATCCCCTGGAGCCGCTACGTGTTAGAGTTCTCCCCGGTGAATGAGAGGGTCGCGTCCCTCCGCCTCCGGGTGGGGGACAAGTCTCTCACTGTTGTTGTGCCTACGGGCCTAACAGCAGTGCAGAGTACTCGGCCTTCTTGGAGTCCTTGGGAGGGGTACTGGACAGTGCACCGCCCGGGGACTCCGTTATTCTCCTGGGGTACTTCAACGCCCATGTGGGGGACGCCAGTGACACTTGGAGAGGGGTGAAGGGGAAGAACGGCCCTGATCTGAACCCGAGCGGTGTTCAGTTGTTGGACTTCTGTGCCAGTCACAGTTTGTCCATCACCAACACCATGTTCCAGCACAAGGGTGTCCACCAGGGGGCGCCAGGACCTGAGGTCGGAGGTCGATGATCCACTTTGTTGTCGTATCATCTGACCTTCGGCCGTGTGTCTCGGACACTCGGGTAAAGAGAGGGGCGGAGCTGTCAACCGATCACCACCTGGTCGTGAGTTGGATCCTCTACAGGGGAGGAAGCCGGTCAGACCTGGCAGACCCAAGCGTGTAGTGAGGGTCTGCTGGGAACCCCCCCCCTGTCAGACGGACTTTCAACTCAAACCTCCGGGAGAGCTTCTCCCAGGTCCTGGCAGAGGAGGGTGCCCAGGTCGAGTCTGAGTGGACCATGTTCTCTTCCTCTATCGCCGAGGCAGCGGCTCGTAGCTGTGGTTGCAAGGTCTCTGGTGCTGATCCCGACGGCAGCAGAACCCGGTGGTGGACACCGGCAGTAAGGGATGCCGTCAGACTGTAGAAGGAGTCCTATCGAGCCATGATGGTTCGTGGGACTCCTGAGGCAGCTGTCCAGCACCGGCAGGCCAAGCGTGCCGCGGCCCGGGCTGTTGCAGAGGCAAAAACCCGGGACTGGGAGGAGTTCGGAGAGTCCATGGAGCATGACTATTGGTCGGCTTCGAAGAGGTTCTGGCAAACCGTGCGGCGCCTCAGGAGGGGAAGCAGTTCTTTGCCAACACCGTGTACGGTGCGGGTGGAGGGCTGCTGACCTCGACTGGGGATATTGTCGGGCGGTGGAAGGAATACTTCGAGGTTCTCCTCAATCCCCCCGTCACGTCCTCTGTTACAGAGGCAGAGGCTGAGGATGTTGGGGCGGATACTTCCATCTCCCTGTCGTCCTGTTGGCTCCAACGAGCCAGGACCTGCAACATGCTCTGGGCAGTTTGCAGCCGAGTGTGAAGCGACCCGGCAACGGATGAAGCAGAAGAAAATGGAATGGAAGATAATCCAAGTCACTAGTTTTTACATATGTTTTTGGTCAGAGAGATCAGAGTGAGACCAGAGAGAGACCAGAGAGAGACCAGAGAGAGACCAGAGAGAGACCAGAGAGAGACCAGAGAGAGACCAGAGAGAGACCAGAGTGAGACCAGAGAGAGACCAGAAAGAGACCAGAGAGAGACCAGAGAGAGACCAGAGAGAGACCAGAGAGAGACCAGAGAGACACCAGAGGGAGACCGGAGCGAGACCAGAGAGAGACCAGAGAGAGACCAGAGAGAGACCAGAGAGAGACCAGAGAGAGACCAGAGAGACACCAGAGAGAGACCAGAGAGAGACCAGAGAGAGACCAGAGAGAGACCAGAGAGAGACCAGAGAGAGACCAGAGAGAGACCAGAGAGACCTATACCTGGAGCCACATCAATGTGTTTGTTTGAGTGTGATTTTCTGATCTGCTGTCGGTGAATCCAAACTGTCAGAGTCTGTGGCAGTTCAACAGTGGAACATTCAAACCATGGCTTTCCAAAAGTTCAGATTGTTGCGAAATTTAAAACTGAATAAAGATGGTCGTCTTTGAACTCTGCGGTGGCAAAGAGGGAGAAGGGGGAGGAGGGGGGGGGGGGGGGGAGAAGGGGGGGCGGGGGGGGGAGGGAGGGAGATCAACCTAATTTTAAAGGTGAACTTTGAACATAGAACACAACTGTAAAATCTGAAATATGAATAGAAACCAGAAAGAGACCAGAGAGACCAGAGGGAGACCAGAGAGACCAGAGAGACCAGAGAGACCAGAGAGAGACCGGAGCGAGACCAGAGAGAGACCAGAGAGAGACCAGAGTGAGACCAGAGAGAGACCAGAGAGAGACCAGAGAGACCAGAGAGACCAGAGACACCAGAGAGAGACCGGAGCGAGACCAGAGAGAGACCAGAGAGAGACCAGAGGGAGACCAGAGAGACCAGAGAGAGACCAGAGAGACCAGAGAGACCAGAGACACCAGAGAGAGACCGGAGCGAGACCAGAGAGAGACCAGAGAGAGACCAGAGTGAGACCAGAGAGAGACCAGAGAGAGACCGGAGAGAGACCAGAAAGAGACCGGAGTGAGACCAGAGAGAGACCAGAGAGAGACCGGAGAGAGACCGGAGAGAGACCAGAGTGAGACCAGAGAGAGACCAGAGAGAGACCAGAGAGAGACCAGAGAGACCAGAGAGACCAGAGAGACCAGAGGGAGACCAGAGACACCAGAGAGAGACCAGAGAGAGACCAGAAACAGACCAGAAAGAGACCAGAAAGAGACCAGAGAGAGACCAGAGAGAGACCAGAGGGAGACCAGAGGGAGACCAGAGAGAGACCAGAGAGGGACCAGAGAGAGACCAGAGAGAGACCAGAGTAAACAGAGCTGCAGTCTCTCTTTCTCTGATTCCTCGGTTTTATTCAAATCTAATAATTCTCGAGTCTTGGATCTAGGATCTGGTCTGCAGCAGGTGTGTGGCCTGGAGCTCCTCGGCTCTGGGCCTCAGCAAATGAATTCTCCCCAGCATCGAGGCTCCGTGTCTGGGGCAGATACGGCCCGTCGCTCCCTCTTTGAAGTGTGGAGGTCCTCGGGCTCCAGCGGGAACGTGGGGATGGAGACTTATGCACACTGCTTACACCAGATCTGCTCCCAGCAACGAGATAATCTGCATTCAAGATGGAGCTGTCAGAGAGACTAGAGCGAGACCAAAGAGAGACTAGAGACAGACTAGAGAGAGATCAGAGGGAGACCAGAGAGACCAGGAGAGAGACCAGAAACAGACCAGAAAGAGACCAGAGAGAGACCAGAGAGAGACCAGAGAGAGACCAGAGAGAGACCAGAGGGAGACCAGAGAGAGACTAGAGAGAGACTAGAGCGAGACCAAACTGTGCGTAGCTAATGAAAAGCGCAAGAATGTTTTGTTCTTTCAATGACAGTAACTCTAGTATTTTTTGGTTTTCTCTGTGGAAAAATACAACAGGTGTCAACACACACACACACACAGACACACACACACAGATACAGACAGACACACACACACACACAGACTCACACAGATTAAGATCTACTCTTCTGAGACGTAGAGCGTGAGACACAACCACAAATGAACTTTTAAACAAGAAATACTATCTTTCTAGTTTCTCTCTCTCTCCCTCTGGTCTCTCTCTCTCTGCTCTCTCTCCCTCTAGTCCGTCTCCCTCTGGTCTCTCTCCCTCTGGTCTCTCTCCCTCTGGTCTCTCTCTCTCTGGTCTCTTCCTTTGGTCTCTCTCTCTGGTCTCTCTCCCTCTGGTGTCTCTCTCTGGTCTCTCTCTCTCTGGTCTCCCTCTGGTGTCTCTCTCTGGTCTCTCTCTGGTCTCTCTTTCTCTGGTCTCTCTCCCTCTGGTCTCTCTCTCCCTCTGGTCTCTCTCTCTCTGGTCTCTCTCCCTCTGGTCTCTCTCCCTCTGGTCTCTCTCTCCCTCTGGTCTCTCTCTTCCTCTGGTCTCTCTCTCTCTGGTCTCTCTCTCCCTCTGGTCTCTCTCTCCCTCTAGTCCGTCTCCCTCTGGTCTCTCTCTCTCTGGTATCTCTTCCTTTGGTGTCTCTCTCTCTGGTCTCCCTCTGGTCTCTCTCTCCCTCTGGTCTCTCTCTCTGGTCTCTCCCTCTGGTCTCTCTCCCTCTGGTCTCTCTCTGGTCTCTCTCTGGTCTCTCTCTGGTCTCTCTCCCTCTGGTCTCTCTCTCTCTCTGGTCTCTCTCCCTCTGGTCTCTCTCTTCCTCTGATCTCTCTCTCTCTGGTCTCTCTCCCTCTGGTCTCTCTCTCCCTCTGGTCTCTCCTCTCTTGGTCTCTCTTCCTCTGGTCTCTCTCTTCCTCTGGTCTCTCTCTTCCTCTTGTCTCTCTCTCTCTGGTCTCTCTCTCTGGTCTCTCTCCCTCTGGTCTCTCTCTCCCTCTGGTCTCTCTCTGGTCTCTCTCCCTCTGGTCTCTCTCTCCCTCTGGTCTCTCTCTCGGGTCTCTCTCCCTCTGGTCTCTCTCCCTCTGGTCTCTCTCTCCCTCTGGTCTCTCTCCCTCTGGTCTCTCTCTCCCTCTGGTCTCTCTCCTTCCTGACTCTAACCCGTGCTAATGTATTCATGTTCAGTGTTATCTCTCAAACACAGTCTCTCAGGTCTGCAGTTGGATTAAACATCACTTTATGCGATTATTGTTTGGCAGATTCTCTTCTTCTTCTTCAGTTCCAGTGAATGTAAATGCTCCTGATGCCCCGGAGCGTCGCTGCGGCAACCAGACAACAACAAACTTCAACATTTCACCAAAAGATTAAATTCAACTTTGGATTTGATCCTGTTTAAGGATCGCTGTGTGTCAGAGAGGAGTGAGAGGAGAGACCGGGTTTCTGGTCTCTCTCTGTGGCTTCTCTCTATGGTCTCTATCTCTGGTCGCAAGTCTCCACATCAAGTCCCTCTCTGGTCTCTTTCTAGTCTCTATAACTTTTACCAAAATATTTTGAATGGAATAAGTATTAACTATATGTTTAACCACAGAGACAAAGTCCAGGAAAAGGTTTTTTAATCTTATTTTACATCATTTAGATCTAAGTCCTGGGTCTGCGGCCTCGGTCCTGGGTCTACAGCCTCGGCCCTGGGTCTAGAGCCTCGGTCCTGGGTCTAGAGCCTCGGTCCTGGGTCTAGAGCCTCGGTCCTGGGTCTAGAGCCTCGGTCCTGGGTCTAGAGCCTCGGTCCTGGGTCTAGAGCCTCGGTCCTGGGTCTACAGCCTCGGTCCTGGGTCTAGAGCCTCGGTCCTGGGTCTACAGCCTCGGTCCTAGGTCTAGAGCCTCGGTCCTGGGTCTACAGCCTCGGTCCTGGGTCTAGAGCCTCGGTCCTGGGGCCCCGGTCCCGGGTCTAGAGCCTCGGTCCCGGGTCTAGAGCCTCGGTCCTGGGTCTAGAGCCTCGGTCCTGGGTCTAGAGCCTCGGTCCTGGGTCTAGAGCCTCGGTCCTGGGTCTACAGCCTCGGTCCCTGGGTCTACAGCCTCGGTCCTGGGTCTACAGCCTCGGTCCTGGTTCTCATTTGCTGTAGATGTTTTTCCTCTCGTCAGTCGTCTGTGTGTCGCGATGCTGAAGCCAAAACAGTGTTTGTGCCGAGTTTCAAAACTAAACACAAACGTCAGAGTAAATAAGATTATAAACATATGTCCTGATCATAACCATGTGACAGGGACCAGAGCGAGACCAGAGCGAGACCAGAGCGAGACCAGAGAGAGACCAGAGAGAGATCAGAGGGAGACCAGAGCGAGACCAGAGAGAGACCAGAGAGAGATCAGAGGGAGACCAGAGCGAGACCAGAGCGAGACCAGAGAGAGACCAGAGAGAGATCAGAGGGAGACCAGAGAGAGACCAGAGGGAGACCAGAGAGAGACCAGAGGGAGACCAGAGGGAGACCAGAGAGAGAGACCAGAGAGAGACCAGAGAGAGACCAGAGGGAGACCAGAGAGAGATCAGAGGGAGACCAGAGGGAGAGACCTCAGTACCATATTAACATTTTCAAAAGCATTTGTTTCTCTGTGTTGTCGTTGCTCCTCTGCTCAGAAATGTTCTGTTGGAGTCTGAGAAAAAAAATATCCACAGATTGATGACTTTTTCTGTGGTCTGAGCAGAGCCTGCAGGGCCTTTGAAGCAGTCCCTGTGCTCCTCAGAGTCCCAGCAGGAGTCCAGTCCCTGTGCTCCTCAGAGTCCCAGCAGGAGTCCAGTCCCTGTGCTCCTCAGAGTCCCAGCAGGAGTCCAGTCCCTGTGCTCCTCAGAGTCCCAGCAGGAGTCCAGTCCCTGTGCTCCTCAGAGTCCCAGCAGGAGGCCAGTCCCTGTGCTCCTCAGAGTCCCAGCAGGAGGCCAGTCCCTGTGCTCCTCAGAGTCCCAGCAGGAGTCCAGTCCCTGTGCTCCTCAGAGTCCCAGCAGGAGTCCAGTCCCTGTGCTCCTCAGAGTCCCAGCAGGAGGCCAGTCCCTGTGCTCCTCAGAGTCCCAGCAGGAGGCCGGTCCCTGTGCTCCTCAGAGTCCCAGCAGGAGGCCGGTCCCTGTGCTCCTCAGAGGTGTGGGTAACAGAACAGACCATGGATCTTCATATCAATAGAAACGTATCTTTTGTGTCAGAAAAATAAGTTTAAACCTGGGCGGCACGGTGGCTGAGTGGATAGCACTCTCGCCTCTCAGCAAGAAGGTCCTGGGTTGTAATCCCGGTTGGACACGGGGCTTTCTGAGTGGAGTTTGCATGTTCTCCCCGTGTCTGCGTAGGATTCCTCCGGGTGCTCCGGTTTCCCCTACCACTAAAAATATGTACAATAGGTCTGGCATGTGCCTCCTGTACTGGCCCCACTCCCAAAAATAATTGTAAACCGCTTTGAGACTCCGATGTGCAGTGAAAAGGCGGTATATAAATAAAGATTACTTACTACTAAACAGATTTACCGCTGTTTTTATACATCACTGTTTTACTTTCGCTCAGGAGCAGCACGAGACTCTTTTACCAAAGACACCACTGACACCTAGTGGCCAAACACGGCACTGAGGCTGTAGACCCAGGACTGAGGCTGTAGACCCAGGACTGAGGCTGTAGACCCAGGACTGAGGCTATAGACCCAGGACTGAGGCTGTAGACCCAGGACTGAGGCTGTAGACCCAGGACTGAGGCTATAGACCCAGGACTGAGGCTGTAGACCCAGGACTGAGGCTATAGACCCAGGACTGAGGCTGTAGACCCAGGACTGAGGCTATAGACCCAGGACTGAGGCTGTAGACCCAGGACTGAGGCTGTAGACCCAGGACTGAGGCTGTAGACCCAGGACTGAGGCTGTAGACCCAGGTCTGAGGCTGTAGACCCAGGACTGAGGCTGTAGACCCAGGACTGAGGCTGTAGACCCAGGACTGAGGCAATTCCAGAAATAGAAAAAAAAAAAAAATCTTGTTTCTGGTGAGAATATTTAATTACTGTATATTACACCAAGTATTTAGAATAGAATAACCGCATCTCCCACTCTGGTCCCTCTCCCACTCTGGTCCCTCTCCCACTCTGGTCCCTCTCCCACTCTGGTCCCTCTCCCACTCTGGTCCCTCTCCCACTCTGGTCCCTCTCCCACAGTTATAGAGAACACACAGGTCTGGGGTCATTGTGCTTTATTCAGACTTTGCGCACAGCTATAGTTCCTCCAGCAGGGGGCGGCACACACACTCCACAAAGAGCTACGTGCAGAGGGAGTGAAGTCTCGCGATAATAAAACAGTTTTTGTCTCGTGATAAAATGTACAAACAGAACAAAGCACAGAGATGTTTTAAATTAGTTAGAAAACATGAAATTTTTCACTTCATAAGAAACAGCGGCTGAGAGTGACTCAGAAAAGATTTAAAAATGATTAAAATGATGTGATGGAAGAATGGAGCAGCGTCTGTAGTCAGAGCTCTACTTTCACACTGCTGTGAAAACCATAGCCTCCTCTCGCTCAGTAACTGCTTGTGTCCCATTCAATGACCAATTCCAGGCCTTCATTCACGGGGAAACTCCAGCTTGCCTTAGTAACCGTCGTAGTAACCGCCCTAGCAACCGTCTTAGCAACACGTCTGCCCGAAGAACAAATGCCCATATAAGGAAACTAGCTCCAGCTTATGCTCACTCAGACCACTCTCCATATAAGAATATTCAGACCCAACTGGGCCCCGACCCGGCCCGGCCCCGACCCCAACCCGACCCGGACCCGACTCGGACAAGTTTTTATAATAAAAATCTCTCATAAACAGTTTTATACATTTTTCTTCAGGTTTTTTCTGTTCAAGGCTCCACAGACAAAGCTAAAGCAGCAAAACATTCACTGGTAAGACCATCAAGACAAAGACCATCGGACCATGAAAACACATCACCCCTGTCCTCTGGGACCATGTGACCACATCACTCCTGTCCTCTGGTACCTGAGACCATGAGAACACATTACCCCTGTCCTCTGGTACCTGGGACCATGAGAACACATTACCCCTGTCCTCTGGTACCTGGGACCATGAGAACACATTACCCCTGTCCTCTTGTACCTGGGACCATGAGAACACATTACCCCTGTCCTCTGGTACCTGGGACCATGAGAACACATTATCCCTGTCCTCTTGTACCTGGGACCATGAGAACACATTATCCCTGTCCTCTGGTACCTGGGACCATGAGAACACATTACCCCTGTCCTCTTGTACCTGGGACCATGAGAACACATTACCCCTGTCCTCTGGTACCTGGGACCATGAGAACACATTACCCCTGTCCTCTGGTACCTGGGACCATGAGAACACATTATCCCTGTCCTCTGGTACTTGGGACCATGAGAACACATTACCCCTGTCCTCTGGTACCTGGGACCATGAGAACACATTACCCCTGTCCTCTGGTACCTGGGACCATGAGAACACATTACCCCTGTCCTCTGGTACTTGGGACCATGGGACCATCAACACGTTTGGACTTTGATTGAGAAGAAAAACATAAAAATACAATAAAATCAGGAAGATTAAGGCTCATCGATCAAAACTTAAATTAGCAAAAAGACATTTACAGGAAGTAAAAAAGCAGTTGTTGCCGTGGACGACGTAGTGTAACGAGGTCATGGGGAGGCAGTGGTTCTTAAACTGGGGTGCACGGACCACTGAGAGACTCCAGAACATTTCAAATCTGGAGAAACATGTTGGTCCCCAGTTTGAGAAGCACTCGTCTGTAGGAGGTGCACACAAGTGTGTGTCTTTGTGTGTGTGTCTGTATCTCTGTGTGTGTGTGTGTCTGTATCTCTGTGTGTCGTGTGTGTGTCTGTATCTCTGTGTGTGTCGTGTGTGTGTGTGTGTGTCTGTATCTCTGTGTGTGCCGTGTGTGTGTGTGTGTGTGTCTGTATCTCTGTGTGTGTCGTGTGTGTGTCTGTATCTCTGTGTGTGTCGTGTGTGTGTCTCTGTGTTGTGTGTCGTGTGTGTCTCTCTGTGGGTTGTGCGCCTGTGTGTGTGTGTGTGTGTGTCGTGCGCCTGTGTCCGTCTGTGTGTGTGTTAGAAGATGTAGTCTCGGGTGATCTTCAGGGAGGGCATGGCTTCGTTGACGTTCGTGTCCAGACGATGATATTCCACTGTGTTCCGAGAACAGAGACTGTCTCTCCATCTGCGACTCTGAGCCAACAGGAAGATCTGAGGGGGTGAGGGGGAGAGGTGAGAGGGGGGGGGGTTAGCATGGGTCAACAGAAAGACCATAGAGAGAGAGACCAGACAGAGTCCAGAGAGACTAGAGAGACCAGAGAGAGAGAAAGAGACCAGAGAAAGTCCAGAGAGAGTCCAGAGAGAGACCAGACAGAGTCCAGAGAGACCCCCTCGTAAACGAGATGATTCATCTCAAGGGGCTTATCCTCCAAATAAATAAATAAAACTAGAGAGACTAGAGAGAGAGAGTCCAGAGAGAGTAGAGAGAGAGAGACCCCCCTCACGCCTCTAGGACACTGACCTTCCTCTTGTTGTGGTATGTGATGTAGACGATGGCCACCAGAAAGGCCAGAGTGACCAGGTGGAAGAAGAAGTGTGAGTTCTGGTCTTCGGTATCGATGGTCTCCAGGCGGGTCTTCACTTCTGGTCTCACCTCAGGCCTCTGCATCGACAGGTAATCTTCATCACCTTCATCTTCATCATCATCAATGTAGCTCGGGTCCAAGTCCTGTCACAACGATAACAATACAGTGAGAGACCAGAGAGAGACCAGAGAGAGACCAGAGAGTGACCAGAGAGTGACCAGAGAGTGACCATAGAGAGACCAGAGAGAGACCAGAGAGTGACCAGAGAGAGACCAGAGAGAGACCAGAGAGAGACCAGAGAGAGACCAGAGAGAGACCAGAGAGAGACCAGTGAGAGACCAGAGAGTGACCAGAGACAGACCAGAGAGACCAGAAAGACCAGAGAGAGAGCAGCCTCAGATTGCACCTGTTTGTTGGAGACCATCAGATCCCTCAGGTCGGCCTCGTCGGTGGAGTCAGTGAGGGGTGAGGTCTCTGTGGGACTGAACTCGGGCTCGTTCTGGTCGTCTGAGGTATCGAACTCCATCACCTGCGAGACACGGGACTGTGAGGAGAACTGAGACCGAACCAGAGAGAGGGACTTTACAAAGGTCTCTCTCTGGTCTCTCTCTCCCTGGTGTGTCTCTCTCCCTCCCTCTCTGGCCTCTCTCCCTCCCTCTCTGGCCTCTCTCCCTCCCTCTATGGCCTCTCTCTCTCCCTCTCTGGCCTCTCTCCCTCCCTCTATGGCCTCTCTCTCTCCCTCTATGGCCTCTCTCTCTCCCTCTATGGCCTCTCTCTCTCCCTCTATGGCCTCTCTCTCTCCCTCTATGGCCTCTCTCTCACACTCTGGCCTCTCTCTCACACTCTGGCCTCTCTCTCACACTCTGGCCTCTCTCTCACACTCTGGCCTCTCTCTCACACTCTGGCCTCTCTCTCACACTCTGGCCTCTCTCTCACACTCTGGCCTCTCTCTCACACTCTGGCCTCTCTCTCACACTCTGGCCTCTCTCTCACACTCTGGCCTCTCTCTCTCCCTCTATGGCCTCTCTCTCACACTCTGGCCTCTCTCTCACACTCTGGCCTCTCTCTCACACTCTGGCCTCTCTCTCACACTCTGGCCTCTCTCTCACACTCTGGCCTCTCTCTCACACTCTGGCCTCTCTCTCACACTCTGGCCTCTCTCTCACACTCTGGCCTCTCTCTCACACTCTGGCCTCTCTCTCACACTCTGGCCTCTCTCTCACACTCTGGCCTCTCTCTCACACTCTGGCCTCTCTCTCACACTCTGGCCTCTCTCTCACACTCTGGCCTCTCTCTCACACTCTGGCCTCTCTCTCACACTCTGGCCTCTCTCTCACACTCTGGCCTCTCTCTCACACTCTGGCCTCTCTCTCACACTCTGGCCTCTCTCTCACACTCTGGCCTCTCTCTCACACTCTGGCCTCTCTCTCACTCTATGGCCTCTCTCTCCCTCTATGGCCTCCCTCTCTCTCTCATACGTGATATACAGTGCCTTGCGAAAGTATTCGGCCCCCTTCAACCTTTTAACATTTTGACACATTTCAGGCTTCAAACATAAAGATATAAAATTTAAAATTTTTGTCATGTATCAACAACAAGTGGGACACAATCGTGAAGTGTAACGAAATGTATTGGATAATTTAAACTTTTTTAACAAATAAAAAACTGAAAAGTGGGGCGTGCAATATTCTTTGGCCCCTTTACTTTCAGTGCAGCAAACTCAGTCCAGAAGTTCAGTGAGGATCTTTGAATGATCCAATGTTGTCCTAAATGACTGATGATGATAAATAGAATGCACCTGAGTGTAATCAAGTCTCCGTATAAATGCACCTGCTCTTTGATAGTCTCAGGGTTCTGTTTAAAGCACAGAGAGAGCCATGAAGACAAAGGAACACACCAGGCAGGTCCGAGATACTGTTGTGGAGAAGTTTAAAGCCGGATTTGGATACAAAAAGATTTCCCAAGCTTTAAACATCTCATGGAGCACTGTGCAAGCAATTATATTGAAATGGAAGGAGTATCAGACCACTGCAAATCTACCAAGACCCGGCCGTCCCTCCAAACTTTCATCTCAAACAAGGAGAAGACTGATCGGAGAAGACTGATCAGAGATGCAGCCAAGAGGCCCATGATCACTCTGGATGAACTGCAGATAACTACAGCTGAAGTGGGAGAGTCTGTCCATAGGACAACAATCAGTCGTGCACTGCACAAATCTGGCCTTTATGGAAGAGTGGCAGGAAGAAAGCCATTTCTCAAAGATATCCATAAAAAGTATTGTTTAAAGTGATAGTCTGTAACTCTAAATGAATTACAAATTTTAGGAAATGTGTTAAATTGACCTCCCGGCCTTAAATGTTGATATAAGTCATTTTATGAATTCTAATATTACGGGCAAGTCCGGCCTTCCCTGCTCTTAGCTATAGTTCAGAATCCACGGTGCCGTCGAGGTTAACCAATCGAGTCATGCCAAGGGCTGTCAATCATCGGCGCTGATGCTCGCAGTTGCGCGCATGCGCAGTTGTTTGTTTTTGCGGAGCCTCTATTAGGCTCTGGAACTACATGAAAACTGAACAAATAATTCTGAACATCCACGCTGAGGTACTTATGTATATACTGAACCTATATCCATAATCAGATCCTCTGCAGATGTGTCCTATAATGTGCAATTCATGATAATAGCACTTCCTGGTTTGCCGCGATCGCTTTTTTGTGTGCATAAAAACATTTTTTTTCATGAAAACGTTCACAAATAATTCTGAAAACCTCCGTGCATGTGTATTAATAATGTATATGTATAATATGTTCTCTGATTAACATTTCAAAGTGTTACGGAAACGTAGGTGTGGACCAATCAGAAAGGAAGGGGGAGGGAGCTTGCGTCGTTTTTTTCAAATCAAGTACCTCTCTGTCTCTCTTTCTGACAAACTCCAGACAATCACTTTAAAGTTTGCCACAAGCCACCTGGGAGACACACCAAACATGTGGAAGAAGGTGCTCTGGTCAGATGAAACCAAAATCGAACTTTTTGGCCACAATGCAAAACGATATGTTTGGCGTAAAAGCAACACAGCTCATCACCCTGAACACACCATCCCCACTGTCAAACATGGTGGTGGCAGCATCATGCTTTGGGCCTGCTTTTCTTCAGCAGGGACAGGGAAGATGGCTAAAATTGATGGGAAGATGGATGGAGCCAAATACAGGACCATTCTGGAAGAAAACCTGTTGGAGTCTGCAAAAGACCTGAGACTGGGACGGAGATTTATCTTCCAACAGGACAATGATCCAAAACATAAAGCCAAATCTACAATGGAATGGTTCACAAATAGACGTATCCAGGTGTTAGAATGGCCAAGTCAAAGTCCAGACCTGAATCCAATCGAGAATCTGTGGAAAGAGCTGAAGACTGCTGTTCACAAACGCTCTCCATCCAACCTCACTGAGCTCGAGCTGTTTTGCAAGGAAGAATGGGCAAGAATTCCAGTCTCTCGATGTGCAAAACTGATAGAGACATACCCCAAGCGACTTGCAGCTGTAATTGCAGCAAAAGGTGGCGCTACAAAGTATTAGCACAAGGGGCCGAATAATATTGCACGCCCAACTTTTCAGTTTTTTATTTGTTAAAAAAGTTTAAATTATCCAATAAATTTCGTTCCACTTCACGATTGTGTCCCACTTGTTGATTCTTGACAAAGAATTACATTTTTATATCTTTATGTTTGAAGCCTGAAATGTGGCGAAATGTTGAAAGGTTCAAGGGGCCGAATACTTTCCCTGTATATTCTAGTCTTGTATTGTGTAGGGTTTCTCACCTCAGTCTTGTCCATGAGCGGATCCCCAGGCCCCATGCTCGTGCTCTGTTGGGTTACCTTAGAAACCCCGGCATCATTAGCCTCATTAGCATCATTAGCATTCATCACATTCCCCTCAGTCTTTTGGTCCAGCGTCGCCACAGACTTTTGGGAGTCTGTTAGTCCGGTATGTTTGGGATCCACTGAAGTTCTTAAACTGTCCTTAGGGGTTTCTCTCGTCTTTCCCGAGTCGACAGTACTTCCTGAAGTCTTCAAAGAGGCGTCTGTGGTGGTGGTTTGAAGGTCTGGAGCAGGACTGAGTGGACCAGAGGATTTGGAGACTGGTTTTGGACTCGTGGAGACTGTTTCACTGTTTTTTACTGAAGGCACTGGTATTGTGGTCCGAGCGGCGGCTGCAGGAACCTCGGGAGCTGCAGGGGCGGCCTCGGGAGCTGAAGGGGCCTCGGGAGCTGCAGGGGCCTGGGGAGCTGCAGGGGCTTCGGGAGCTGAAGGGGCCTCGGGAGCTGCAGGGGCCTCGGGAGCTAAAGGGGCCTCGGGAGCTGCAGGGACGGCCTCAGGAGCTGCAGGGACGGCCTCGGGAGCTGCAGGGACGGCCTCGGGAGCTGCAGGGGCCTCGGGAGCTGCAGGGGCCTCGGGAGCTGCAGGGGCCTCGGGAGCTGCAGGGGCCTCGGGAGCTGCAGGGGCCTCGGGAGCTGAAGGGGCCTCGGGAGCTGAAGGGGCCTCGGGAGCTGAAGGGGCCTCGGGAGCTGAAGGGGCCTCGGGAGCTAAAGGGGCCTCGGGAGCTGCAGGGACGGCCTCGGGAGCTGCAGGGACGGCCTCGGGAGCTGCAGGGACGGCCTCGGGAGCTGCAGGGACGGCCTCGGGAGCTGCAGGGGCCTCGGGAGCTGCAGGGACGGCCTCGGGAGCTGCAGGGGCCTCGGGAGCTGCAGGGACGGCCTCGGGAGCTGCAGGGACGGCCTCGGGAGCTGATGGCGCTGGAACAAGAGCACAGGAGAAGATTGATTGAACAGAGTGAAGGTGAAAAGAGAGAATTGGAAAAGGTTTGCGTTCATGTGACATCACAACGCTTCATATCGTGGTGGAGGGCAGTGAGACTCCTGTAACTATGGTAACAGTAGGAGTTTAGAGGTTTTTCTCTAAACTAAAGACTAATTTTTCTAACTTCCAGAAAAAAAATTGTCACATCTTATTTGTCAGTACATGGTCTTTCGCTCTCTCTCTATCTGATCTCTCTCGCTCTGCTCCCTCTCTGTCTGAAACATATTTCTACACTGACAGACCCTGTATAATTGCTGCTCTGTCTCTCTCTGCTGAACAAACCTGGGCCTTCTGAAAGACTTAATATCAGAGAGAGACCAGAGAGAGACCAGAGAGAGACCAGAGAGATCAGAGAGAGACCAGAGAGAGATCAGAGAGAGACCAGAGAGAGAGATCAGAGAGAGACCAGAGAGAGAGATCAGAGAGAGACCAGAGAGAGACCAGAGAGAGATCAGAGAGAGATCAGAGAGAGACTAGAGAGAGATCAGAGAGAGATCAGAGGAGAGAGATCAGAGAGAGACCAGAGAGAGACCAGAGAGAGACCAGAGAGAGACCAGAGAGAGATCAGAGAGAGACCAGAGAGAGATCAGAGAGAGATCAGAGAGAGATCAGAGAGAGACCAGAGAGAGAGATCAGAGAGAGACCAGAGAGAGACCAGAGAGAGACCAGAGAGAGACCAGAGAGAGACCAGAGAGAGACAAGACAGAGAGAGACCATAGAAACAACAAAGAGAGAAACGTATGAAGGTTATTTTGTGTTTTTATTATCAACACTTTTTTTTGCTTTTGAATTCTATAAACTGTAACAAAAAAGTATTCAGTGTAAATAACTTTAAAGCAGGTCTAAAGCAGGACTAAAGCAGGACTAAAGCAGGTCTAAAGCAGGACTAAAGCAGGTCTAAAGCAGGTCTAAAGCAGGTCTAAAGCAGGACTAAAGCAGGACTAAAGCAGGACTAAAGCAGGTCTAAAGCAGGTCTAAAGCAGGTCTAAAGCAGGTCTAAAGCAGGTCTAAAGCAGGACTAAAGCAGGACTAAAGCAGGTCTAAAGCAGGACTAAAGCAGGACTAAAGCAAGTTCTAAAGCAGGTCTAAAGCAGGTCTAAAGCAGGTCTAAAGCAGGACTAAAGCAGGTCTAAAGCAGGTCTAAAGCAGGTCTAAAGCAGGACTAAAGCAGGTCTAAAGCAGGACTAAAGCAGGTCTAAAGCAGGTCTAAAGCAGGTCTAAAGCAGGTCTAAAGCAGGACTAAAGCAGGTCTAAAGCAGGTCTAAAGCAGGACTAAAGCAGGTCTAAAGCAGGACTAAAGCAGGTCTAAAGCAGGACTAAAGCAGGTCTAAAGCAGGTCTAAAGCAGGACTAAAGCAGGTCTAAAGCAGGTCTAAAGCAGGTCTAAAGCAGGTCTAAAGCAGGACTAAAGCAGGACTAAAGCAGGTCTAAAGCAGGACTAAAGCAGGTCTAAAGCAGGTCTAAAGCAGGACTAAAGCAGGTCTAAAGCAGGTCTAAAGCAGGACTAAAGCAGGTCTAAAGCAGGTCTAAAGCAGGTCTAAAGCAGGACTAAAGCAGGTCTAAAGCAGGACTAAAGCAGGACTAAAGCAGGTCTAAAGCAGGTCTAAAGCAGGTCTAAAGCAGGACTAAAGCAGGTCTAAAGCAGGTCTAAAGCAGGACTAAAGCAGGTCTAAAGCAGGTCTAAAGCAGGACTAAAGCAGGTCTAAAGCAGGTCTAAAGCAGAACTAAAGCAGGTCTAAAGCAGGTCTAAAGCAGGACTAAAGCAGGTCTAAAGCAGGTCTAAAGCAGGTCTAAAGCAGGACTAAAGCAGGTCTAAAGCAGGACTAAAGCAGGACTAAAGCAGGTCTAAAGCAGGACTAAAGCAGGTCTAAAGCAGGACTAAAGCAGGACTAAAGCAGGTCTAAAGCAGGTCTAAAGCAGGTCTAAAGCAGGACTAAAGCAGGTCTAAAGCAGGTCTAAAGCAGGACTAAAGCAGGTCTAAAGCAGGACTAAAGCAGGACTAAAGCAGGTCTAAAGCAGGTCTAAAGCAGGTCTAAAGCAGGACTAAAGCAGGTCTAAAGCAGGACTAAAGCAGGACTAAAGCAGGTCTAAAGCAGGTCTAAAGCAGGACTAAAGCAGGACTAAAGCAGGACTAAAGCAGGACTAAAGCAGGACTAAAGCAGGACTAAAGCAGGTCTAAAGCAGGACTAAAGCAGGACTAAAGCAGGACTAAAGCAGGACTAAAGCAGGTCTAAAGCAGGACTAAAGCAGGACTAAAGCAGGTCTAAAGCAGGTCTAAAGCAGGACTAAAGCAGGACTAAAGCAGGACTAAAGCAGGTCTAAAGCAGGTCTAAAGCAGGTCTAAAGCAGGACTAAAGCAGAACTAAAGCAGGTCTAAAGCAGGTCTAAAGCAGGTCTAAAGCAGGACTAAAGCAGGACTAAAGCAGGACTAAAGCAGGACTAAAGCAGGACTAAAGCAGGTCTAAAGCAGGACTAAAGCAGGACTAAAGCAGGTCTAAAGCAGGACTAAAGCAGGACTAAAGCAGGACTAAAGCAGGACTAAAGCAGGTCTAAAGCAGGACTAAAGCAGGACTAAAGCAGGTCTAAAGCAGGACTAAAGCAGGTCTAAAGCAGGTCTAAAGCAGGACTAAAGCAGGTCTAAAGCAGGTCTAAAGCAGGACTAAAGCAGGTCTAAAGCAGGTCTAAAGCAGGACTAAAGCAGGTCTAAAGCAGGTCTAAAGCAGGACTAAAGCAGGTCTCAAGCAGGTCTAAAGCAGGTCTAAAGCAGGACTAAAGCAGGACTAAAGCAGGACTAAAGCAGGTCTAAAGCAGGACTAAAGCAGGTCTAAAGCAGGACTAAAGCAGGACTAAAGCAAGTTCTAAAGCAGGTCTAAAGCAGGTCTAAAGCAGGACTAAAGCAGGTCTAAAGCAGGTCTAAAGCAGGACTAAAGCAGGTCTAAAGCAGGACTAAAGCAGGACTAAAGCAGGACTAAAGCAGGACTAAAGCAGGACTAAAGCAGGACTAAAGCAGGTCTAAAGCAGGACTAAAGCAGGTCTAAAGCAGGACTAAAGCAGGTCTAAAGCAGGTCTATCCCTTGCTGGGTGGTACCTTTTTGGTGGCAGACAGCGGCAGGTTGCCCACAAACACAGTCCGGTTCTCCCGCTCCTTCTCCTTCAGTTTGTTCTGGCGCCGCTGGTGTCGGCGCTGGACCCAGAGCTCGGCCGGGTCGTCCGCCTGGGGCCTCGTCTTCCTCCTCTTCCCTCCCCCGAGCTCGTCTTCATCGCCCGCAGAGAGACCAAGCTCCCTGAAAGCCACAGACCTCAATGTTAATGCTGATCTCTGGTCTCGCTCTCTGGTCTCGCTCTCTGGTCTCGCTCTCTGGTCTCGCTCTCTGGTCTCGCTCTCTGGTCTCGCTCTCTGGTCTCGCTCTCTGGTCTCGCTCTCTGGTCTCGCTCTCTGGTCTCGCTCTCTGGTCTCGCTCTCTGGTCTCGCTCTCTGGTCTCGCTCTCTGGTCTCGCTCTCTGGTCTCGCTCTCTGGTCTCGCTCTCTGGTCTCGCTCTCTGGTCTCGCTCTCTGGTCTCGCTCTCTGGTCTCGCTCTCTGGTCTCGCTCTCTGGTCTCGCTCTCTGGTCTCGCTCTCTGGTCTCGCTCTCTGGTCTCGCTCTCTGGTCTCGCTCTCTGGTCTCGCTCTCTGGTCTCGCTCTCTGGTCTCGCTCTCTGGTCTCGCTCTCTGGTCTCGCTCTCTGGTCTCGCTCTCTGGTCTCGCTCTCTGGTCTCGCTCTCTGGTCTCGCTCTCTGGTCTCGCTCTCTGGTCTCGCTCTCTGGTCTCGCTCTCTGGTCTCGCTCTCTGGTCTCGCTCTCTGGTCTCGCTCTCTGGTCTCGCTCTCTGGTCTCGCTCTCTGGTCTCGCTCTCTGGTCTCGCTCTCTGGTCTCGCTCTCTGGTCTCGCTCTCTGGTCTCGCTCTCTGGTCTCGCTCTCTGGTCTCGCTCTCTGGTCTCGCTCTCTGGTCTCGCTCTCTGGTCTCGCTCTCTGGTCTCGCTCTCTGGTCTCGCTCTCTGGTCTCGCTCTCTGGTCTCGCTCTCTGGTCTCGCTCTCTGGTCTCGCTCTCTGGTCTCGCTCTCTGGTCTCGCTCTCTGGTCTCGCTCTCTGGTCTCGCTCTCTGGTCTCGCTCTCTGGTCTCGCTCTCTGGTCTCGCTCTCTGGTCTCGCTCTCTGGTCTCGCTCATCTGGTTCTGGTCCTTTCTGGACATGTACCTGGTCTGGACTATGGTCTGGCTCTCCGGCGTGTCCTTCTTCTTCTTTTGAATTTCTTCTTTTGGTCTTTCCTTGGCTTTGACGCTCCTCACAATCTGAGAGTAAAACAGGTCTAAAGCAGGTCTAAAGCAGGTCTAAAGCAGGTCTAAAGCAGGTCTAAAGCAGGTCTAAAGCAGGACTAAAGCAGGACTAAAGCGAGTCTAAAGCGGGTCTAAAGCGGGTCTAAAGCAGGACTAAAGCAGGTCTAAAGCAGGACTAAAGCAGGACTAAAGCAGGTCTAAAGCAGGACTAAAGCAGGACTAAAGCAGGACTAAAGCAGGACTAAAGCAGGACTAAAGCAGGTCTAAGGCAGGACTAAAGCAGGTCTAAAGCAGGACTAAAGCAGGACTAAAGCAGGTCTAAGGCAGGACTAAAGCAGGTCTAAAGCAGGACTAAAGCAGGACTAAAGCAGGACTAAAGCAGGACTAAAGCAGGACTAAAGCAGGTCTAAAGCAGGACTAAAGCAGGTCTAAAGCAGGACTAAAGCAGGACTAAAGCAGGTCTAAAGCAGGACTAAAGCAGGTCTAAAGCAGGTCTAAAGCAGGACTAAAGCAGGTCTAAAGCAGGACTAAAGCAGGACTAAAGCAGGTCTAAAGCAGGACTAAAGCAGGTCTAAAGCAGGTCTAAAGCAGGTCTAAAGCAGGACTAAAGCAGGTCTAAAGCAGGACTAAAGCAGGTCTAAAGCAGGTCTAAAGCAGGTCTAAAGCAGGTCTAAAGCAGGACTAAAGCAGGTCTAAAGCAGGTCTAAAGCAGGTCTAAAGCAGGTCTAAAGCAGGACTAAAGCAGGACTAAAGCAGGACTAAAGCAGGTCTAAAGCAGGACTAAAGCAGGACTAAAGCAGGTCTAAAGCAGGACTAAAGCAGGTCTAAAGCAGGACTAAAGCAGGTCTAAAGCAGGACTAAAGCAGGTCTAAAGCAGGTCTAAAGCAGGTCTAAAGCAGGACTAAAGCAGGACTAAAGCAGGACTAAAGCAGGACTAAAGCAGGACTAAAGCAGGTCTAAAGCAGGACTAAAGCAGGACTAAAGCAGGACTAAAGCAGGACTAAAGCAGGTCTAAAGCAGGACTAAAGCAGGACTAAAGCAGGACTAAAGCAGGTCTAAAGCAGGACTAAAGCAGGTCTAAAGCAGGACTAAAGCAGGTCTAAAGCAGGACTAAAGCAGGACTAAAGCAGGACTAAAGCAGGACTAAAGCAGGACTAAAGCAGGTCTAAAGCAGGACTAAAGCAGGACTAAAGCAGGTCAGGACTAAAGCAGGAGACTAAAGCAGGACTAAAGCAGGACTAAAGCAGGACTAAAGCAGGTCTAAAGCAGGACTAAAGCAGGTTAAGCAGGAATAAAGCAGGACTAAAGCAGGTCTAAAGCAGGTCTAAAGCAGGACTAAAGCAGGTCTAAAGCAGGACTAAAGCAGGACTAAAGCAGGACTAAAGCAGGTCTAAAGCAGGTCTAAAGCAGGACTAAAGCAGGCTAAAGCAGGTCTAAAGCAGGACTAAAGCAGGACTAAAGCAGGACTAAAGCAGGTCTAAAGCAGGACTAAAGCAGGTCTAAAGCAGGTCTAAAGCAGGTCTAAAGCAGGTCTAAAGCAGGACTAAAGCAGGTCTAAAGCAGGTCTAAAGCGGGTCTAAAGCAGGACTAAAGCAGGACTAAAGCAGGTCTAAAGCAGGACTAAAGCAGGTCTAAAGCAGGTCTAAAGCAGGACTAAAGCAGGTCTAAAGCAGGACTAAAGCAGGTCTAAAGCAGGTCTAAAGCAGGTCTAAAGCAGATCTAAAGCAGGACTAAAGCAGGACTAAAGCAGGTCTAAAGCAGGACTAAAGCAGGTCTAAAGCAGGTCTAAAAGCAGGACTAAAGCAGGTCTAAAGCAGGACTAAAGCAGGTCTAAAGCAGGTCTAAAGCAGGACTAAAGCAGGACTAAAGCAGGTCTAAAGCAGGACTAAAGCAGGACTAAAGCAGGACTAAAGCAGGTCTAAAGCAGGTCTAAAGCAGGACTAAAGCAGGACTAAAGCAGGTCTAAAGCAGGTCTAAAGCAGGTCTAAAGCAGGACTAAAGCAGGTCTAAAGCAGGTCTAAAGCAGGTCTAAAGCAGGTCTAAAGCAGGTCTAAAGCAGGACTAAAGCAGGTCTAAAGCAGGACTAAAGCAGGTCTAAAGCAGGACTAAAGCAGGTCTAAAGCAGGACTAAAGCAGGACTAAAGCAGGTCTAAAGCAGGACTAAAGCAGGACTAAAGCAGGACTAAAGCAGGACTAAAGCAGGACTAAAGCAGGACTAAAGCAGGTCTAAAGCAGGACTAAAGCAGGTCTAAAGCAGGACTAAAGCAGGACTAAAGCAGGACTAAAGCAGGTCTAAAGCAGGACTAAAGCAGGACTAAAGCAGGTCTAAGGCAGGACTAAAGCAGGTCTAAAGCAGGTCTAAAGCAGGACTAAAGCAGGACTAAAGCAGGACTAAAGCAGGTCTAAAGCAGGTCTAAAGCAGGTCTAAAGCAGGACTAAAGCAGGACTAAAGCAGGTCTAAAACAGGACTAAAGCAGGGCTAAAGCAGGTCTAAAGCAGATCTAAAGCAGGACTAAAGCAGGACTAAAGCAGGTCTAAAGCAGGACTAAAGCAGGTCTAAAGCAGGACCAAAGCAGGTCTAAAGCAGAACTAAAACAGTTCTAAAGCAGGTCTAAACCAGGTCTAAAGCAGGTCTAATGCAGGTCTAAAGCAGGACTAAAGCAGGACTAAAGCAGGACTAAAGCAGGTCTAAAGCAGGTCTAAAGCAGGTCTAAAGCAGGTCTAAAGAAGGACTAAAGCAGGACTAAAGCAGGTCTAAAGAAGGACTAAAGCAGGTCTAAAGCAGGACTAAAGCAGGTCTAAAGCAGGTCTAAAGCAGGACTAAAGCAGGTCTAAAGCAGGTCTAAAGCAGGACTAAAGCAGGTCTAAAGCAGGACTAAAGCAGGTCTAAAGCAGGTCTAAAGCAGGACTAAAGCAGGTCTAAAGAAGGACTAAAGCAGGACTAAAGCAGGTCTAAAGAAGGACTAAAGCAGGTCTAAAGCAGGACTAAAGAAGGACTAAAGCAGGTCTAAAGAAGGACTAAAGCAGGTCTAAAGCAGGTGTAAAGCAGGACTAAAACAGGTCTAAAGCAGGACTAAAGCAGGACTAAAACAGGTCTAAAGCAGGACTAAAGCAGGTCTAAAGCAGGACTAAAACAGGTCTAAAGCAGGACTTAAGCAGGACTAAAACAGGTCTAAAGCAGGACTAAAGCAGGACTAAAACAGGTCTAAAGCAGGACCAAAGCAGGTCTAAAGCAGGACTAAAGCAGGTCTAAAGCAGGACTAAAGCAGGACTAAAGCAGGTCTAAAGCAGGACTAAAGCAGGACTAAAGCAGGTCTAAAGCAGGACCAAAGCAGGTCTAAAGCAGGACTAAAGCAGGTCTAAAGCAGGACTAAAGCAGGACTAAAGCAGGTCTAAAGAAGGACTAAAGCAGGACCAAAGCAGGACTAAAGCACTTCTAAAGCAGGACTAAAGCAGGTCTAAAGCAGGACTAAAGCAGGACTAAAGCAGGTCTAAAGAAGGTCTAAAGCAGGTCTAAAGCAGGTCTAAAGCAGGTCTAAAGCAGGACTAAAGCAGGTCTAAAGCAGGACTAAAGCAGGACTAAAGCAGGTCTAAAGAAGGACTAAAGCAGGACCAAAGCAGGACTAAAGCACTTCTAAAGCAGGACTAAAGCAGGTCTAAAGCAGGACTAAAGCAGGACTAAAGCAGGTCTAAAGAAGGTCTAAAGCAGGTCTAAAGCAGGTCTAAAGCAGGTCTAAAGCAGGTCTAAAGCAGGTCTAAAGCAGGACTAAAGCAGGACTAAAGCAGGTCTAAAGCAGGTCTAAAGCAGGTCTAAAGCAGGTCTAAAGCAGGACTAAAGCAGGACTGAAGCAGGTCTAAAGCAGGACTAAAGCAGGACTAAAGCAGGTCTAAAGCAGGACTAAAGCAGGACTAAAACAGGTCTAAAGCAGGACTAAAGCAGGTCTAAAGCAGGACTAAAGCAGGTCTAAAGCAGGACTAAAGCAGGACTAAAGCAGGTCTAAAGAAGGACTAAAGCAGGACTAAAGCAGGACTAAAGCAGGACTAAAGCAGGTCTAAAGCAGGACTAAAGCAGGACTAAAGCAGGTCTAAAGCAGGACTAAAGCAGGACTAAAGCAGGACTAAAGCAGGTCTAAAGCAGGACTAAAGCAGGTCTAAAGCAGGACTAAAGCAGGACTAAAGCAGGTCTAAAGCAGGACTAAAGCAGGTCTAAAGCAGGACTAAAGCAGGTCTAAAGCAGGACTAAAGCAGGTCTAAAGCAGGACTAAAGCAGGACTAAAGCAGGTCTAAAGCAGGTCTAAAGCAGGTCTAAAGCAGGACTAAAGCAGGACTAAAGCAGGTCTAAAGCAGGACTAAAGCAGGACTAAAGCAGGACTAAAGCAGGACTAAAGCAGGTCTAAAGCAGGACTAAAGCAGGACTAAAGCAGGTCTAAAGCAGGACTAAAGCAGGACTAAAGCAGGACTAAAGCAGGACTAAAGTAGGACTAAAGCAGGTCTAAAGCAGGTCTAAAGCAGGACTAAAGCAGGTCTAAAGCAGGTCTAAAGCAGTTGAATATTTGAGTTTTTATTTTTAACCTGATCTGTGTCTGTGCCTGTGTAAAAAGCAGGTATCCACGGCAACGCTGGCTCCAAATAAGGACTTCCTCCTCCACTTTCCACTAAAAATATCCTTTTACTTTTGTTTCTCTGGAGCCAGGACTGGATTCAAGCTGAAAGATGATCAGCAGGAGAGGGACTGGGTAATGCTGTGATGGGAGACCAGCGAGACCAGAGAGGGACCAGAGAGGGACCAGAGAGGGACCAGAGAGGGACCAGAGAGGGACCAGAGAGGGACCAGAGAGGGACCAGAGAGGGACCAGAGAGAGACCAGAGAGGGACCAGAGAGGGACCAGAGAGAGACCAGAGAGGGACCAGAGAGAGACCAGAGAGAGACCAGAGAGAGACCAGAGAGAGACCAGAGAGAGACGAGAGTTTCGTTTTCCAGAGTTATTTCTGCTCAGAGGAAAAACTCCAAACTGTTTAGTTTTGGCAGAAGGAGTTTGTGTCACGATGAGAGACACCAGATGGAGAGAGATTCTGCAAATATGGTTTTGTGAATTACATCATTTTGTTGACGAAGGAAAATATTACTTCTGTCAACTTTAGGTTTTGAACAACACTGTCTCTCTCTGGTCTCTCTCTGGTCTCTCTCTGGTCTCTCTCTGGTCTCTCTCTGGTCTCTCTCTGGTCTCCCTCTGGTCTCTCTCTGGTCTCTCTCTGGTCTCTCTCTGGTCTCTCTCTGGTCTCTCTCTGGTCTCTCTCTGGTCTCTCTCTGGTCTCTCTCTGGTCTCTCTCTGGTCTCTCTCTGGTCTCTCTCTCTGGTCTCTCTCTGGTCTCTCTCTGGTCTCTCTCTGGTCTCTCTCTGGTCTCTCTCTGGTCTCTCTCTGGTCTCTCTCTGGTCTCTCTCTGGTCTCTCTCTGGTCTCTCTTTTCTTTTCGAGTCTTAAACAGACCATTATTGATCTAATATTGATTCACTTTGTTCAGTAAAAAAGCAGGTGCAGGAGACAGCTGTGAGAGTGAGGACCAGGTCTAGACCAGGTCTGGACCAGGTCTGGACTAGGTCTGGACCAGGTCTACGTGTACTTCCTGGTCACACTCTCACATGAATTCAGTTTGTGTGAAGATTCTCAGCTCAACAGGAAACTCCTCTGCACCATCTGATCCAGACCAGACCAGACCCAGACCAGAACGAGATCAGACCCAGACCTAGATCAGATCGAGCTCAGACTCAGATCAGACCTATACCCAGACCCAGTCCAGACCCAGTCCAGACCCAGACTCAGACCAGGCCAGACGTGTGTGATTGTTTCTCAGTTCTGCGGCGCCCTCCTGTGGTGAACATGAGGCATTACATTTAAACATGGTTGGTGGTGGTGGGAGGGGCCGATGGCACAGAATGGCTGCCTCACTTCAGTCAGTGTGCCCCGGGGCAGCTGTGGCCACTGTGAGAATCCAAAACAACTCAGACATTTTAAAAAATATGAGTAACTTTCTGTGGCAGTATTTGCTCATTATTCCCAGAAATCTGTCTGAATATTTCCCCAATTTTACCCATTTTCTCTGAAACGAACTTTAGCCCCGCCCACAGTCACTTCCGGAGTGGGAGGGGATTTATTTCCTCACTTCTTCGTCCGGATTTTCTAAAACAAATCTGAAAAACATCTCTTTTTTTGTCTGAATCATCTGTAATTTACCACATTCCTGTTGTTCACAATGTTCCTGATTTTTGCCCAAAAAAGAATTTTACCTGAACTTTTTCACAAATTTACCAAATTTTTATCCAAATTTTGTCAACATTCTCCCAAAATTTTCAACTGTTTTTTTCAAGTTTGTGTCATGATGAGAAATTAAATCGTTATTATTAAATCTGCAAATCTTATTTTGTTGTAAAAATGTTACTTCTGTCAAGTTTAGGTTTCAAATAACACTCTCTCTCTGGTTCTCTCTGGTGTCTCCCTCCCTCTCTGGTCTCTCTCTCTCTGGTCTCTCTCTCTGGTCTCTCTCTCTCTCTCTCTGGTCTCTCTCTCTCTGGTCTCTCTCTCTCTCTGGTCTCTCTCTCTCTGGTCTCTCTCTCTCTGGTCTCTCCCTCCCTGGTCGGTCTCTCTGCTCTTTCTCACAAATTAAAACGCTGAATATAAAAATGTAAACATTTTCCAAAATTTTCCAGCGAACAGTTTTCCTCAAACATAAAACCATGAAATTGAAAATAAGTCTTAAAGCTCCTTCTTTGTTGTGACCGTTAGAATCACTTCTTCTTCTATTGTAAATATGGACAGGATGAAATCAGACCCAGAGACCGCGGTGATACTCGAGTATTTTATTATAAATATACAGTGTGGAGATGGAATGGTCCCGACACAGACTTTACAGGAGAAAGCTTCGACCGTCACCAAAACTAAACCTTACAATCATTCAGAAACTTTATCTCTTCACTGCGAATGTGGAGACGGGGGCCACCAGAGGGCGCTGTTCAGGCGCAGCGCAACACGGGCCGAGGGGGAGGACTTCCGGTCGATTAAAGCTGAGGTATGTGACTTTTAGATGCTCTCAAAACTGTCTTCCATCACATCACTCTAGGTCACCTTTGAAGACAGAAGAGAGAGACAAGAGAGAGAGAGAGAGAGACCAGAGAGACAAGAGAAAGAAGAGAGACCAGAGAGAGAGAGACCAGAGAGACGAGAGAAAGAAGAGAGACGAGAGAGAGAGAGACGAGAGAGAGAGAGAGACGAGAGAGAGAGAGAGAGAGACCAGAGAGACAAGAGAAAGAAGAGAGACGAGAGAGAGAGAGACCAGAGAGACGAGAGAAAGAAGAGAGACGAGAGAGAGAGAGACGAGAGAGAGAGAGAGACGAGAGAGAGAGAGAGAGAGACCAGAGAGACAAGAGAAAGAAGAGAGACCAGAGAGAGAGAGACCAGAGAGACGAGAGAAAGAAGAGAGACCAGAGAGAGAGAGACGAGAGAGAGGGAGACGAGAGAGAGACGAGAGAGAGAGACCAGAGAGAGAGAGACCAGAAAGACAGAGACCAGAGAGACTAGAGAAAGAAGAGAGACCAGAGAGAGACTAGAGAAAGAAGAGAGACCAGAGAGAGACCAAAGAGACAAGAGAAAGAAGAGAGACCAGAGAGAGAGAGACGAGAGAGAGAGAGACGAGAGAGAGACGAGAGAGAGAGACCAGAGAGAGAGAGACGAGAGAGAGACGAGAGAGAGAGACCAGAGAGAGAGAGACCAGAGAGAGAGACCAAAGAGACAAGAGAAAGAAGAGAGACGAGAGAGAGACTAGAGAAAGAAGAGAGACCAGAGAGAGACCAAAGAGACAAAAGAAAGAAGAGAGACGAGAGAGAGACTAGAGAAAGAAGAGAGACCAGAGAGAGACCAAAGAGACAAAAGAAAGAAGAGAGACGAGAGAGAGACCAGAGAGAGAGACCAGAGAGAGAGAGACCAGAGAGACAGAGACCAGAGAGACTAGAGAAAGAAGAGAGACCAGAGAGAGACTAGAGAAAGAAGAGAGACCAGAGAGAGACCAAAGAGACAAAAGAAAGGAGACGAGAGAGAGACTAGAGAAAGAAGAGAGACCAGAGAGAGACCAAAGAGACTAGAGAAAGAAGAGAGACCAGAGAGACTAGAGAAAGAAGAGAGACCAGAGAGAGACCAAAGAGATTAGAAAAAGAAGAGAGACCAGAGAGAGAGAGACCAGAGAGACTAGAGAGAGAGAGACTAGTAGAGAGATAAATGGAGAGACCATGTGTTTTT
Organism: Knipowitschia caucasica; assembly: GCA_964034765.1. NCBI lineage: Eukaryota > Metazoa > Chordata > Actinopteri > Gobiiformes > Gobiidae > Knipowitschia > Knipowitschia caucasica. Next base: position 39,381,813 of record OZ035833.1, on the reverse strand, counting down.
GACTCCCTCTCTCTCTCTCCTGTCAGATAAAGCCGGACCTCTCTCTCTCAGCCCAAAGAGTCTATTAGTGCCTCTCAGGGCTCTTCTCTGAGATCACATGTTTTCTCAGATGAAGTCAGGTACCTCAGCTTTAAAGAGGTCTCAGTGAAGCAGAGTTTGGAAAAGAGCCACAAAGATCAATAAAGATTGAATTAGAGGTTTGTGTTGTTTCCAGCGTTAGCAACACAGCTAGTTAGCGAGTATGCTAGGTCTGATGGAAGCTAATCAAAGCTAATCAAGGCTAATCAAGGCTAAAGGCTCAATCTAAAAGGAAACAGGACGATTACAGAAATATAAGTTTTGAGAAATAATGCAAATAATTTCACCTCAAAAACAGGAATTTTCTAAATGTTTGTTCAAAGACTTTGGAACAATAAAAACAAGTTTCTGCTCAGTTCAGTTCTGTCTGAATGTAGAGAAAATCCTGAATTTAAAACACATTTTATTCCATATTTTCCGACAATTCTGTTTGAAATGTTTCTTAAAGCTGCACTAACTGACTTTTAAACTGACCCTGATAATGAATATGAAATAAAGTCAGTTACTGCAGCTTTAAGGAATGGCCAGAATTTTTCCCACATTTTTATCTGATTTTTGTTACAATTTTCCCTGAATTTTGTCTATTCCACATTTTCTCATAAACTTTTACCATTTTTTCTTCTTCATAATATTAAAAACTTTTAGCTGAATTTTTACACAATTTTCCTGGAATCTTGCTTCATTTGTTCCATCTTTTTAAAAACAAATTTGGTCATTTTTTTATCTGAAATTTTCTCAAATATTCCCGTTTTTTTTTTTTTTTTTTTTACCAAAAATGTGTGAATTTGACCATTTTGAAACTCACTTCAGATGAATGAGACCAGGACCTACACTTGGATCTAGAACTGGACCTGGATCTAGATCTGGACCTGGACCAGAACCAGGACCAGGGCCTATAGTCTCAGTCTTTGTGGCTCTTCTCTCCTAACCCTCGTGGCTCGTGCTGGTCTCGTCTCAGTTTTAGGTCCAGTTCTGTCTCAGTTATTTCTACTTTACATAATTCTAGAACAAAAATAAAATCAAGATTATTCAAGTTGTTGATTTTTTTCAGATTAGTTACATTTCAGGCACTTTTAAAAAAATACTTTACATTTCGTGCCGTGTGCAAAAACACAGGTTAATACCAACATGCGGCGGAACCTTCCGGATCAAACCAGTACGACTTTTATTTAGGGTTTTAAATCTAAAAGTAAAATAATAATGTTCAAGAGGTTAAATCAGATGGAACCAGAAACAGACCAGAGTGAGACCAGAGTGAGACCAGAGGGAGACCAGAGAGAGACCAGAGAGAGACCAGAGAGAGACCAGAGTGAGACCAGAGTGAGACCAGAGTGAGACCAGAGTGAGACCAGAAACAGACCAGAGTGAGACCAGAGTGAGACCAGAGTGAGACCAGAGAAAGACCAGAGGAACCAGAAACAGATCAGAGAGAGACCAGAGGGACCAGAGTGAGACCAGAGTGAGATCAGAGGGACCAGAGTGAGACCAGAGTGAGACCAGAGGGACCAGAGTGAGACCAGAGTGAGACCAGAGGGAGACCAGAGTGACACCAGAGAGAGACCAGAGTGAGACCAGAGTGACACCGGAGAGAGACCAGAGTGACACCGGAGTGAGAGACCAGAGAGAGAGTAGAGTACTTTAGAAAACCCCAAACTCGTTCCTTTGGTGTTTTTGGCTTCCACATTCTCTGCTTCTCTTTCCATCGACAAAACCATCGATTACAAAAGTTAAAAATCCGCTAAATGGAAACAATACATGGACAAAAAAAAAGACAAAAATCCCTAAAACTGAAAATAATTACAACAAAATGGACGACAAGCACCAGTGGAGTTCAGTGTCGTGGTCAGAGCCACGGAGACAACTTTAAATATTTACTTTAAGATCTGTGCAAATGTAGAGAGAGATGGTTCAGACGAGACGCCAGCTGCAGGGGGCGGGGCCAGGGACTACAGGGGGCGGAGACTACAGAGGGAAAGGTCTGAGTGTTGTTTGGACCCGGGTGGATGTGTTGAAGGTGAGGAAACAGAGAGCGAGACAATAGAGGGAGAGAGAGCACAGAGAAAGACCAGAGAGAGAGACCACAGAGAGAGAGTCCAGAGACAGGAGAGAGACCACAGAGAGACCAGAGAGAGAGTCCAGAGACAGGAGAGAGACCACAGAGAGACCAGAGAGAGAGTCCAGAGAGAGGAGAGAGACCACAGAGAGACCAGAGAGAGAGTCCAAAGAGAGGAGAGAGACCACAGAGAGTCCAGAGAGAGGAGAGAGACCAGAGAGAGAGTCCAGAGAGAGAGACCAGAGAGACCAGAGAGAGACCAGAGAGAGAGTCCAAAGAGAGGAGAGAGACCAGAGAGAGAGTCCAGAGAGAGAGACCACAGAGACCAGAGAGAGAGTCCAGAGAGAGAGAGAGCAGAGAGATAAGAAAAAAGACCAGAGGGAGAGACCAGAAAGAGTCAACTAACTCGACATGGTATATTAGAATAAAGCTGGTTATTGTTGCTGTAAAATAAAAATAAAACGGAATGTGTTGCAAATAAAAATCTGAGGTAGTGAGATGTGGAGAAAAAGAGGCCTCACTTCAGAGGGAGAGAAACCCTACTGTTCAGGAGGGAGAGAAACCCTACTGTTCAGAGGGAGAGAAACCCTACTGTTCAATCAATGGCAATTTCTCACTTTAGAAACAGCACAAACTCCATTAAACAGGATTATGTATCTGTAACCCAACGATGAGAGCCTCATTCTGCACCAGAGAGAGCAGAGAGAGAGAGCAGAGAGAGAGAGAGAGAGACCAGAGAAAGAGAGAGCAGAAAGAGACAGAGAGAGAGAGCAGAGAAACCAGAGAGAAAGAGAGCAGAAAGAGAGAGGCAAGAGAGACCAGAGGGAGAGAGGGTAGAGATCAGAGAGAGAGAACCCAGAGAGAGAGAGAGAGCAGAGAGAGAGACCAGGTGTTGACAAATATCACATTCAGTCTCTTCCAAACATTCATATTTTGACTCATTCTTGTTTTCATAGTTTATCATGTGATTTTAAATTGATTGACAGGTTTGATAGGAACAAGAGAAAGACCCCCAAGAAACTAAACCCAGTCCTTTCAGCACAGACTCAGGTCGGACCCAGTTATTTCGTTCGTCTAAACATTTTTTTTATTAAAAGATAAACTCTCAAAATATTAAAATCAGATGCAGTTCCCGCCGCGGCCTGTAGGGGGCGGTGGAAACAACAGCAGCAGTCGTCTCTGAAGCATCTCTCCATTGTCAGGATTTAAGGCACGTTTGTATCAGAACACACTGCTACACCTCATTTTACAACCACCACCGCTGCTATGTGCACAAGAGAGACCCGAGAGAGAGAGAGAGAGCGGAGAGAGAGACCAGGGAGAGGGAGAGAGAGAGCGGAGAGAGAGACCAGGGAGAGAGACCAGGGAGAGAGAGAGCGGAGAGAGAGCGGGGAGAGAGAGGGAGAGAGCGGGGAGAGAGCAGGGAGAGAGACAATTATACAACCACAAATGTAGTTGAGTAAAGCACATTTTTTATCATGATTGTAGTTTAACAAAGCTTTAGTGTCATTAAAACAGACATCACCACAGTGTGACATCACCACAGTGTGACATCACCACAGTGTGACATCACAGTCTTAGCCTTAATGCAGAAGAGTGTGATTTGAAAATAAGCTGGAGCCAATGTCCTTATTTGGGCATTGTTCTGGTCTGTTCTTTAACTGGGGCAGACCTGTTGCTAAGACGGTTGCTAAGGCTCCCCCTGAATGAAAGCCTCTGATTGGTCCATCCTTACATGGCTCATATCTGGATTTACAAAGACACTATCAGAATATAAACACCAGGATCACAGAGAACCAGAAACCACGGAAGAAGCCCCAAAATGGCGACTGTTTACTTTTACATGTAGCCATAACCCTTAATCATTCTTGCTAGCATCATTGAGCTAGTGGGTTAGCATCGTCCGTCTGTATACAGTCTATGTTTGCACCCAATTTCAATCCCGTTCTCTCTGGTACGTTCTCCTTTCCTCACTGGTGCGACTCAGCAGCTGGTGGTGGATTTTACACGTGACTTAAAATGAGACGTAATCAAAAAGAGTAAATATACTTTTTAATCGACGAGCAGATTAGAATAGGCTTCACGCAAACGAGCTATAAGTGAAAGCGTCCATAAACTCTCTCTCTCTGCGACAGCACCCACCGCTTCATAGTGTTAGAATCAATCATGGAATCTATGGCAGTGTTTGCAAATCCAGAAAAACGCAACAACAACAAAAAGGGGAGGAGCTTAAAAAAAATCAAGGGGGGGAAAAAAATGGAAAGAATCCTGCGTTTTTGGACGATCAGAGTCACTTTCTCGGAGCTGATGTCAAAAGCAGGATCCGAGGAGAAAACCGGGGAAATGGAGGCGTGTTGTGAAATGCCAGATCTGCGTCCTCCAGACCGGAAGTCGTCCTTTAAAGTCATTCTAGAACTCAGAGGTCGTCCTTTAAAGCGGGTCTAGAACTCAGAGGTCGTCCTTTAAAGCGGGTCTAGAACTCAGAGGTCGTCCTTTAAAGCGGGTCTAGAACTCAGCTGCGTTGAGCCAAAACCAGCGACTTCAAAACCTCCATGTTTTTAGAGTCGTCTTTGATCCTTTCGCCGCTTTTTACCTCTTTCCCGTTGAATTCTTCTTTGACGAAAACCACGGGCTCCTCGTCGTCGTCCTCGTCGTCGTCGTGGCGATCGTCCTCCACGATGATGACGTCGTCGTCCAGGTGCCTCCTCGCGCTCAGGTTTCCCTCCAGGTGCCGCGGGTCCGGTTGGAGCTTGGGGAACCGCGCCCCGTTCAGGTCCTCCTCCAGCTTCACCTGAAACGGCGGGAGCCCGAGCAGAAAGGCCCGGATGCGGCTCGGCGAGCTGAGGTCGGCGGGCTCTTCCTGCGCACCCAGAGCCTCCTGAAGCCTCGGCGGCCGTTTGGCGTCCTGCGCACAGGGCTCCACGCCGACGTCCGTGAGAGAGCGCTTCTGCGGCAGGCGGCGGCTCAGGTTCAGGGGCAGGCTCTGGTTCAGGTTCTGGTCCGGAGGGGGGGTGATGGGGGAGCAGGGGGTGAGGGGGGGGCAGGGTTTGGTGGCGCCCTCGTGGGACAGCGCCTCCGACAGACGGCGGGTGAATGTGTGGAACTGGGTGGAGCCGAGCCGGGTCCGCATGAGCTGCCGGACCTGAACGCTGCAGTCCAGGTCCAGGGGCAGGACCCGCAGAGGGGCCAGACTCTGGTTCAGACCCGAGTTCAGGCTCTGGTTCGGGCCAGAGTTCTCCGCCGTGACCTTGGGCTGCAGGGAGTAGAGGATCTGGGGCGCGGCGGGGTCCTGGCCGGCGTTTGCGTTGGCGTCCGGTCCTCGCTGGGCGCGGTTCCGGAACACGTCGAGGGGACACAGGCCTTTGATGGGACTGAAGCCGGAGACGAAGTGATGAGGGAGAGCGGACAGGAGGAGGCCCGAGGGCGGGGGAGGGGCGCCGGAGGAGGAGGAGGTCGTGCTGGTCGTGACTGAGGTAATAATGTTGGCCGAGGAGGAGTCGGGCCGGTTCTGGTCGTGAGGTTTTGTTTGGAAGGAGAGGAACGGAGCGGAGCGAGGGGAGAGGTCCGGGGTCAGCGGGAGGCTCACCGGGATCAGAGCCGGAGCGATGGGCTGAGGGCGGAGCGGGACCTGAGAGAGAAACCCCCTTTAGATCCATGACAACAAATAACTCTTAAAGATCTCTCTGGTCTCTCCCTCTCTCTGGTCTCTCCCTCTCTCTGGTCTCTCCCTCTCTCTGGTCTCTCCCTCTCTCTGGTCTCTCCCTCTCTCTGGTCTCTCCCTCTCTCTGGTGTCTCCCTCTCTCTGGTGTCTCCCTCTCTCTGGTCTCCCTCTCTCTGGTCTCCCTCTCTCTGGTCTCCCTCTCTCTGGTCTCCCTCTCTCTGGTCTCCCTCTCTCTGGTCTCCCTCTCTCTGGTCTCCCTCTCTCTGGTCTCCCTCTCTCTGGTCTCCCTCTCTCTGGTCTCCCTCTCTCTGGTCTCCCTCTCTCTGGTCTCCCTCTCTCTGGTCTCCCTCTCTCTGGTCTCCCTCTCTCTGGTCTCCCTCTCTCTGGTCTCCCTCTCTCTGGTCTCCCTCTCTCTGGTCTCCCTCTCTCTGGTCTCCCTCTCTCTGGTCTCCCTCTCTGGTCTCCCTCTCTGGTCTCCCTCTCTCTGGTCTCCCTCTCTCTGGTCTCCCCCTCTCTGGTCTCCCTCTCTGGTCTCCCTCTCTGGTCTCCCTCTCTGGTCTCCCTCTCTGGTCTCCCTCTCTCTGGTCTCCCTCTCTCTGGTCTCCCTCTCTCTGGTCTCCCTCTCTCTGGTCTCCCTCTCTGGTCTCCCTCTCATGACTAACTTTATCATACAGAAAGTGTTAACATGTGTCTCACCCTGTGCAGTGGGTGGTGGGAGAGAGGCCTCCCCCTCCCCATGGGCCTGGCCTCCCCCATGGGCCTGGTCTCCATGGTAACAGTCCTGCTCTGTGTCTGGGCGAGCAGCTTGGCCTGAGCGAGGAGCGTGGCTTTGTTCTTCTTCCCTGGAGGACGACCACGACCTCGCTTCACCACCACCGAACCATCAGGGTTCACCAGCTGAGAGGGGGGAGGAGAGGGAGAGGGGGGAGAAAGGGGAGAGAGGGGAGAGAGAGGGGAGAGAGAGGGAGAGGGGGGAGAAAGGGGAGAGAGAGGGGAGAGAGGGAGAGGGGGGTGAGAGAGGGAGAGGGGGGAGAAAGGGGAGAGAGAGGGGAGAGAGGGAGAGGGGGGAGAAAGGGGAGAGAGAGGGGAGAGAGGGAGAGGGGGGAGAGAGAGGGAGAGGGGGGAGAAAGGGGAGAGAGGGGAGAAAGGGGAGAGAGAGAGGGGGGAGAAAGGGGAGAGAGGGGAGAGAGAGGGAGAGAGGGGAGAGAGGGAGAGGGGGGAGAAAGGGGAGAGAGAGGGGAGAGAGGGAGAGGGGGGAGAGAGAGGGAGAGGGGGGAGAAAGGGGAGAGAGGGAGAGGGGGGAGAGAGAGGGGAGAGAGGTTAAAAACAACTCTAGGTGTGTGATTGATGAGGTAAAATGCTGTGGAGAGACCAGAGAGAGAGAGACAGACAGAGAGAGAGAGACCAGTGTGAGACCAGAGAGAGAGAGAGACAGACAGAGTGAGAGACCAGTGTGAGACCAGAGAGAGAGAGACAGACAGAGAGAGAGACAGACAGAGAGAGAGAGACCAGTGTGAGACCAGAGAGAGAGACAGACAGAGAGAGAGAGACCAGTGTGAGACCAGAGAGAGAGAGACCAGTGTGAGACCAGAGAGAGAGAGAGACCAGTGTGAGACCAGAGAGAGAGAGAGACCAGTGTGAGACCAGAGAGAGAGAGAGACCAGTGTGAGACCAGAGAGAGAGAGAGACCAGTGTGAGACCAGAGAGAGAGAGAGACCAGTGTGAGACCAGAGAGAGAGAGAGACCAGTGTGAGACCAGAGAGAGAGAGACCAAGGTGAGACCAGAGAGAGTGAGACCAGAGAGAGACCAGAGAGAGACCAGAGAGAGACCAGTGTGAGACCAGGCCTCCTCGCGGTCTCGGCCTCTCACCGTTGTGGGAGGTGTGGTGGGTTTCTTGTCCTTGGGTTTGGGTCCTGGTTTGCGCCCGGGCCTCCTCCCCCTCAGGCCCTTGGTGCGGGGGAGGAGGAGGGGGAGGTCTGGGACTCGGATCTCGATGCCTCCGGCCCTCAGGTGCTCCTCGTACGGCAGCATCAGGCGTTCGTAGTGACGGCGAGTGCAGGTGGCGGCGCTGGTGCTGCCCGGACACCCGCCCAGCTCGTTATACACGATCTTCCACAGCCGGTCGTTAGTCACCTATGACATCACAGAGAGGGCTGAGTGTGACATCACAGAGAGGGCTGAGTGTGACATCACAGAGAGGGCTGAGTGTGACATCACAGAGAGGGCTGAGTGTGACATCACAGAGAGGGCTGAGTGTGACATCACAGAGAGGGCTGAGTGTGACATCACAGAGAGGGCTGAGTGTGACATCACAGAGAGGGCTGAGTGTGACATCACAGAGAAGGCTGAGTGTGACATCACAGAGAGGGCTGAGTGTGACATCACAGAGAGGGCTGAGTGTGACATTACCACAGTGTGACATCACCACAGTGTGACATCACCACAGTGTGACATCACCACAGTGTGACATCAGAGGCAGATTTGAACATAAACTGGAGAGGATTTCCTTATATGGTCATTTGTGACAACAGCGTTAGCTTCACGTCGTAACTGGGGCGGAGGTGTTGCTAAGACGGTTGCTAAGGCAAGAGACCAGAGAGAGAGACCATATTGAGAGAAACCAGAGAGACCATATTGAGAGAAACCAGAGAGACCAGATTGAGAGGGACCACAACGAGAGGTTGTGGGTTCGAGTCCACCACAAGACTTTCACCATCGACTCCCACTGTCTGCTGTTGTTGTGTCCTTGGGCAAGACACTTAACCCCCATTGCCTAGAATGAGTCTGGTGTGTGTGTGAATGGTTGGTGGTGGTGGAAGGGGCCGATGGCACAGACTGGTTGCCTCGCTTCTGTCAGTGTGCCCCAGGGCAGCTGTGGCTACAGTTTATCACTGCTCTGTTTGGAGCGAGAGGATAATGATGTGAAGAGACTTTGAGAGTCCAAAAAAGCTCTGAATCAAACCAATGGTTTATTATTATTATTATTAATAATAATATTAATAACACTGAGCAGTGTGTTTATATTTTGTCGATGTCACGTCTATTTGGATTTGTGTAAAATCTTTTCTGAATATTAAGTGTTTTTTTTTTTTCTTCCACTGAAACATAGCTGCAGTTCCCACTTCCACCACAGGAGGACGCCATTGTTCTGCAGAATCCACAGGATCAGAGAAAGACTGGGATTTAACCAGAGTCACATTCATGTAACTACAAGAATGAAGTGTGTTCCTGGTTTCTGCAACATCAGCCTCTGACCCTCAACCTCACACTACAGGCGTTACTCTGGCGTTACTCTGGCGTTACTCTGGCGTTACTCTGGCGTTACTCTGGCGTTACTCTGGCGTTACTCTGGCGTTACTCTGGCGTTACTCTGGCGTTACTCTGGCGTTACTCTGAAGTTACTTTTCTCCAATAGAAGTCTTTTATTGGTCCCACTCTGGGGAGAGTTCAGTTTGAAGCCCACAGCGACCTCCTCCTCAGGCAGAGTGGAAAGTGTCTTGCCCAAAGACAAAACGACATCAGTGGAGTCGGTCTCATGGTGGGATTGAACCCACAACCTTGAGGCTCAAAGGCCAAAGCTCTGCAGAGTCTAAATCCTCACCACACAAAAACCTTTATCCTAAAGTTTAAGATAAAGTTAGTTTTTATTTTATTAGTTTTGAGTTTTTGTCACTGCTGTGTTGTCTTTCTCCTGTTCTGAATCTGACGCTGCAACACTGAACTTTCTCTGTCGACCGGAGCCAAACTCTGAGTCAGGTACAAGGAAGTTAGAGATAGAGCTCTAAGGTACCTGTGGTATATAAAGTTAGAGATAGAGCTCTAAAGTACCTTGTGGTATATAAAGTTAGAGATAGAGCTAAGGTACCTATGGTATATAAAGTTAGAGATAGAGCTCTAAGGTACCTGTGGTATATAAAGTTAGAGATAGAGCTCTAAGGTACCTGTGGTATATAAAGTTAGAGATAGAGCTCTAAGGTACCTGTGGTATATAAAGTTAGAGATAGAGCTCTAAGGTACCTGTGGTATATAAAGTTAGAGATAGAGCTCTAAAGTACCTGTGGTATATAAAGTTAGAGATAGAGCTCTAAGGTACCTGTGGTATATAAAGTTAGAGATAGAGCTCTAAGGTACCTGTGGTATATAAAGTTAGAGATAGAGCTCTAAGGTACCTGTGGTATATAAAGTTAGAGATAGAGCTCTAAGGTACCTGTGGTATATAAAGTTAGAGATAGAGCTCTAAAGTACCTTGTGGTATATAAAGTTAGAGATAGAGCTCTAAAGTACCTTGTGGTATATAAAGTTAGAGATAGAGCTCTAAGGTACCTGTGGTATATAAAGTTAGAGATAGAGCTCTAAAGTACCTGTGGTATATAAAGTTAGAGATAGAGCTCTAAAGTACCTTGTGGTATATAAAGTTAGAGATAGAGCTCTAAGGTACCTGTGGTATATAAAGTTAGAGATAGAGCTCTAAAGTACCTTGTGGTATATAAAGTTAGAGATAGAGCTCTAAGGTACCTGTGGTATATAAAGTTAGAGATAGAGCTCTAAAGTACCTGTGGTATATAAAGTTAGAGATAGAGCTCTAAGGTACCTGTGGTATATAAAGTTAGAGATAGAGCTCTAAGGTACCTGTGGTATATAAAGTTAGAGATCGAGCTCTAAAGTACCTGTGGTATATAAAGTTAGAGATAGAGCTCTAAAGTACCTTGTGGTATATAAAGTTAGAGATAAAGCTCTAAGGTACCTGTGGTATATAAAGTTAGAGATAGAGCTCTAAAGTACCTGTGGTATATAAAGTTAGAGATAGAGCTCTAAAGTACCTGTGGTATATAAAGTTAGAGATAGAGCTCTAAAGTACCTTGTGGTATATAAAGTTAGAGATAGAGCTCTAAGGTACCTGTGGTATATAAAGTTAGAGATAGAGCTCTAAGGTACCTGTGGTATATAAAGTTAGAGATAGAGCTCTAAGGTACCTGTGGTATATAAAGTTAGAGATAGAGCTCTAAGGTACCTGTGGTATATAAAGTTAGAGATAGAGCTCTAAGGTACCTGTGGTATATAAAGTTAGAGATAGAGCTCTAAGGTACCTTGTGGTATCCTCCCAGACGCTTCACCACTGAGTACATCCGAAACAGGTCGACTGGAAAACAAAGAAACAACGTCAGTATTTTACAATGTTACAGACGAGAGTCCTGCACATGGTACTGACACATGGTACTGACACATGGTACTGACACACCAGGAGAATACAACACATGGATAGTTGTAAATATAAATATAAATACTGTATAAGTATATAACGTACTCTTCTTGAAGCCCAGGTTGGGGACCTTGTGGATGGGGGCCCCGAGCTGCTCCATGAACGAGAACAACTGATCCAAGAAGAACTGTTCGTCTGGATGTGGGATCCAGGCCCCTTCACAACCCGTCTCCACACTGCCCATCACATTCTCCTGCAGGGGGGGAGAGAGGGAGGGAGAGAGGGAGGGGGAAGGGGAGAGAGGGGGGAGACACATACAGAGTCTTTAAACCAAAAGCAGCCATATAGGGCTAAAAATGTCATTTATATTTAATTCAATAGGAGCCAGAGCAAGTTCTTAGCCAAACTTCACCATGAGCACTTCCCTATTGGACTTCATTGAGCAAGCCTGTTAGCATTGTGCATCTGTATACAGTCTGTGTTTGCATGTAGCATCACACCTGCATGCGGTGGATCCAGGACTCTGATTGGCCGGATGTGGGAGACTCTTTTCCGTCTCGTCCTTTTCTCTTTCGAGGTCGACCTCTGAGGCTCAGGGTGGGACATCCTGCAGGACACAAGGGACTTTAAAAAGGGTCTCTCTCCCTGGTCGGTCTCGCTCCCTGGTCGGTCTCGCTCCCTGGTCGGTCTCGCTCCCTGGTCGGTCTCGCTCCCTGGTCGGTCTCTCTCCCTGGTCGGTCTCGCTCCCTGGTCGGTCTCGCTCCCTGGTCGGTCTCGCTCCCTGGTCGGTCTCTCTCCCTGGTCGGTCTCGCTCCCTGGTCGGTCTCGCTCCCTGGTCGGTCTCGCTCCCTGGTCGGTCTCGCTCCCTGGTCGGTCTCGCTCCCTGGTCGGTCTCGCTCCCTGGTCGGTCTCGCTCCCTGGTCGGTCTCGCTCCCTGGTCGGTCTCTCTCCCTGGTCGGTCTCTCTCCCTGGTCGGTCTCTCTCCCTGGTCGGTCTCGCTCCCTGGTCGGTCTCTCTCCCTGGTCGGTCTCTCTCCCTGGTCGGTCTCTCTCCCTGGTCGGTCTCTCTCCCTGGTCGGTCTCGCTCCCTGGTCGGTCTCTCTCCCTGGTCGGTCTCTCTCCCTGGTCGGTCTCTCTCCCTGGTCGGTCTCTCTCCCTGGTCGGTCTCTCTCCCTGGTCGGTCTCTCTCCCTGGTCGGTCTCTCTCCCTGGTCGGTCTCGCTCCCTGGTCGGTCTCGCTCTCTGGTCTCCCTCCGGTCTCCCCCACATGGTACTTACTGAATTGCCAGGAGAAGTTGTTGTTGGCCTCCATAGTGGGATGGTTGAAGGTGTCTCTGCAGTACATGACTCGTGTGTTGGACAGCGCCACCCGCAGGCCGCCCAGAGCCAGCAACAGTGCGTCCTGCAGGTCCGGAGCAGCGGCTCTATCCTGAGTTCTCCTCTGCAGAGAGCGGAACCTGCAGTACTGAGGGAAGCTGAGCACCTTCACCAACTGCAGCGAGTCTGCAAACAAACAGGAAGTTAAAGCTCGGATTAGACTAGTCCAGGTCCCAGTCCCATCTGAATCAGGCCCCGGCGATCCAAGATGGCGTCCTATTCAAATGAATGGCTTGTGCTCCGTGGCGCATGGGACTTCACGGAGACCGGGAGATTAGCAGAACTCGTCTGGATTTGGGCACCGTCTGGTCCTCCCGGTTCTGCGCAGTGGACGAGCTCCCATGATGCTTTGCCAAGTTTTGTGGCAGTAAAGTGTGGACTTAAAGAAAATCGAAGGATTTAAGAAGAAAAAAAGTTCAGGACGACAAGGAACACTACAATCCCCACAAAATCTGATCTTTATGAAAGCTGTAGGTTCTCTGTCAGGTTCTCGGTCAGGTTCTCGGTCAGGTTCTCGGTCAGGTTCTCGGTCGGGTTCTCGGTCAGGTTCTCGGTCGGGTTCTCGGTCAGGTTCTCGGTCAGGTTCTCTGTCAGGTTCTCTGTCAGGTTCTCTGTCAGGTTCTCTGTCAGGTTCTCTGTCAGGTTCTCTGTCAGGTTATTTACATTGAGTTCTACGGGACTTTTTTCTGGGTAATGTGAAAGGGTAACGCTTTATATTAAGGTGTGCTTGTTAAGTATTAATAAGGTATTAATAGACATTAGCAACATGCTTATAGATTGCTTATATGTACTTATAAACATATTAATAAGCTGCTCATTTCACTATTCTCTAAATGATGTTGTTCTAGTTATATGCTTTTAAGCATTTAATAAGTAATTAGTAAGATACTTATTAAAGGAGGAATATGTTTATAAATATATGAATAAGCTGCTTATTAAACTATTATCGATACCATGTTAATAGGCCACTAACAATAAGCAGCGTATTAATATCTTTATAGGCATATTAATAGGCAATAGTGGTAATAGGCCACTAAAAATATGCGTTAATAAACTGCTTATTACACTATTTTGCAGTACCTTAATCTAAAGCGAGGAGCATTTTTGTTAATGCAGAAAAAAACAACAATGATCTAAGATGTTTTTATTTATTCAAACAGCAACAATTAAAGTCTAAATTAAAAAAAATATCAAAATTAAGTTTGTGCCAAAAGTTTGTTAGTAACTTCAAGGAGCCATGATGCCCCCACTCATGCTCCGACCTGCTCTGTTCATGAATTTGGCTTTGGCAAAACAGTGAATCAGCTGACTTCACGAGCCTGAGAGATTAGCGGACAGGGGTGGGAACCTAAGGGTACCTCACGATATGATACGATACACGATACAAAGCTCACGATAAAGATTACAATAACGATTTTATCACAATACGACGATTATTGATATATTGGTCAGAAATATACAATATGCCAATTTATGGCATAAATAAAAATAAAAATACTCTTTATTTCATGATAAATATAATGGAGATGTGTAATGTAGCCATATATTAAGTATTGATACCAATTTTTTTTTTTTTTCAAAATTGATATTGATACTTGGCAAATGCATATCGATAATCGAATCGCGGGAGAAAGTATCGTCACACCTCTATTAGCGGAACTCGCCTATTTTTGGGCATCGTCTGGTCCTCCCGGTTCTGCGCAGTTGACGAGCTCCCATGATGCTTTGCGCCAAATACGCGTGCGTGGCTGTCATGCACGTGCACATAGGGGCCGCGCTCTGACCAATCAGAGCTGCTGATCAGAGCGAGAGTTAGAGCGGGAGTAAGAGCCAGACGAGTAGAGTTTGTGGCAGTAAAATGTGGATTTAAAGAAAACTGAAGGAATTAAGAAGAAAAAAAGTTCAGGATGACAAGGAACACTAAAATCCCCACAAAATCCGACTTTTATGAAAGCTGCAGGTTCTCTGTCAGCTGAGGTCGAGCTGTTTTAGTTTACATTGAGTTCTATGGGGACAATTTCTTGGTAGCCCACGTGAATTTAGTTTGCAGTACCACGAGAATCTCCCGAGCTACAAGCTAGTAATACCCTATCCAGTTATTATAATAGATCCATGTATACAACGCACCTGTGGCACAACCATGGAACTATAATAATAACTGGATAGTGTTTTCCTAGCTTATAGCTGTCTTATAGCTATAGTCCCACCCATGGGCACAGGGGGCGCTGTGGTACTGCAGACTAAACTCATGAGGGCTACACAGAAAAAGTCCCATAGAACTCAATGTAAATTAAAACAGCTCGACCTCAGCTGACAGAGAACCCACAGCTTTCATAAAGTTCGGATTTTCTGGGGATTTTAGTGTCCCTTGTCATCCTGAACTTTTTTTCTTCTTAAATCCTTCAGGTTTTCTTTAAAGTGGTTCTCACCCCCGCTCCTCGGAGCTTACGTCACTCACATTTCCTGTTCAAATCTTCCTCTAAATGGGCGTAGCCTGGAGGACTAAAGGGGGCGTGAACGAGACTGGGCCGTTTACATTGCTCTGGGCGGGGGGCTGCTGACGTCAGGTCCAACTTCTGTGCCAGTGTTGGCGCCAGATTCAAAATTCAAATGTATTAATACAGGTCGCCAGCAGATGGCGCCTCACAGACGGTTTTAGGCAGAAAGTTTAACTTTCAACTAATTTGCACCAAAGTGACAAAATTATGACCAGGATATGTAGACAACACTATTGGACACTCATTTATACCGTTTATCAGCAAAAAAAAAAAGTGGATTTGAGGGTGAGTTGTCCTAATCCACATTTTACGGCCACAAACTCTACTCGTCTGGCTCCCGCTCTAACTCTCGCTCTGATCAACAGCTCTGATTGGTCAGAGCACGGCCCCTCTGTGCACGCAAGCGTATTTGGCGCAAAGCACATGGGAGCTCGTCCACTGCGCAGAACAGGTCCAGAGGACCAGACGATGCCCAAAAATAGGCGAGTTCCGCTAATCTCTAAATTTTGCAGGTCGGAGCATGAGTGGGGGCATCATGGCTCCTTGAAGTTACTAACAAACTTTTGGCACAAACTTAATTTTGATATTTTTTTTCATTTAGACTGTAATTGTTGCTGTTTGAATAAATAAAAACATCTTAGATCATTGTTTTTTTTTTCTGCATTAACAAAAATGCTCCTCGCTTTAGATTAGGGTACTGCAAAATAGTGTAATAAGCAGTTTATTAACGCATATTGTTAGTGGCCTATTACCACTATTACCTATTAATAAGCAGCGTATTAATATCTTTATAGGCATATTGTTAGTGGCCTATTAACATGGTATCGATAATAGTTTAAAGACCTTATGACGGGTTTCATTTATTTAGAAATACAGTTTTAATACCATTTTATATTAGAAGAGAACTACTAAAGGTTTCAAAATCAGTTGTTGTTTTTTTTGTCTGATCCCCCCAAATCGAAATAACCCCATAGCAACGCCCTTAGAAACGAAAAAACTTCACAGCCCTTGGTGACGTCAGAGTGGGTACGTTTCAACGCTGTAAGTTGTTTACAATTTGGTATTCGTTCTTTTTTCGCGGATATTCAAGATGACAAGGCCGTGTACAGCGAGTCTAAGATAACTACTAGATGGTAGCATTTCATTGTCACCGAGATAGTCCAGTGGTTGTGTCGATGGACTGCCAATCTAGATACTTGGGTTCAAATCCCACCTCGGACACTTTTTCACACTCAAAACGGCAATTTATGTGTAGTGAGCAATTGTCACCTGTAGAGGGCAGTATTGTGTTGGGCATCAGTGGAGAGAAGAGAGAAAAGGCAGTCCTGTGGCATAGATCCATGGTTTTCAATGCATGGGCGTTACCCGCTGTGACGTCACACACAGGTTAGAGCATAGACAACTTAAATTCATGAAAAACATGTTCTTTTTATAAAATATAGGATTTTTTTTGCCGGAATCTCTTTCAAATTGACATTGTCATGCAATTTTGATATCCACTATTTTTTTTTAAAAAACCCGTCATAAGGTCTTTAATAAGCAGCTTATTCATATATTTATAAACATATTCCTCCTTTAATAAGTATCTTACTAATTACTTATTAAATGCTTAAAAGCATATAACTAGAACAACATCATTTAGAGAATAGTGAAATGAGCAGCTTATTAATATGTTTATAAGTACATATAAGCAATCTATAAGCATGATGCTAATGTCTATTAATACCTTATTAATACTTAACAAGCACACCTTAATATAAAGCGTTACCCGTGAAGGTAGTCTGCAGCACCACAGCGCCCCCTGTGTCCATAGGTGGGACAGCTGTAAGCTAGTAATACTCTATCCAGTTATCATAGATCCATGCATCAGTTCCACTCTTCATAGTATTTAACTTTGAGGCAGTTCCACTTCCCACCAGCAGGGGGCAGACAGCAGCAGTGACTCACCTCTGAAGGACACTGCATTAGCCTCAGTATCTACAGCACCACATCCTCGCACACACACACACACATCTGCAGCAACAACAAACTCCTCCACAGACTCAACATTCTTCAAGTTTATTATAATTATAATAATAACAAATGGGTTTAATACAGTTCTTTTCTGGACTGGAGCCACAGCTGCCCTGGGCACACTGACAGAAGAGAGGCAGCCAGAATGTGCCATCGGGACCGAGGAGACGAGGAGGAGAGGGAGACAAGGGGAGAGGAGACTAGGAGACAGGAGACGAGGAGAGGAGACGAGGAGGAGGTTTGGGTTTTGACAAGAAACTCACCTTCAGCCTCTTCCAACGTTAGCCCCGACTCCTCCTTTGACTGTAGCTCCGCCTGCTTTGACTGTAGCTCCGCCTGCTTTGACTGTAGTCCCGCCTCCTTTGACTGTGGCCCCGCCTCCTCAGACTGTAGGCCTGCCTCCTCAGACTGTAGGCCCGCCTCCTCAGACTGTAGGCCCGCCTCCTCAGACTGTAGGCTCACCTCTTCTGCCGTTAACTCCGCCTCTTCAGTCCTTTCCATCTTTTTTTCCACCTCCTCCGTCGTTTGTTCCACCTTTTCCGTCTTTAGTTCCGCCTCTTCCTCCTTTAACTCCGCCTCTTCCTCCTTTAGCTCCGCCCCAGTCATATTTAAATCCACCTCTAATGTCTTTGGACCCGCCTGAGTCGTTAGCTCCTCCTCTCCAGACTGTAGCTGCGCCTCTTCCGTCTTTAGCCCCGCCCCATCAGTCGTTTGCCCCGCCTCTTCAGTCTTTAGCTCCGCCCCTTCCATTTTTAGCTCCGCCTCTTGGGTCACTGGCTCCGCCTCTGCCATATTTAAACCCGCCTCTATCGTCTTTGGCCCTGGCTCTTCAGTCTTGAGCTCCCCCTTTTGCGTCACTAGCTCCGCCCCCGTCATATTTAACCCCGCCTCTATTGTCTTTAGCTCCGCCTTCACCTCCTGATCCGGTTCCGGGGTTTGAGTGTTTGTTTGGGGCTCGGATAGACAGTCTGTTGTGCTCTGGACTCGAGTCTCTGTGGGTTCTGTCCTGGTCCCGGTAGGTCCGCCAGACCCAGGAGACCCCGTAGACCCCATAGACCCAGGAGACCCCGTAGACCCCATAGACCCAGGAGACCCCGTAGATCCAGGAGACCCCGTAGATCCAGGAGACTCCGCAGACCCCGTGTCTCTGTGAACCCCCCGGAGTCGGTCCATGGTCCGGGAACATGGCAGCCTCCACCCGTCCTGCTCCACACACGACCATCGCACCAGGTCCTCCACCTTCACCACCATCTTCCTGGACACGGCCACGACCTCGTCCTGAAGAGAAAGACCAGGAAGACCAGGAAGACTTTACCATTGGGACATCGCACACTCTCCGGTCTCGGCCTCTCGCACACTCTCCGGTCTCGGCCTCTCGCAGACTACTCTGGTCTCGGTCACGGCCGATGGCACCTCACTCTGGTCTCTCTCACTCACTCACTCTGGTCTCTCTCACTCACTCACTCTGGTCTCTCTCACTCACTCACTCTGGTCTCTCTCACTCACTCACTCTGGTCTCTCTCACTCACTCACTCTGGTCTCTCTCACTCACTCACTCTGGTCTCTCTCACTCACTCACTCTGGTCTCTCTCACTCACTCACTCTGGTCTCTCTCACTCACTCACTCTGGTCTCTCTCACTCACTCACTCTGGTCTCACTCACTCACTCTGGTCTCTCACTCACTCACTCTGGTCTCTCTCACTCACTCACTCTGGTCTCTCTCACTCACTCACTCTGGTCTCTCTCACTCACTCACTCTGGTCTCTCTCACTCACTCACTCTGGTCTCTCTCACTCACTCACTCTGGTCTCTCACTCACTCACTCAGGTCTCTCACTCACTCACTCTGGTCTCTCTCACTCACTCACTCTGGTCTCTCTCACTCACTCACTCTGGTCTCTCTCACTCACTCACTCTGGTCTCTCTCACTCACTCACTCTGGTCTCTCTCACTCACTCACTCTGGTCTCACTCACTCACTCACTCAGGTCTCTCACTCACTCACTCACTCTGGTCTCTCACTCACTCACTCTGGTCTCTCACTCACTCACTCTGGTCTCTCACTCACTCACTCTGGTCTCTCTCTCTCACTCACTCTGGTCTCTCTCACTCACCACTCTGGTCTCTCTCACTCACTCACTCTGGTCTCTCTCACTCACTCACTCTGGTCTCTCACTCACTCACTCTGGTCTCTCTCTCTCTCACTCACTCTGGTCTCTCTCTCACTCACTCTGGTCTCTCTCTCTCACTCACTCTGGTCTCTCACTCACTCACTCTGGTCTCTCTCACTCAGGTCTCTCTCACTCACTCACTCTGGTCTCTCACTCACTCACTCTGGTCTCTCACTCACTCACGTCTCTCTCACTCACTCACTCAGGTCTCTCTCACTCACTCACTCTGGTCTCTCTCACTCACTCACTCTGGTCTCTCTCTCACTCACGCTCTCACTCGGTCTCTCACTCACTCTGGTCTCTCACTCACTCTGGTCTCTCTCTCACTCACTCATCGGTCTCTCTCACTCACTCACTCTGGTCTCTCTCACTCACTCACTCTGGTCTCTCTCACTCACTCACTCACTCTGGTCTCTCTCACTCACTCACTCTGGTCTCTCTCACTCACTCACTTGGTCTCTCTCACTCACTCACTCTGGTCTCTCTCACTCACTCACTCTGGTCTCTCTCACTCACTCACTCTGGTCTCTCTCCTCACTCACTCTGGTCTCTCTCACTCACTCACTCTGGTCTCTCTCCTCACTCACTCACTCCTCTGGTCTCTCACTCACTCACTCTGGTCCTCACTCACTCACTCTGGTCTCTCACTCACTCACTCACTCTGTCTCTCTCTCACTCACTCTGGTCTCTCACTCACTCACTCTGGTCTCTCTCACTCACTCACTCTGGTCTCTCTCACTCACTCACTCTGGTCTCTCTCACTCACTCACTCTGGTCTCTCTCACTCACTCACTCTGGTCTCTCTCACTCACTCACTCTGGTCTCTCTCACTCACTCACTCTGGTCTCTCTCACTCACTCACTCTGGTCTCTCTCACTCCTCACTCTTCTCTCTCTCCACTCACTCTGGTCTCTCTCTACTCACTCACTCTGGTCTCTCTCACTCACTCACTCTGGTCTCTCTCACTCACTCACTCTGTCTCTCTCACTCACTCACTCTGGTCTCTCTCACTCACTCACTCTGGTCTCTCTCTCTCACTCACTCTGGTCTCTCTCACTCACTCACTCTGGTCTCTCTCACTCACTCACTCTGGTCTCTCTCACTCACTCACTCTGGTCTCTCTCACTCACTCACTCACTCTGGTCTCTCTCACTCACTCACTCTGGTCTCTCTCACTCACTCACTCTGGTCTCTCTCACTCACTCACTCTGGTCTCTCACTCACTCACTCACTCTGGTCTCTCACTCACTCACTCTGGTCTCTCTCACTCACTCACTCTGGTCTCTCTCACTCACTCACTCTGGTCTCTCTCACTCACTCACTCTGGTCTCTCTCACTCACTCACTCTGGTCTCTCTCTCTCTCTCACTCTCGGTCTCTCTCACTCACTCTCACTCTGGTCTCTCTCACTCACTCAGGTCTCTCCTCATCTCTCGGTCCTCACTCACTCTGGTCTCTCACTCACTCACTCTTCTCTCCACTCACTCACTCTGGTCTCTCACTCACTCACTCTGGTCTCTCTCACTCACTCACTCTGGTCTCTCTCACACTCACTCACTCTGGTCTCTCTCACTCACTCACTCTGGTCTCTCTCTCTCACTCACTCTGGTCTCTCTCACTCACTCACTCTGGTCTCTCACTCACTCACTCCACTCACTCACTCTGGTCTCTCTCACTCACTCACTCTGGTCTCTCCTCACTCACTCACTCTGGTCTCTCACTCACTCTCACTCTGGTCTCTCACTCACTCACTCTGGTCTCTCTCACTCACTCACTCTGGTCTCTCTCACTCACTCACTCTGGTCTCTCTCACTCACTCACTCTGGTCTCTCTCACTCACTCACTCTGGTCTCTCTCACTCACTCACTCTGGTCTCTCTCACTCACTCACTCTGGTCTCTCTCACTCACACTCACTCTGGTCTCTCTCACTCACTCACTCTGGTCTCTCTCACTCACTCACTCTGGTCTCTCTCACTCACTCACTCTGGTCTCTCTCACTCACTCACTCTGGTCTCTCTCACTCACTCACTCTGGTCTCTCTCACTCACTCACTCTGGTCTCTCTCACTCACTCACTCTGGTCTCTCTCACTCACTCTCTCTCTCACTCACTCACTCTGGTCTCTCACTCACTCACTCTGGTCTCTCTACTCACTCTGGTCTCTCTCACTCACTCACTCTGGTCTCTCTCACTCACTCACTCTGGTCTCTCTCACTCACTCACTCTGGTCTCTCTCACTCACTCACTCTGGTCTCTCTCACTCACTCACTCTGGTCTCTCTCACTCACTCACTCTGGTCTCTCTCACTCACTCTGGTCTCTCTCACTCACTCACTCTGGTCTCTCTCTCACTCACTCTGGTCTCTCTCACTCACTCACTCACTCATCTGTCTCTCTCACTCACTCACTCTGGTCTCTCTCACTCACTCACTCTGGTCTCTCTCACTCACTCACTCTGGTCTCTCTCACTCACTCACTCTGGTCTCTCTCACTCACTCACTCTGGTCTCTCTCACTCACTCACTCTGGTCTCTCTCACTCACTCACTCTGGTCTCTCTCACTCACTCACTCTGGTCTCTCTCACTCACTCACTCTGGTCTCTCTCACTCACTCTCTCTGGTCTCTCTCACTCACTCACTCTGGTCTCTCTCACTCACTCACTCAGGTCTCTCTCACTCACTCACTCAGGTCTCTCTCACTCACTCACTCTGGTCTCTCACTCACTCACTCTGGTCTCTCTCACTCACTCACTCTGGTCTCTCTCACTCACTCACTCTGGTCTCTCTCACTCACTCACTCTGGTCTCACTCACTCACTCAGGTCTCACTCACTCACTCAGGTCTCACTCACTCACTCACTCAGGTCTCTCTCACTCACTCACTCAGGTCTCTCTCACTCACTCACTCAGGTCTCTCTCACTCACTCACTCTGATCTCTCTCACTCACTCACTCTGATCTCTCTCACTCACTCACTCTGGTCTCTCTCACTCACTCACTCTGGTCTCTCTCACTCACTCACTCTGGTCTCTCTCACTCACTCACTCAGGTCTCTCTCACTCACTCACTCTGATCTCTCTCACTCTGGTCTCTCTCACTCACTCACTCTGGTCTCTCTCACTCACTCACTCTGGTCTCTCTCACTCACTCACTCTGGTCTCTCACTCACTCACTCTGGTCTCTCACTCACTCACTCTGGTCTCTCACTCACTCACTCTGGTCTCTCACTCACTCACTCTGGTCTCTCACTCACTCACTCTGGTCTCTCACTCACTCACCTCTCCATGGTCCTGCGTCCGGCCTTTGGGAGTGTCCTCAGGCAGAAAGTAGAGTCTGGCACTGGCCAGTGGGTGGCGCTGGGCCTGGTCCTCCCACAGCAGCGTCACCTGCAGGAGACAGACACACCAGGTTTATGTATGTACTATGTAACCATGTGTGTAACCATGTGTGTAACCATGTGTGTAACTGATGTTTACTCTCTCCCTCTCTGGTCCCTCTCCCTCTCTGGTCCCTCTCCCTCTCTGGTCCCTCTCCCTCTCTGGTCCCTCTCCCTCTCTGGTCCCTCTCCCTCTCTGGTCCCTCTCCCTCTCTGGTCCCTCTCCCTCTCTGGTCCCTCTCCCTCTCTGGTCCCTCTCCCTCTCTGGTCCCTCTCCGGTCCCTCTCCCTCTCTGGTCTC